>WAAF01002160.1:612958-1158691 GCA_013400475.1 Tricholaema leucomelas
CCCAGGGAGGTTGTGGATGCTTCCTCCCTGGAGGCGTTTAAAGCCAGGCTGGATGAGGCCTTGAGCAGCCTGCTCTAGTGGGAGGTGTCCCTGCCTATGGCGGGGGGTTGGAGCTGGATGATCCTTGAGGTCCCTTCCAACCTAAACCATTCTATGATTCTATGATTCTATGATGTAACTGTTGAAAAGTGTACAGTTTTTAAAAACCATGGTCAGAGTCAAACCTGGAGGTGATATGTGAGAGTTCAGCTCTCTGCTCAAGTAAAATGAATAACCTCTGCTGACACTAGGGCAGGACTGAGGAAAATTTGTAGCATTTTTTTCCTTCAAGAAAGTCTGAAGGAATTAATAACAAACTTCTACTGGGAATCTCAGGGTCATGGTCTAGTTGATTGGACAGGGCTGAATGTTAGGAGGAAGTTGTTGGCAGAGAGAGTGATTGGCATTGGAATGGGCTGCCCAGGGAGGTGGTGGAGTTGCCGCCCCTGGAGGCGTTGAAGCCAAGCCTGGCTGGGGCACTTAGTGCCATGGTCTGGTTGATTGGCTAGGGCTTGGTGCTAGGTTGGACTGGATGAGCTTGGAAGTCTCTTCCAACCTGGTTGATTCTTTATCTAGTTTGATATTAGGTGGTTGCAGTGAGGCGAGGGTTGGTCTCTTCTCCCTAGTATCAGGTGTTAGGATGAGAGGAAATGGCCTGAAATTGTGCCAGGGGAGGGTGAGGTTGGAGGAGATCAGGAAAAAAATCTTTCCCGCAAGAGTGTTCAGGCATTGGAACAGGGGGGTGGTGGAGTCACCATCTCTGGAGGTGTTCAAGAAACATGTGGCCATAGCACATGGGGATGTGGCTTAGTGGCCATGGTGGTGCTGGGTTGACTTGAAGATCTTAGAGGTCTTTTCCAACTTAAACAATGCTATTATTCTGTGACAAGACTGGTAACCTTAAATTGCCTTAACAGTTGCTTTAGAATAAAGTGAAATCAGTGTTTGCGGCTTGCTTTGCGTCTATAAATCTCTACAGGGACAGATGAAACAATTCCATTCACTACCACACACTTCCCACCCTTCTATTTCTGTTTTTTTCATGGGCCTTACCAGAGAGAGATGGATTTTACTTCTGCCTTACCTACCACCTGCCAAGCACTAACCAGAGCTGAGTCATCAGCTTGGAAGGAAATCAGCCACGACAGAAAGCCCTCAAGACTTCTTGCTTTTATAGCTTTAAAAGCAAGAGATTGTTCAAGTGTAATCAGAGAGGAAATGCTGGGGGCAACCGGAGAGACAAAGAAATGGGAACTTCTAGCAAAGGAATGGTTTCAAACTACACCTCTGCACTGGACATGTGGATTTATATCCTCATCTTCTATTCCTTTTACTCGAGAAGAAAAGAAAATGTCTTGTAAGATGTTGGAGGAAGTTCTTTACACTCAGGGTGGTGGAACACTGGTACAGGCTGCCCAGTGAGGTGGTGGAGGCTACATCTCTGGAGACATTTAAGGTTAGGCTTCTCAGAATCACAGAACGTTAGAGGTTGGAAGGCCCCTCCAGAGATCATTGAGTCCAATTCCCCTGCCAAAGCAAGATCAAGCTTGATGGGATTCTGAGTAACCTGTTCCAGTCGGGGATGAGCCTGCTTACTGCAGAGGGGGTGGGCTGGATGAACTGTAAGGGTCCCTTCCAACCCAGGGTATTCCATAATTCTATTTCACAGAAATCATAGAAACATCCAGGTTGGAAAAGCCTCTCAGGAGCCTCTCACTAAGTCCAACCTATAACCCTACTCTACAAGATTCACCTTAAACCATATCCCCAAGCACCACATCTAAATGACCCTTAAACACATCTGGTGTTGGTGACTCCACCACCTCCCTGGGCAGCTCATTCCAGTGCCTGACCACTCTCTCCATGAAAAACTTTTACCTAATGTCCAGGACAACAAGTGAAAAAACATCCACCAGCTTTCTAACCAGGAGGTTACCAATAAAGGCAAGGTTTGCTCTACTGAGTTTTCAAATCCTCCATAAAAGCATTTACCAGATTTTCAACTTCTCTTCCTCCCATTACTGTCAGGGTTGGGGCTCTTCCTGACTTCAGGAGGTGCCAGATCAAGCAGAAGGCAAGCAAAGGAAGTGATCTGCTACTGGAAAAGGCTGGCAGCTGTCAGAGCCATCCCTGGGTTTATTTAAGAGACAGTGCCCAAGCAATTCAAGGGAATACAGCTGAGAGTCAGGAGCTTCTCATTCCACCTGCACCTCAGAAAATGCATTTACATTTCTCTGAGTCAGTGTTTCCAGGCATGATAGGATAAAGATAGTAATTTCTGTCCACTTTGACAGAATGTTATGAAGGTCCTGCACTCAGTGCTTGTCTCACCTATGATTTGCTTGCTACTAGTAACATTTTTAGAATGATTTACAAACTGAGCTCCATCGACAACCTGTGTGATTTATTCTGACTCAGAGATGAGAGGTGGTTTGTCTACCACAAACACATGGGAAAAAAGTATAGTACCCAAGAAGGTTAGATGCCCAAATTCTGGCAAAATGAGCTGACAGGTAGATATAAAATCACAGAGCCTTTGTGGCTGGAAAAGACCCCTAAGATGCCAAGTCACCACTAAACAGTGTTTCCCAGCACCACGTCTCCATGGCTTTGAAACCCCTCCAGGGATGGGGACTCCACCACTGTCTTAGGCAGCCTGTTCTAGAGCTCAACAACCCTTTTGGGGAAGAAATTGTTCCTTGTGTCCAAACTCAACCTTCCTTGGTGCAATTTGAGGCTATTTCCTCTTGTCCTATTGCTTGTTCCTTGGGAGGAGAGACCAATCCCCACCTGGTTCCAACCTCCTTTCAGGGAGATGTAGAGGGCCAGAAGGTCTCCCCTCAGTCTTCTTTTCTCTAGACTGAACAACTCCAGTTCCCTCAGCTCCTTCTCAGCAGACCTGTGCTCTAGACCCCTCACCAGTCTTATTGCTTTTCTTTGGACCTACTCCAGCATCTCAAAGTTCCCAGGCACAATGGGACACGGGGGATATTTCCTCGCTGGACTCAAGCCCCTCTCTAATACGTCCTAAGTAGACAAAGGCATCAGAGTAATTTTACTCCAAGCTTAGTGGAGTTAGTTTTTCTCACCCACCAGCTCTTACAGGAGATAAAGCCTATCCCAGACATCCACTGTTTAATGCTCTCAAAACCAGTGTGAGTTGGTATTTTCTTACATTGGTTTGCTTCAGGTTTTTCTCTCCCTGTGGGTTCTCAAGTCAGCACTTCCAGTCAGTGCCACAACGACCACACTCCCTGGAACCAGGGCACTCTTCCAGAGAGCAGAGTTTGCTTGTATCTCTCAGCTTTCTGCCTCACTCCATGTTAATCTGCATGTAAGTAATCCCTGTATTTTACCTGCAGGGCTGGAAGCACAACAGATTTATTCTGCAGGAGGTAGCTCAGGGGTCCTAGACACTGAATCAATGTTCTGCATGAAAATTAGCTTAAGGTGGAATTATAGCAAGGTGTCTTTTCAAAAGTGATTAATATGGAAACTGTGTTTTTACCCACAAATATATGTGTTGCACCTCCATTCCTGCTCTCTTACCATTTTCCTGCTCCTTCCATTCTTAAACTTTTTATTTCTCCTCCCTTGCCTTACATAATTCATGCACAGGTAAATTATTGCATGCAACTGCCTTGTGATCACAGCAAACTGCAGAATGCGTTTTTATTGTCCTTGCTACAAATTAATACATTCCAAGTAAGCACATTTTACTTTACACTTGCAAAGGTTTCAGCTCCAAGACTTTGGAATATATGGATTATCCTTTGCTATTGCCCTTGGTGAATATATATCATTGCTAACCATTAATGTGCCTGCAGCCAAGGGCAATATAAAAATGCTATTATCTTAAGCAAAGGAGGAAAAAAAGAGGCATTCAAACAAGTATGAGATGGGGTAGATTGCCTTCTGCTGCATACTGAGCAGCACCTTCTTTGTGAGCAGACCAATTCATTCCAATAAAGCAGCTCAGGTGATAAAGGACAGATGGTGGAATCAAGCCCCAAAGACACACATTGCTGCTCTAGGACCTATATCCTCCAGGGCTTAGCGATGATGAATAGATTAATCATGTCCTTCAGATGTTTTAATCTTTCCATTTATGAGTTGCAAGCAGCTTGCAGCACTGCACCTTTTCTCCTGAAAAGCCACACTAACCTAGCATCTATGTTTAAAACCTCTCTCTGTTACTGGGAAATGGGTCCTATTGGACCCCTCTAATTGAGCTGAGGATTGAACAGCTTTTAAACACCGCTTCCAAGGAATACAATATTCTGATTTATGCTGATGTTTTCCAGAGTGCAAGGACCAAGGAAAATGATGGCCTACACTCAGCAGTCTCTTGATTTCCAACTATCAATTTTCATAGTTGATTACGATTTTATGAGATTCTTTATCCTCAGCAACTCTTTTTCCCCCTGAAAGTGACAAATTACTTTTCCTCCCTACGGTTAGCGCATGCTGTACACATTTCCCAAGCAATATCCATAGGCAGGCGAGAACATAATTTTCCTGCTGTTCTTGGCTTCTCCTGATCAAAGATACCAGAAAGATGAATTTTGCATTCTTCAACTTCCTGCTACCTTTCAGCACATTCTTTTTCTCCAAAGACATTAAGGGTCAGCTGTACAAATACACTGACTTAAATGTCATCATGGCTGTGCATCCTAAGATTGATGAGCTCAACTCAAATCTACCATGTCAAGGGGTTGGAGGACAGGTCTTGTGAGGAGCAGCTGGACTGGAGTTGTTTACTCTTTTCCTGTTGTTCTGTCACTTGTTCCTTGGGAAAAGAGACTGACACTCCCCACACCTGGCTCCAGCCTCTTTTCAGGCAGTTGTAGAGAGCCAGAAGGTCTCCCCTCAGCCTCCTCCTCTCCAGCCTGAACAATCCCAGTTCCCTCAGCTGCTCCTCCAGACCCTTCACCAGCTTTGTTGCTCTTTTTTGGACTATCACCTAACTGATGAGCTGTGACAAACCAGTGTTGTGTTCTGAAAAGAGACAAAGGAGAAAGCAAGATAAAGAGAATATATGTTGGATAGTATATATAAAGAGAGTGCATATAACTAAGATCAGATTCTTCTAAGGAGAAAAAGGCAAGAAAAGGAAAGATGGACTGATGGGCCTCATTGGGAACTGAAAACCATGGCCCAGGATCAGAGGATGCTGGAAGAGTTATTGCAGCTTTGAAAACACTGAGTTAACCAAAATGAAGTCTACGATTTTGGACCTGCCTGTATGAAAACACTGAGTCTGGGTCGAGTCGAGGATAAATCCTTTTACCTCCAGTTGGTTCTTTTCTCCCTCATCTTTCCCAGTAGAAAAAATTGGAGCTTTGTCTACTCAAAAGGAAAACAACAAACAATTCTGATTGCTCTCCTAGAGTGAAGCTCTGTAGTTTTGACACTAGAAGTGTATCAGTGCTTCTCTGGAGGAGGCAGGTGGAGCAGATACATGAGTTCTGGCTGACTTGGTTCTGTCACATTCTCTTACCATTTTAGTCCACTAGAGAAAAGCAACAGAAACCTTCCTATTCTGAAGATGGAGTTTTTAGTTTGATATAGACAGACAATCTCCAGCACTGCACAGAGCCCATCAACTGTACATGGATTCTCAGCATGCTCGCTCAATTCAGCTTTCTTCTCTTTACTCCTGTCAAGAGAAATTCATCAATTTGTCCTTTAAGTTTCTAGAAAAGAAGAAGGATTTCCTGAGCAGGTGGAACCTCACCATGCAGCCGAAGGTAAGCAACACTGTCCCATCATCAGTGCTGTAGCCTCAGCACCAGTTGCTGCAGGAAATCATGAGTCAGGCAGAAAAGGAGAGAATTTGTGCTGTATGCAGCCAGCCAGCCACTGCACATACTCAGCTTTGCAAAGCCTAATGTCTCTCAAGGGGAATATCAGATGCTGTAAGATGAAGATCTCAAGACCCTTCGGTGTTTTCTAGCAGTTTGGGTTTGACATCAGAAGATGGGAAAAGAGAGGGAATTACTGGAAAGAGTCCAGTGAATGCTACCAAGATGTTGAGGGGCCTGGAGCATCTCTGTGAGGAGGAAAGGCTGAGAGCCCTGGGGCTGTTGAGCCTGGAAAAGAGCAGCCTCAGAGGGGATCTGATCAATGCTCAGCAAGAGCTAAATGGTGGAAAGCAAGAGATGAGGCAAAGAGGATGGACCCAGACTCTCATCAGTGGTGCCCTGTGACAGGACAAGGGACAAATGGCACAAACTGGAACCTAGGAGGTTGAAGATCAGAAGGAAGTGCTTTGGTGTGAGGGTGCTGGAGCCCTGGGGCAGGCTGCTCAGAGAAGTTGTGGTCTCCTCCGCTGGTGAGATTCCAAACCCACCTGGACACTGTGATCCTGGGCAAGCTGCTGTGGGTGACCTTGCTTTAGCAGGGGGAGTTGGACTGGATGACTTCCAGAGGCCCCTTCCAAGCTTCGCTGTGCTGGGATTTCGGGGTTCTGTGACATGGCCTTTTTTACAGTATTTAGTGACTAAATAGCAACATTAAAAAGCCAACACTGATAGTGAGGGTTTTTTTGTTATGTTCTTCTATGACTAAGAAAAACCACATACAGCTGTGGTGTGAAACTCCCATTGAAAAGGAAAATGGGATCTTTCAACAACAAGTTAAGGGATACCATTCAGAGGGACCTGGATAGGCTGGAGAGGNAAACAAATCACTCCCCTCCCCACACTCCATCTTGCCTTCCTTTCATTCTGGGTTTAGTTTCAAAGCTTTTGGGCCTTCTATTCTCAGTGATGATCAAGCCTACATTGCTGTCTGCCAACTTAACTCCATTCAGACCACATAATATATCACATAATATACACAGGATTAAGTTGTTAGCTCGCTTTTCTTTCAACTGCCATTCATCAAACAAATAGCACTTTGAGGAAGGAAACCTATTTTCCCAGCTGCAGCACACACAATCTAGTTATCCACGTTGCTGGGACTTTGCACTTCACTGTCTCAAAAGATGACAAATTATTATGTAGAAACATTAAGTCACTTCTCCCTCAAATCAGCTGGATGCTCCGAGCTCTCCCCCAGGTACCTGCTGCAGATGGGGAGCAGTTAGGCATGTCCAGAAGACCTGTGCTGCACTCAAACCTAAACCTACATTCACCATGGCACTTCTTCAAGTGCATAAATCTCCCTTCTCACTCTTTCTCTTTGTGTCAGCCTCAACCTGTTCGGTTTGCATGTAGTGATCTGCTCTTGCCAGCTGAAAGCTCTCGTTTGTAGAGGTTGATGTGCATCTAGAGGGAGAACTAAATGTTAATTTTCCTTATAACACTTTGGAACTCAGGTGGCCGAGAAGGCCAATGGCATCCTGGCCTGTATCACAATAGCGTGACCAGCAGGACCAGGGAAGTGATTATCCCTTTTTATGTAGCACTGGTGAGGCTGCATCTTGAGTACAGGGTTCAGTTTTGAGCTCATCACTTCAAGAAGGACACTGAGGTGCCAGAGCATGTCCAGAGAAGGACAATGAAGCTGGTGAAGGGTCAGGAGAACAGGACTGGTGAGGAGCAGCTGAGGGAACTGGGGTTGCTCAGCCTGGAGACAAGATGGCTGAGACTTCATTGCTGTCTACAACTCCCTGAAAGGAGGTTGGAGCCAGGTGGGGTTTGGTTTCTTCTCCCTAGTAACAAGTGATAGGACAAGAGAAAATGGCCTCAACTTGCATCAGAGGAAGATTAGGTCAGCTGTTAGAAGAAATTCCTTCACTGGAAAGTTCTCAACCACTGCAACAGGCTCTCTGGGGAGGTGGTTGAATCCCCATCCCTGGAGAGACTGAAAAGCTGTGTACATGTGGTACTGAGTGACATGGTTTAGCACCAGACTTGGTAGCTGGATAAAGGTTGGACTTGATGACCTTAAAGTATTTTTCAATCAAAACAATTCTATGATTCCATGGTAAGAGATCCCCTGTAACAAAATTAAGGAATTTGCCTGTCAACCTACGTACTTTCAGAGCAGAGTACATCAAAATCTACCTATAGTAAGCAATGTCTTACCCTGTTTCCTAGTCTGGAGGTACTGCAGATCATATTAGCATGTGTAAATACAGGGTTAAAGCTGGACAACTTGCTGCTGAAGGGGTGGATGCTCTACGGGCTCACCCCTCCATGAAATGCCAGTTTAAGCTAATGCAATTTTCAACTAAATCCAGCTGACCGAGTCTGAGGTCAGAAGAAAGATAGCAAATGCCTGAATATAAGTTCCACCAGGTGCAAATGTGGTCTAGAGAACAGAGGTGAACGAGAAGGGTGGAGTGTTGCCCATCTGATTCTCTCACCTGTAAAATGGTTTGGCCTCATTTTGCAAGCCAGTGGGTCACATCTTCAGCCACCATAAAGAGCCCTCAGCAAACAAAGTGGACTACAACTGGGTAATAATCTGATCTGTAGCTGGGAGTGGGAGAGCTGGCTTTGGAAACACTATGCTCTATTTGTTTAAGTACCTGTGGCTATTTCATGCAACAGAAATGATTTTCTGGAGGAAGAAATTATTGAAGCAAGACTTCTGTCGACAAAACCAGTAATTAGTCTAAGAGATGCTTTGAAACACTTCTTTTTATCTGGATGGAAATGGTGCTGACAGTTTGTTCTCCAGTTAGGATACTTGCTGAAGCCCAGGTAATTCTACACATTCTTCTCTTGGTCTCTTTCTTTTTGACTGCCTGTGTGATGGAATGAGTGAGCAAGAACTGAGCTCCATTCACACTCAGTATGGTCTGGTGGAAGATGTCTCTGTCCACGGTGGGAAGGTTGGAACTAGATGATCTTGAAAATCCTTTCCACCTCAAACTATTCTACTACTGTTTGAATTCTATGGTTCTAAGTACCTATGAATCATGTTCTATGATTCCATGAATCATAGGATGGTACAGGTTGGAGCTTACCTCTGGAGATCATCCAGCAGGTTACCTCTGGAGATCATCCAGCCCAACCCCTTGCTAGCACAGGTTTGCTTAGATCAGATTGGACAGGAACATGTCCAGGTGAGTCTGGAATCTCTCCAGAGAAGGAAACTCCATAACCTCTCTGGGCAGCCTGCTGCAGTGCTCTGGCACCCTGATAGCAAATTAAGTGTCTCCTTCAGTGCAAAGGAAGTCTGCTGTGCTCTAGTTTGAACTCACTGCCCCTCGGTCACCATCAAGAGCAGTTCAGCCCTATCCTAATGACCTTCACCCTCTAGATACTTATCTGCACTCAGGCAGAGACACTTTGGTGCATGGCTTCTCACATCTCTGTGTGAAAGAGATGAACACACAACTTTGCTTACAGGAAAAGTTCACGTGGATTGTCACACATGTCATTTACTAACCATTCACCTGAAGGATGTGGGTCTGATACAGCTCTTCATAGCCATAAGCATGACAGGTGTAATTGCCCATGTGAATAGTTGTTACCTTGGTGATGTAGAGGGAATCATCTTCTCCGAAATCCTGCATGTAACAAAAAGACAGGAAAGGGGCCTTATTAGTTAGCAACAAATCCTTTGAAACACCAACCAGGTGAAAGGGAGGCAACCTGCCCCGTGGTTCTGCTGGCAGCGCAGCTTGGGAACGCAGCTGGAATCGTGAACAGTCAGTTTTAAAGTGCATAAATCAGCATGCAGGGAGAAAATGAGCAGCAATTGGAGAGTAAAGCAAAGCAACTCATCTGAGAACACGAACTTTTGTGCTGGTTGCTAACAAGGTGCTCTTTGCACATAAGAGAAATAAAAAAAAGATGGCAACCTCCAGCTGTTTAACTTATGGGGGAATTTAATACCTATGCGTTAAACTCAGATGCACAAAATGTTAGCTTCTGGGTGGGTGATGGCTTCCTTTATCTAACCCAGCTCTTAGAAAATGCACTCTAACCTTCAGACTCGATGGGAAAGAACTGAAACTGTTTGTCACCTCTCTCAGACAATATCCTAAGCAGGAGACAAGGAAGAAGACAAAAAGCTTTTTCTCAAAGAAACCTCTTTTGATCTGTAACTGCTTGACAAGCATCTTCCTTTATCCCCTTCATCTTCCCACATCTGCTCTTGCATTACTTCAATTTTTGATTATAGATGGGGAGAACAGGAGCTAGGAGAGAGGTTTTGGTACTTGAATATGTTGTTCCTGTGGCTGCTTATGAACTGACCTCAAATTGTAGTTAACAGACCTACAGCACTGATGGGTGCATGAAGCAGCTTCTCTTGTTATTCTGTTAACATCTGAGCTTTTGCACCTCCAGGATGTTTGTACTTCTATGCAAACCCAGGAGGATACATACAAAAAAACCTGTTCATGTGCTCAAAGAATGTTTTCTCTTTAATTAGCTCCATGCATGAAGCAAGCTAAACTAAACTCTTTGCAGAACTATGGGAAACTTCAATGCAGACTTAGGGTAGCACATATCCAGTGTATCAAGGTGAGTTGTGTTGCTCAAGAAAACCATAGGGTTTTGTTCCAGATTTCCAATGTGGAGGTAGAAAGGCAGCCTGCAGGAAAAAAACCCTCCACAATGCCATGCCTCCTGCCAGCCTTGTGCAGCAAGGACACCAGCAATCAAACTGGACGTGCAGCACTGTTGCGTGTGTGGTCTCACAGCCAAGGTCGTCCAGCATAACTTGGTTCAACCTACCAGGGTGGATGGCATAAAATAGGAACACAAATTTCCTCTTTTGGTTGGGAGTTGAGACCTTAGGCTCAATTTCTTTGTGATGGAGGAAGGGAATCCACTCGCAGAGGTTCTGATGCTGCTCCCTTTCCCTGCTGCATCGTGTTATAGACAACTCCCCTGCTAGGTGCTCAGAAAGTACAAGCAGAAGCTGTTTGATCATAGGATGAGCTGCTTTCTAAACCCAAACCATTTGGGGCTCCTTATAGCTCACACTTCCTGCCTCTTCAGGGTGCATCTGCTTTACAGTTTGAAGCTCCCTTTCCAGCCACGACACTTTGAATGTTTTTTGAAGGAAGCTGTGCTGCTGAAGCAGACTGGCAATGCCAGCTGGCACCTTCCAAGAAGAGCACAAAGTAGCCCAGCTCTTGCAGGTTGGAATTGATCTGGCACTACTTTTGCTGGCTCTCAAAAATTCTCCAGTAACTTCTGTCTGGCACCAGAGAGCTGTTATCATGCCTCTCCTCTCAGTGGCAGACCAGCACTGTCTGGGGGAAAGGAAGTTGAAGATCTCACCTAGCTTTTAGATACATTAAAAGGCAGATTAGATGAGCTCTGAGAAATACAGAGTTTACAGGCAGGAAAACAACCCTTCTCAAAGCACAGACCTTGACCTGAGAGGGCTCAAACATAATCACTCTGGTTCTGTCTGCTACCCTAAGGCATGTACTGCCCCAATGTGCAAATCATAAAATCACAGAATGATTTGGGTTGGGAGGGACCTTAAGGATCACCTAGTTCCTACCTCCCTGACATGTGTAGGGCCACCTTCTACCAGACAGGGTTGCTCAAGGCCCTATCCAATCTGACTTTGAACACTTTCAAGGTTCAAATGTATGAACAATGATAAAGAAGAAGAGTAAAGCCATAGAATACCCTGAAATACATTATCTCTAATCAAAAGCATCTCTGATAATACTGTCACCTTAGGCATCAGGCAGATTTGGCATCTACACTACGGGATAAGTTGGTTAAGCTACCCAATACATGACAAATATCTGCTCAGAAATTCCCATTTCAAGCATTACCCTGTTTTCTGGCCAGCTAGTTCTTTCCTGCCTGGAAGCACAGAGGCATGAGTAACTGCAAATGGAAAAGATATCAACCCTGCTCAAATGATATTTGCATGAGATACAGAGAATGCTTGCAGTAGAGGGGACTACTTCATAACAGGTTTTGAAGTTAATCCCAAAGCAACTCAAACTGAGTTTAGATCAATAAAAGCAGGATGGTTACTTTTATGGAATGATTTACAAGGAGCTGTGGAAAAAAAAAAACCAGGACAATAAAATCTTCTCTCTTTTAAGTATCTTGCTTTCTTTAAGATATCTCAGGAAAAAAAAATATCTTTTGAATGCCTGGTTTGTGCTCTGCAATTGTCTTTTTATGGGCAATCTGGTTTTTTTTTTTTTCCCCAATGCATACAAATGTATTAATATAAGTAAAGCCTCTTGCAAAACCCAAACTGAGGCAAGGTTTTAGGATTATTCTCCTCTCCAAAAGCATTTTTCTTGTAAAGAAAAGCTGATATTGGTAAAAGCATGGTTTATGATGTCTAAAAAACTATTTTCTGGCTTCTAGCACTTAAGGAAGAGTACCCAAGATAATTTAGTTAACACTGTATCATTTCTGGCAGGCATGGAAGGAAATTATCCACCTTGCATTGCAACTTGTGCACGCACAGTACATTCACAGCAGACTACAACATCATTGTGAAAGAGCAGCACTGGATGTGGGAAGGAAAAGGGGATGATGGCATTTAGGCTCAATATTGATCCTTCTGTTGCTAGAGACAGGACAGTGAATTCTCTAACAAATTAATGACTCTTGCTGTGTGTTTATAGCAGTTCATGGCTTCTCCCTGTGTTTCCCTGTGGATATAATTAGTACATTAGGATTTCACAGTTACACTTTATCTATATGCCTACATTGCTATGCACAAGCACTTTCCCTCTCTATTTTACAGGGGTGTGTTTGGAAGTGCTGTAAAAGCCCAAGCCCTAGAGCATTAGGAAATTATGAGTCTTTGATTTCTTAATAGCTTCTACCTCTACATCTCACACTCGCACAATCCCAGCACGATGGCAGTTAAAAGGACCTCTACAGATCATCCAGTCCAACCCCTCTGCTAAAGCAGGGTCAATGACAACAGCTTGCCCAGGATTACAACATGTAGCTGGGTTTGGAGTCTCTCCAGGGAAGGAGAATGCACAGCCTCTCTGGACAGCCTGCTCCAGGGCTCCAGCATCCTCATGACAAGAAGTTTCTCATCCCAGGCAGGTGTCCTGCAGCACAGCAGGAAGCTGTTCCAGGCAGGCAGTGGGCAGCCTGGGATATAGAACCATAGAATGGTTTAGCTTGGAAGGGACCTCAAGGATCATCCAGTTCCAACCCCTGCCATAGGCAGGGACACCTCCCACTAGAACAGGTCACTCAAGGCCTCATCCAACCTGGCCTTGAACACTTTCAGGGAGGGAGCATCCACAATTTCCCTTGGCAACCTGTGCCAGTGTCTTACCACCCTCACTGTAAAGAACCCTTTCCTAACATCTAGCTTGAACCTCCCCTCTTCCAGTTTAAACCCATTACCCCTCCTCCTGTCATTACAAGACCTATCTGAGCTGGATCCCTCCTTTGGTAATTCTTAGGAGCTGCTTCAGTGCATCTCATGCCAAAAGTGTGTATTAGGCAAGTGGGAGCTCTTGGAACAAAAGTTCTCAGAAACTGCTTAGAGCAGAATATTCTTAGAGACTCAAGTTCTGAGCTCCATCCCCTCATCCAAACAGGCACACGTAAGCTTGCTGGAAGAATTGGTAGTGGAGAGGCTGGGCTAGGCAGAGGGAACAGGAGTAATTTGCACTGAAAAAAGGCAGAGGAGACATGTCATGTGCTTTGACTTTCTGCAGATGGCTTTGGCTTGCAAAGCCAGGTCTGCCTGAAAACAGAGGGAACCATAAACATCAATGCATCTGATGCAAGGAGAAACTTCTCTGTTATAACAGGTGCTGGAGCCCTGAAGCAGGCTGCCCAGACTGGTTATGGAGTCTCCTTCTCTGGAGAGATTCCAAACCCACCTGGACACTGTGACCCTGGGCAAGCTAATTTGGGTGATCCTGCTTTAGCAAGAGGGTTGGACAGAGTGGCTGGAGAGCAGCCAGGAAGAAACAGACCCGGGGGTGCTGGCAGATATTAGGCTGAACATGAGCCAGAAGTGTGCCCAGGTGGCCAGTGGCATCCTGGCCTGGCTCAGGAACATTGTGGCCAGCAGGACAAGGGAGGTTATTCTTCCCCTGTCCTCAACACTGGTCACCTTGAGTCCTGTGTCCAGTTCTGGGCTCCTCAATTCAAGAGATGTTGAGGTGCTGAAGGTGTTGAGAGAAGGGCAGCAAGGCTGGGGAGGGGCCTGGAGCACAGCCCTGTGAGGAGAGGCTGAGGGAGCTGGGGGTGTGCAGCCTGCAGCAGAGGAGGCTCAGGGCAGAGCNATTAAGGCCCCTGCCAACCCCTACCATGCCAGGATTCAGTGATTCTGCAACATAAATCTTCTCTCCCCAGAATTATCCTACCTTTAAAGCAGAGATCTCAAGACTGTCCAGGATTCCCAGTGAAGTGCTGCACCCCACCAGGAGCCAGGACTGCTCTACTCCTACCCCATCAATGGCCAACCATGACCTGGAAAAGGCATTTTTATTTGTCATCTCATGATAAAGGACAGGAAACCAGAAGAGAGGCAAAAAATAAAGGTAACTTTTGAGACACGGTTTTCTTCATTTACCATGAAGGTAATGGTAATTATCTTCAGTGGTAAATGAAGGTGAATTTTCTCATGAAGAGGAAGCAGCAGAAGTGATGAAAAGCGAGGCAGAAACTTCTCACCCCACAAACTGATGAGCCTTGCATCCAAGCTGCCAGATAAGGACGGGGTGTTTATCACCTCTACTTCATGTCATTAAAAAATAATGTTATACTTTCAGGAGAACAAAAACAATCCAGCCAGCTATGCTTATAATTTCCTGTAATTGATAAGGTCGACCAGCAGCAGATGATGAATTGACTTCTCCAACACTTTGTCTCCTGTCCTCTCTCCCATTTTCAAATCAAAAGTTCTCTGCCCTTCCTGAGCTTCTTTTTTGCCTTGCAAGTGCCCTTCAAACAAAGGACTGATTAAGTGAGCTCAGAATACGTTTTAACTTTTCAAGATTCAGATACACACCGCACTGCATTTTAATTGGAGAGCAGCTCAATAATCTAACAAACAATAACAAAGAGAAGTTGCTATTGCACCCTGTCAGTTCCAAAACATAACAAAGCAGATCCTGGAAAATGGGTCTGTACCTTTTTTTTTACCGTGTGTGCTGTGTTTCCTTTCCATCACTCCTGATTACTGAAGGCATCGCTCTCTCCAAAGAGCAGATTTTTCATGTTTATTTATCCCATTCCTCCCTTTAATGTGCTCCCTGGTCATGCAGTCTGGAGACACTGCGCTCACAGACGTGTAAAACATTGCAGATTGCCTGTAAATCTCTTCCGTGGTCTGTCTCAAGTGAAATCCAAGATGTGATGAGAACACCACAAATCTCCTGCTCTGACGCCCACGGACGCAGCTGGCGTGGAGGGAGCCCACATTAACCTGGGGTGATTCTGGAGGGTGTGAGGTACCAGCTGCTCCCCTTTTTTTGCCCATTAATTAGATGACTGGGGACTAGAACATCTGCCTCATGAAGAAAGGCTGAGGGACTTGGGGCTTTTTAGCTTACAGAAGAGAAGACTGAGTGGGGAACTTCTCAATGCTTATAAATAATTGAAAGATGGGTGTCAAGAGGGTAGGGCCAGACTCTTCAGCAGTGCTGAGTGACAGGAGAAGGAGAAAGAAGGAGAAGAAGGAGAAGTAGAATGAGAAAGGAGAAGGGAAAGGGGAAGAGGAAGGAGGGGAAGGGGAAAGGGAAGCAGGGGAAGGAGAAAGGAGAAAGGAGGAGAAGGAGAAAGAGAAGGAGAAGGAGGAGGAGAAGGAGAAGAGGAAACTACTGGAGAGAAGGCAGCAGAGGCTACAAAGATGCTGATGGCACTGGAGCATGTCTGTGAGGAGGAACAGCTGAGAGCCCTGGGGCTGTTGAGCCTGGAGAAGAGGGACTTGATCAATTCTCAGCAAGAGCTAAAAGGTGGAGGGCAAGAGGATGGGGCCAGAGTCTTTTCAGTGGTGCTCAGTGACAGGACAAGGGACAGCAGGCACGAAGCGGAACCCAGGGAGGTCCATCTGAATATGGTGTAAGGATGTAGGAGCCCTGGAGCAGGCTGCCTGGAGAGGTTGTGGCACCTCCTTCTCTGGAGACTTTCAAAACTCGCCTGAAAGCATTCCTGTGTGACCTGCCCTAGGTGATCCTGTTTTAGCAGGAGGGTTGGACTAGATGATGTCCAGAAGTTCTTTTCTAGCCCCACCGTACAGGGACTCTGGGATTGTGTGAATGGAGAAGAAACCATTTTGGAAGAAATAATAATAATAGCAATAATAATAGTAATAATAATAGTCATTATAATAAGCATATGTTATAATAATATAAATTATATAATAATAACAACAACCATACTATTATTATGGTTGTTATTATTATGGTTGCTGTTATTATTGCTATTACTATTATTATCTGTTGCTGTTGTTATTAATATAATTGTAATTACAACAAAACAACAACAACAACAACAATAATAATCAAAGTAGTAGTTATTGTTGTTGCTATTATTATTATTATTTCACCTCACTTTAGGACCTGGGAGCCTTCCTCATGTAGTTTCAATGCCTACTGCCAAAACCGGTCTCAGCACTCAGGTTAGCTGATGGCACAAAGAAAACCACCATCACGATTTCAGAGCTCCCAGCACACAAAAAATGTATGAAGCAGGCCAGGTTAACAAAGCCTGCCTGGTCCTCAGAGTGGTAGAAATCTTTCTCTGGTGATATTTACAGGATTTTAAGACAAAATGTACCCCAGCTTTAATGAGATCATTATTATGCAGAACCTACAACAAAGGCTATCGCTTTGGAAATGATTTCTCCTCACTAATCAAATGTCTCTGCTCTTTTTTTTCCCTTTAATTTTTTTCCCCTTTTCTTTTTGTTTTACAATAGATTCATGAGTGATTCATATAAAAATAATAAAAAACCTAAATTAGTCATGGGCTCTTAAATCACTTTCTTTGGTGCTTTTAATAATTCATTCCCAGAGACAAGCTGAGACCTTCTGCTTCATTAATATTATTTGTTCTTGGTTTTGCACATGCTATCACTTTAGTGATTTACGTGGAGCAAAACTCAGCCTTAAGCAAACACAACCTGATGGGGTGTTCATTTATCTTTTCTTCTTTTTCTGCTCAAAGAATTTAGCACAACATTAAGACTTTGCTGGTCTTTTGCAAGTCTGGGCCTTGAAAATGTGGAAATGAACTTTTTACATGGTCATGCAGCTACAACGTAGATAAAAATGAATGACTTTTGTATCTTGAGCAACTCCACAGACAGCACAGCAAGGAAAAATCAATGGATTTTGCTGGAGCTGTTGGAAGGGAGGAACTGGAGTCGCAGGCCCACAGAATGTATCAGGATGGAAGGGACCCTCCTCAAAGGTCATCTTGTCCAACACCCTGCAGTAAGCAGGGACATTCCCAACTAGAGCAGGTTGCTCAGAGCCCCACCAATTCTGACCTTGAATGTCTCCAGGGATGGAACTCCAATACTTCTCTCAGAATCACAGAATCAGTCAGTGTTGGAAGGGACCACAAGGATCAGCCAGTTCCAACCCCCCTGCCATGGGCACGGACACCCTACCCTAGATCAGGCTGGCCACAGCCTCATCCAGCCTGGCCTTAAACACTCCAGCCATGGGGCCTCAAGCACTTCCTTGGGCAACCCATTCCAGGCTCTCACCACTCTCATGCTGAAAAACTTCCTCCTCGTGTCCAGTCTGGATCTCCCCACCTCCAGCTTTGCTCCATTCCCCCCAGTCCTGTCTACCTGATAGCCTAAAAAGTCCCTCCTCAGCATTTTTGTAGGCCCCCTTTAGGTACTGGAAGGCCACAATGAGGTCACCTGGGAGCCTCCTCTTCTCCAAACTGAACAGCCTCAACGCTTTCAGTCTGTCCTCATAGCAGAGGTGCTCCAGCCCTCTGCTCATCCTCATGGCCCTTCTCTGCACATGCTCCAGCATCTCCATATCCCTCTTGTAAGCAGAACCACCTCCCTCGACCTGCTGGCCACACTTCTCCTGATGCAGCCCAGGATCTGGTTGGCCCTCCAGGCTGCAAGTGCACGCTGCTGGCTCATGTTAAGCTTCTTGTCCACCAGCAACTGCTGGACGAGCCATTCTGGTGCCCAGCCACTCTGGGCAACCTGTTCCAGTAATTCACTACTCACATTGTAAAGAACTTCCTCCTAATGTCCAGATTTCTCTTAATGTCCAAGTCAAGATACTGCAACGGACTGAGTGAAATGTCTCCATTCCTTGGATCTAAAGGACAATTCAGAGGAGCACCATGACTAAACAGGTAAGTACCTATCTGGGAGGAAATTATATTCATAAACTCCAACCTTCTTCCTACAGCACAGAGGGAGGTAACTGGGATTGGTCTTGAAGTCAAGTATCATTTCCAGCAGTCAGAGCAGGTACAGGAGAGTACAACTGATTTCAGAGCTTTAGTTCACCTTCTCACATTCTTTTCTAACACATTTTCAAGTGTATCAGTGTACCTGAACACCCCACAGCAGGTGGGCTTACTCCTTTCTTCTTGAGAAGATCCAGGCTGCATTCAGAGTTCTGCTTTTCTGCTCTAACACCCAGACTGAGCACATACAGTTCATCATAGAATCACAGAATGGGTGAGAGTTGGAAGGGACCTGGATGATCATCTCTTTCCAAGGAGAACATCTTCCTCCACAAAACCAGGCTGCTTAGGAAGATGAAGCCTTAAACTCTGGCAATTATTTAGGATCAAGTCAACAGAAAGAAGATCTTAGCAATATTTATCAATAGCTAAAGAGTAGGGGGCAAGACTTTTTTTAGTGGTGGACAGTAACAGGCCAAGGGGCAACAGGCACACACTGGAACCCAGGAGGTTCGATATGGACACAAGGAGAACCTTTTTTGCTGTGAGGTGTGAGGGTGCTGGAGCCCTGGAGCAGGCTGTCCAGAGAGGCTGTGGAGCCTCCTTCTCTGGAGAGATTCCCACCACACCTGTACACTGTGATCCTGGGCAAGCTGCTGTGGGTGCCCCTGCTTTAGCAGAGGGGTTGGACTGGATGATGTTCGGATGTTCTGTCCAACCTCCACCATGTTGGGACTCTGGGATTCCACAATATTTGTTTTCTTGTGGCAATATTCCCTGCTGTCTGTGTAGGCTTTCACCAAGCTTCTGAAGGAATTACACTTGTTTATAACTTTTCCTTATAAATGTATGTACATTTCTCAGGAGATAATGTCAAATCATGGGAAACAACAGACCATAAATATTGCATAAAAACATTTGACTCCACGAGGGCTTTACTCCTGTCTTCAAACTGAGGAATGTTCTCATAATCACATCTTTGGGAAAAGAACCTGCCTGTTCCTAGGGGGCAAAAGTGTATCATTTTGACAGATGACACATTTTAACCACTTCACTCTTTGTAGTCAGAAATCAATTTAGAGCTATCACAATCTTCCCAGTTTCAGCTGCATTAGAGTCGTTTTCTGCACCAGAAAAGTTGAGGTGACTTTTGTAAGCCGAGGGGCTTGCGATGGAGAAATAATATGGATGGGTACTTTGTGGATAAATAAGATTTTTTTTAGCTACAAGCCATCTGAAAGCTTTGAAAGAAAAAATGTTTAATTACATGTACCATTAAGATGGCTCTTTTGCAATAGCTATGTGACAACTCATTAACAGAGTTCTTCCCAGACAGGACAAGACAAATTATCACTGTGTCGCTTCTGAAGGAGTCTGATTAAGTGAGCAAGGAAAAAAATTATTAATATTTTGCTGCCAATCAAGAGATGACATAAAAATGATTTAAATAATGTACTCAAACAACCTGGCTTTGTAGTAAGCTTCAGCCTTTCCACTCTGTGCAAATTCAGGCTTATGCAGCTTTGTGTTGACCATTGTTGTCACTTCCAGCATTGATCTGGGACACAGTCGACCTTCTCATTGCACACTTGGCATGAGTTGGAGAGAATAAAGCCATGAGTGGCTGAGGGAGTGTGCTAGTTTGAAACTAGCTAGAATGTTTTGGTGAGAAGAATTAGATGATAGGCTGTGAAAAGGAAGCAATGGTGATGTCTGCTCCACTCCTAGGCTTGCTGAGATGTATAAGAGCAAGAACACAAATACAGATAAGGGAGTCACCCTCTGTGTCTTGGGGCTGCATGAACTTCTCTCTCTAACCTGCCTGACTAATCCATCTGCTTCCTAACCCCCCTGGCTGACCCCCCAAACTACCTTGAGCGTAAGGCAAAGTCTGGGGTAAGGTAGAGGGGTGGGAGGAAGGTGGAAGGGTGTTTGAGAGCTCCTCCTGGGGACTCAGGTTTCCGGGAAGGCTGTTGTGTTTCTGTATTACCTTTTTAACTTGTATATTTCTATATATATTGTAAACATCTGCTTGTATATTGTGCTAAGCTGTAAGCATAAAGCTTCATTCAAATTTCCAGCAGGTGAGTCTAGTCTGGGTGATTTTCTTAAGTGTGTGTGTGGGTGGGTAACACCTAAACCATCACAGGGATCTGGGATTGTTTAGTCTAGAGAACAGAATGCTGAAGGGAGAATTCATTGCTCTCTACAACTCCCTCAAAGAAGGTTGGAGCGAGGTGGGGGTTGGTCTGTTCTTTCAATTAAGAAGTGGCAAGACAAGAGGAAATCATAGAATCAGCCAGGTTGGAAGAGACCTCCAAGATCATCCAAATCGCCTCAAGTTGCACCAAGGGAGGTTTAGGTTGGATATTAGGAATTTTTTTTTTTACTGGAAGAGTGGTCAGGCGTTGAAACAGGTTGCCCAGGGAGCTGCTGGAGTCACCATTCCTGCAGGTGGTCAAGGAATGTGTAGATGTGGGACTTCAGGACATGGTTTTAGTGGTCACAGTAGCGCTGGGTTGACAGTTGGACTTGATGATCTGAGAGGTCTTTTCCAACCTTAATGATTCCACGAAGAACTTTTTCTAGGCACCTCTCCTGTGCTGCTCTCATACCTAGTTGGAAGGATTCTGTTTGCTCTTTTTATTTTTTTGGCCTTCAATTTTCATCTGATTCCCTGAATTAGCATTTAGAAGAGAAAGAGTTTAATTGAAATATAATACAAGGATTTTTCCAATCCTGTAGTTTTGTAGGTGATTACCATTGTGCCAGGAGCAGGGAGGATTTTCTTGAAGTTAAAAAGGTACAATTAATCTCCTGTTGCACTTCCAATTAGCCAAATTGCTAACCTTATTGTGAAAAGCAGAAATGCAATCGAGTTCCTGCTCGAGGCGTACAAAAAGAAAACTGAAGTAATTTAATTAGCTGACTTCAAGTATATTAAGAATCACACTGCCTTTACTTTCCTGCTGTCAATGCCCCTAAATAGATTATTGGTTAATGTGAGCTTCTGCACACATGGAAAAGCTGAAGCTCTGAACTGCCTGCTGCCACAAACTCCACCCGATGCTGCCGGGATCGGCGGCTGGCTGGATCTTCACACAGCACACCTCAACAGGAATGCTGATGCTATTTCCATGCTACATGTAAGCATGGATGCCAAACGCCAGTGTGTTCAGGTTTCAGGTGAACATGCCTCACACTTCACAAGCACAAGACTTCTAAAAACTGTAATTGATCTGGACTGACCAGCTGAAGCACCACCTCTTCATCCCTGCTACCCTGGGTGATGCTGGACTGGATGATCTCTGGAGGTCCCTTCCAACCTCTAATGCTCTTTGAGTCTGTGAGTCTGCTATGGACAAGCGTTTCAGACATCAGAGAGTCATAGAATCACAGAATGGTTTGAGGTGAAAGGGACTTTCAAAGGTCATCTAACACTCTGTGGTCTGCAGGGACATCTGCAACTGGAGCAGGTTTCTCAGAGCCCCACACAACTTGACCTGGAATGGTTCTAGGGAGGGGGAAATCTCCCAGCATTTTGGGCAGCCTGGGCCAGCATCTCACCAGCCTTATTGTGGACAATTTCTTCCTTCTCTCGAGTTTAAAACTCCCTCTTTTAGTTTAACCCATCACCCCTTGTCATGTCACAAGAGGCCCTGCTAAAAGGTCTGTCCCCAGCTTTCTGATAGGCTCCTTTAAGCACTGAAAAGACACCAGAAGGTCTCTCTGGGACATGCAGATGCCTGTCCCCAGTAGCCCTAGAGGAGACTCTCCTGAGCATGAGAGTCTTACAGATTGCCCATACTAAAAGAAGGAAAATAAAAGGATGTTAATCCCCAAACTGTGTCACCTCAAGTAATCAGACCAAGATACAGATGGCAGTGAAACATCTAGAACATAAATACTTCAGAGTTTAATTAAGGATGAGAAAGGTGTAGCAGTGTATGACAAGGTGACAGAATTGCAATTGAGGCAGAAATCCTGTATTTCCTCCTTGCAAGAATCTCCTTTGATAGAGTTTCTCAGTGGTATACTAGTTCAAACAGATCAAAAAGGCACGATTTTGTTTTCTGCTATATTGCATGATCCTGTCCTGAGGGGTGTTGAATCATTCAGGAACTGGTCAGTTTATGTGCAGGGACACAACTCTTCCTCTTAACATTTAATAACCAGTGAGAAAAGAGAATTACTTATAAGCCAACCAGAAATACACTTAGGCCAGCACAAAATTAGGGAGGAATTGGCATTTCCACCTGAAAATATACTCCTCCAAAAATTATATTTCACATAGTAGGAGTTGCAAATGAAGCCTCAGAGCCATGTGCTGTCTGTCCTTCAGGGGTGTGTTTCTACTCCAACTCACAGAGTCACAGAATGATTGGAAGGGACCTCTAGAGATCAGACAGTCTGACCTCCTTGCAATTCCTGGACTGTTTTTTTGTGTCCAGTTCACACACAAACTTTAATCTTTTAAGATGAAAGTGACCCTCACAAAATTTCATAGAGACATGAGAAATATAAATAAAAATTTCATTATTTTTGGCCAAAAAATATCTATGACCATTCTTGAGCCTCCTGAGTGTGTGGAAATAAGATTTCAGAAACTCAGTTCTAACTCCACCTTAAACACTGAGTTCAGAAAAACTGAATCTAAAATCATTATCTTGGATGTACCCAAGGAGTACAACTGCCAAAAGAAAAGGCTCCTTCTAGACTCTGGCCACACAAAGGTGTTGAATTTGCTCACTATGAAGAAAGAAAGTGTATTTTTTTACCAGGATTAATCTGAGTCAAGGAATAGAACCCTAGAATCACAGACTCATGGAATTGTTTCAGTTGGAAAAGACTTCTAAGGTCATCGAGTCCAATCATCAACCCAACACCACCATGTCTGTTAAACCAGCTCACAAAGTGCCATGTCTACACTTTCTTTAAACACCTCCAGGCATAGTGACTCCCCCACTTCCCTGGGCAGCCTGTTCCAACCTCTGACCACTCTTGCAACAAAGAAAATTTTCCTAATCTCCAAACTAGCCCTTCCCTGACACAATTTCAGGCCATTTCCTCTTGTTTCCTCATTTGATACAAGGGAGAAGAGACCAACTCCTATCTCACTCCAACCTCACAGGCTCACAGGATGTTAGAGGTTGGAAGGGACCCAAGGAGATGATCGAGCCCAATCCCCCTGCCAGAGCAGGACCACGCGATCTAGCAGAGATCACAGAGGAATGCATCCAGACAGGCCTTGAAAGTCTCCAGAGAAGGAGACTCCACAACCTCTCTGGGGAGCCTGTGCCAGTGCTCTGTGACCCTTACAGTCAAGAAATTCCCCATGGTGTTGAGGCAGAACCTCTTGTGCTGCAACTTACACCCATTGCTCCTTGTCCTAGCCCAGGGAGTGAGCAGAGCCTGTCCCCCACTCCTGACCAGCCCACAGATGTTTATAAACATTTATTAAATCCCCTCTCAGTCTTCTCTTCTCCAGACTAAGCAGCCCCAGGGCCCTCAGCCTCTCCTCATCAGGCAGTGCTCCAGTCCCCTCATCATCCTCATAGCCTCCACTGGACCCTCTCCAGCAGATCCCTGTCCCTCTTCAACTGGGGAGCCCAAAACTGAAGGCAGTATTCAAGTTGAGGTCTCAGCAGGGCAGAGTAGAGGGGAAGGAGAACCTCCCTTGATCTGCTGGACACACTCTTCTTTAATTCACCCCAAGATCCCATTGGCCTTCTTGGCCACAAAGGCACATTGCTGTGCCATGGGTAACTTGTTATCCACCAGCACTCACAGGTCCCTCTCCACAGGGCTGCTCTCCAGTAGATCACCTCCCAGCCTGTACTGGTGCAGTTTATTATTCCTTCCCAGGTGCAGGACTTTGCACTTGTCCTTGCTGAATCTCATTTGTTTCCTCTGTGCCCAGCTCTCCAGTCTGTCCAGGTCTCTCTGGATGGCCACACAGCCTTCAGCTATATCAGCCAAACCTCCCAGTTTGGTGTCATGAGCAAACTTGCTGAGCAGACACTCTGTCCCCTCATCAATGTCCCCTTTCAGGGAGTTGTAGAGAGCAATGAAGTCTCCCCTCAGCCTCCTTCTGTCCAGACTAAAATAGATGGAAGAATACAGAAGAACATTTGCACAAGGTGGTACAGGCAGCAAGCTGCCAGGTCAACCACCTGCATGGCTCATCTGCCATGCTCCTGCTACAGCAGGGAACGTCTGACTTTGTGCATTGCAGCTTGGCAGGTTTCCTGGGATTTGCAGTGCCAGTGACCTGAAGGTCATTATTCCAACCCTGTCTATAAGAAATCTGGGCAGGTCCAGCAGCTTCAGGCTGGCTGTGCAATCCTGCACATCCCTGTCCTGCTTCCTGTGCTACTCCTGCAGTGGGGTGTTTGCAGCTGTTGTGCGGCTTTCCAATGTCATGCTCCAAAGGGCAACAAAAAAATGCATTTTAAAAGGCTACTGCTTGCTTTGATGGAAAAAAAGAAATGTTTGGATGGTTCTACTTATTAAGTTTGTGCACACATTCATCACCTATAAGCAATGCACATGATTTTCCAGCCAAGAGAAGAGTCGACAAATCCCACACCGAGCTGCCCTGTGGATTTCTGTCCCATGTGCTGTGATTTTCATGCACTAATGCAGAGGAGTAAAACAAAGATAATTCACATTTCAGCAGTCCTGGATACACAACAATTTAGGGAGCACCAGTATTGACTGTAACAACCCTGAACTGAGTGCTTATCAAATTAACAGGAGGCCAACAGAAAAGTAAATCAGCTCCTGCTGTAGTGTAATTAAAATAAAACCTGATTTACTCTGTACTCTAATGCAAAGAGAAATGAAATACAGACCATATTTTTGGTGTGCTACTTCCCACTCTCTCTGTAATTAAATGTTATTAAATCAATGAGTAAGTTTATACTATTATTCAGATATTGTCTTTACTACCAGCTATGAATCACACATCAGACCCAGGGCTGCGAATTAAGAGAGATTCATCTTCCTTCCAGCAAGAGCATTGCCCCACCCTGTTGAACAGCCTCATATTTTGCCTTGCTCAGAAACAGCAGTTGAGGAGTGAGAGATGAGAACTGAAAGAGAAGGAGCTAAAATAAAAACATGTTACTTGATTTAGACAGAGGAGAGGTTTCATTGCAAACCATAAACGTATTGTTCCATGCTTTCAATGCACTGGTTTCTTTGAGCTAGGGAAGAGGTCCCTGAGGAGTTAATGGTCCAGAGAGCAGCTTTCTCCTGGGTTTCCAGAGCTGTTAGTCACGGCCCACACAGGATGAACAAACGCAATGAGCAACAAGGGACGAAGCAGCAGTGCTACTTAAATGCTGGGTTATTATATCACTGAGTTTTAACTTCTTAAGATATTACAAGTACCTTGCTCTCAGTTGCATGGATGTTGTTTTGCTTTTCCTCCTGAGACATACCCACACAACCCCAAAAGATCAGACCAGCTTCCAGTTTTCCATAATAATAAGACAAAAGTTGTTGCCTTCAATGGAGTTAAATGGAGTCATATTTGCTGCCCTAGAAAGAAAATGACATGAGTAATTCAGGACTTACGTTGATGTCCTCCAAGTCAAGGAAGTTGAGGATGACTCCGTTACGCTTCCAGATGATGGGAGGTCGCAGTGCCCCGCGGATGCTGCACGTCAGGACGGTGCTGAGGCCAACAGTGATGGTGGTAACACTGATCTTCTGGTCCTCAGGTAGGCTCAGCCGAACCACCTCTGCAAAAGGCAATGACACGGGAATAAACCCAAGCACTACAGAGGAAAACTGTTCCCTTTCTCCCCTCTCTCCTTTCTTCCTCATTCCAGGAATAACTCTGAAGGATCAATCCTGATCCCACGATCAGTCTTTTTTCAGTGGTGCCCCACAACAAGAGATAAGGGGCACAAACTTGAACATAAAAAGTTCCATCTAAACCTGAGTAGGAACTTCATTATGTTGAGGGTCACTGAGCACTGGAACAGGCTGCCCAGAGAGGTTGTGGAGTCTCCTTTTCTGGAGACATTTAAAACCCACCTGCACACAGTCTTGTGCAGCTTCCTCTGAGTGAACTGCCCGGGCATGGGTGCTGGACCAGAAGATCTCCAGGTCCCTTTCAAATCTTAACATTCTGTGATCCTGACCAGGACGTGTTATTTGTGCTATAACCCCCCCCTAAACGATAAAGTAAGACACAAAGACATGGGATGTGCCACATTCAAATTTGCTGCATCATTTTCTGAAGGATCTAGCAGAAGTTGTGGCATTAGAGAAATAAAATGGGTCCTCTGGCAAGCAATAGTTAAGTCTACAAAGCAGTCAGTGGCAGAAGGACAAGTAAAAGCTCTCCCTGCTTGACACCATCTGGATTTGTTTCTCTAGAGGACTCCTGACAAGGTCCTTTGAAAAGACACACGGATGAGGCAGGTTCTTTCCTTAAAAAAAGCAGAATTAAGCTAAGACTGTTGTCACTGAAATATAAATAAACTCAATTTTGAGTTGTCCCAATAGTAGAAGTCACCAAGCATGAACATTCCTTCATGAAATGCAGCTGCATATGGCATCTGAGATAGAGATGTTCTAACATGGACTGAGAAGTCTTCTCATGTTTTATTTAAATGAAAAACAAACCAAACCAAACCACAAAACCAAACAACAAACCAACAACCTGTTATTTTTTACTTAAATGCAGCATACAAAAGAAACACCTGAGGCAGCAGTCCTTACTGAAAACTACACCACCATGTCCCTGAAATCACACCACGACGTCCTGAAATGGCCTCAAGTTGCATGAGAGGAGGTTTAGAATGGAAATTGGGAAAAATGTCTTCTCTGCAAGAGTGGTCAGGCATTGGAACAGGCTGCCCAGGGAGGTTGTGGCTGCTTTCTCCCTGGAAGTGTTTAAGGCCAGGTTAGATAAGGCCTTGAGCAGCCTGTCTGGTGGGAGGTGTCCCTGCCTACAGCAGGGGGTTGGAACTGGATGATCTCTGAGGTCCCTTCCAACCTAAACCATTCTGAGTCTATGAATCACCACCCCTGGAGATGTTCAAGAAATGCATGGGCATGGCACTTTAGGACATGGTTTAATGGCCACGGTGGTGTTAGCTTGATGTTGGGACTTGGTGTTCTCAGAGGTCTTTCCAACTGAAACAATTCTAGGACCCTCTATGTTCCTTCTGGCCAGCACTCACAAGATGTTTGTATCTCACCACGTGTGGCCACACAGACAGGTAGGACATTTGATACCAGAATTACTGTGGGTGCAGATTGTCATTATGAAGCATTTCAGCAGCAGTGACAGGGCAATCATGCCACACTGTCAAAGCAGCTGCATTCACCCTGTCATCATTCATATGATGTTTTTTGCTTACTTTCAGTCCCAGGCTCTGTAGCAAGAAAGCTCTGAGGTTATGGTGCATCTAAATGCTGCAAACTGCTCTGTCAAGGTAATGGCCCTTTGAGATGAATGTTCACAGCACTTTGGTATTACGTCGCTTCAAACAGCTCAAAACAAGGGCTGGGGAATGAAACATCCTCTCCTGGCTCAAATCCCCCTCTTTCCTCATCACCACTGGAATTAACTGAGCTGCTGGAGCATGTCCGAAAGAGGGCAATGAAGCTGGTGAAGAAAAACAGATGTTGTGAGGAGCATTTGCTTCCTGTGATAGGACAAGGAGCAATGGGTGTAAGCTGCAGCACAGGAGGTTCCACCTCAACACAAGAGGGACCTTCTCTACTGTAAGGATCACAGAGCACTGGCATATGCTCCCCAGAGAGGTTGAGGAGTTTCCTTCTCTGGAGCCTTTCAAGGTCTGTCTGGATGTGTTCCTCTGTGAACATCCTGTGATCCTGTGATTTGAGGGACTGGGGTTATTCATTCTGCTGCTAAGGAGGCTGAGGGGAGACCTTCTCACTCTCTACAACTCCCTGAAAGAAGGCTGGAGCCAGGTGGACTTTGGTCTCTTCTCCCAAGGAAAAAGTGATAGGACAATAAGAAACAGTACCAGGGGAGGTTTAGGTTGGACATGAGGAACAATTTCTTCCTCAAAAGGACTGTCAAGGCCTGAAACAGGCTGCCCAGGGCAGTGATGGAGGGAGTGAAAAGCCATGTAGATGTGGTGCTGAGGGACATGGCTTTGTGGTGACCTTTCAGTGCTGGGTTAATGGTTGGACTTGATGATCTTGAAGGTCTCGTCCAACAAAACCACTTCTGTGACTCTACCTGCTGGAGGAGACCAGAGAGGACCACTCAAGACCAGGGGCAGTGGCCCCCAGGAGTGCTGATGGCCCAGCCCACCGCCCTCAGCCAGCCGCCTCGGCAGGCGGTACCAGCACCCAGGGGCTAAGAGCAGAGCTATTTTCTGCATAACAGAGAGCTCCTTTTAATGACTACAATATTTGGAGCACACTTGACAGGAAGAAGAACTGATAATTACAATAATTTGTAGCATGGAGTAGGGATAATGAGGACATCTTTTCTTGAGGAGAAATGGAACAGAGAGTCATTCATTTAGGAGAGGTTTGTTGTGGGCTTTTTTTTTCATCTTCCTGTTGTTTTTCTTAGTTCTCTCTGCTGTTCCTCACACTGCCTTCACTTCCCTGGCTCATGCTGGGCTTCCATTT
Organism: Tricholaema leucomelas; assembly: GCA_013400475.1. Lineage (NCBI taxonomy): Eukaryota > Metazoa > Chordata > Aves > Piciformes > Lybiidae > Tricholaema lacrymosa > Tricholaema leucomelas. Next base: position 641,896 of record WAAF01002160.1, read on the forward strand.
TTTGAGTGTTTTGTTGCAGGCTCCCTACCCATCTTCCCAAGGACAGCTAAAGAGCCTTCAGTTTTAACATTTAAGTAGCACACTAATGAAAAATACATTAATTTTTAATTAAGGAGACACTTTGCATAACTGCCAGTCTTGGATGTACAACATCAAGCCAAGAGATGAGTTTTTATGTTAAAGAATGCAATTAGTGCAGACCACCTCAACAAATGCTCAGTTTCTACTCTGCACCAGTGAGGTCTTACCTGGAGTACTGGGTCCAATTCTGGGTTCCTCAGTTCAAGAGAGACATGGAACTACTGGACAGAGTCCAAGGGAGGTTATGAAAATGCTGAGGGGTTTGGGGTATCTCTGTAAGGAGCTAAAACTGAGAACCCCTGGGGCTGTTGTGCCTGGAGAAGAGCAGCCTGAGAGAGGATCTGGTCAATGCTCAGCAACAGCCAAAGGGAGGAAGGCAAGATGAAGAGGCCAGACGCTTGTTAGTGGTGCCCAGTGACAGGACAAGGGGCAGTGGGCACAAACTGGAACCTAAGAGCTTCCACCTGATGATAAGGAAGGAAAACTTCTTTGGTGTGAGCATGGTGAAGCCCTGGAGCAGGCTGCCTAGAGAGGCTGTGAAGACTCTGTCCTGGAGAAATTCCAAACCCTCCTGTACCTTGTGATCCTGGGCAAGCTGCTGTGGGTGCCTCTGCTTTAGCAGAGGGGTTGGACTGGATGGTCAGCAGAGGTCCCTTCCAAACCTTACCATGCTGGGATTCTATGAACACACTCCTGAGTGTTTCTATGAAGTACATTTGAGGGCATCTTATTAACATCTGAAAGTCTTTCTACTAGTACAGGATTATTTTGTGTGGCTTTAGCGATTGCTTTATTGTTACCAACAGAAGAGATTTCCTCACACAATCAGATGTATTGAGGAGGAGACAGAAACTCTCTAGAGGATGCAGGGTCTGGGCTATTAAAAATATCTTATAAATCCCTCCAAATCTTGTAGCTAAATTATAGAGCTTAGACACAGTGATGCTACTGGAATGATACATCCAAATTATCAAAGTCACCAGAATGGTTTTGTGTACAGCCTCTACACTCAGTATTGAACCCTTCTCACCCAGGCTTTCAAAACCTTGAGGAGATAAAAGGGTTTTTACCACCCCTGTAAAACAGAACAGAATAAATGGGTAATATTCAAAACGTGCTCACTCCCAGAACATAGCCTGCAATTGGAATCTGGTCCTAAAACTGAGCAATTTGATTTGGAAATTTCGTGGATGATGCATGCAAAACAGCTTTCTATATGCAGCAGATTCAAGCAGTCTCAGTCCTGGCTGATTGCATTTATCAAGTCATGTCAAACCTGGAACTCTTCTTGGGATTTCAGTGGATGAGACTCCTCAGTCTGTTCCAGCTGGAAAGTAAAAAGGGCTCCTGCCAACTGCTCTGTCTTCAGAGAGGTGATGCCATCAGACAATGGGGCTGGAGTAGATAACCTCTAGAGGTTCCTTCTAACCCAGTGCATTTGTGCTGGTTTGAGGCTGATTGGAATATTATGAGCCTATGATCCTGTATTTCCATGAATAGGATGCTATCACTGTTGACTCAACTTGTAACTGTTCAAGATGGGGGTAAAGCTCCCATCAAGTGTATATCAGGTGTAGCCATCACCTTTAAGGAGCAATGGGGAGAGCTCTGTCCCTTTTATCAGGGACATTCCTAGAATGCCTTGAGTTGTAAAGGACTTCCAAGGTCATTTAGTCCAATCTTCGTGCTGTATGCAGGGACATCTGCAACTATCTCAGGTTGCTCAGAGCCCCATCAAGTCTGCTCTTGAATGTCTCCAGGGGTGGGGCCTCCACCACCTCCCTAGGAAACATGTTCCAGTGTTCCACCACCCTCATGATGAACTGAAGAACTTCTTTCTAATGTCCACAGTAACCTTCCCTCAGGTTCTGCACCAAATACAGAACAAGATCAAGGTCAGCACTGACTCTGGAAACCCTGCTCTGGTGACGTTAGCTCCAGAAAGCTTTAGGAAACAGGCCTCTTCAAGCCCATCTCCTCTCCACTCAGAAGGGTGAGGGATCTCTCCCTGTGTGCAACGCAATGCTTGGTGCCAAGAGGTTGCTGAGGGAGAGGATCTTTCAGCCCCGTCTCTCACATCTTTTCTCTCTGCTGTTCTGTTCGGTCCGAGAGAGACCTGTGGACCTTTGGTGACCCTGGTGTAGCCATTCTGATGTTCTTACATTCCATTCCTTGCAATACCAGCTCCCAAGGCAGCACATTTGAGAACGTGAAGTCTGACTAATTCCTTCTCTTGTTAAAAATGTCAAGATCTTGTTGAACATTTTCCCCAGCCCCTCTGCTCCCATTTTCTCTTCTGAAGGCGCTGAGCTGGCGTTGCTCTGCACCTTTGCAGGCTGTGCATACTAATGCCAGCAGGTATTACTTGTTGTGCTGGTTTATCATGGAAATCTTCTCCTCTGCTGTCATTTGCAGCCCGCCAAAGGCAATCATAATTTCCCAATGAAGACATGTATAATTGAGGTCATTACAGGGAGCAACCTGGAATGAGCATCTATGGAGAAAACCTCATTGATTTAGCACTGCGTGGAGATAATTTACATAGTAAATGTCGGTTGCCTGCCTGCCTTTGCTCATGCTACAGAAACAGATTTCACACTTTTAAAAGTGCTTAATATCATTAATTAGATCTTTTCCCTTCAATCTAAAGAAAACACAGTTTGCAGTACATTGGTGTTGCCACCCTACATCACTGTTACATTTCTTCATGGATATCCTGCCTCGCTAAAATAGAGTATGGAGCAACTGGCTGTATTGCTTAGGTTCTGCTTAGGGGGTAAGGCAATGCTTTTTTAACCATAGAATCACAGGTTTTGGTTGGAAGAGAGCCTTAAGAACACATAGTCCAACTATTAACCCAACACTGCTAGGCCATCACTAAACCATGCCCCTCAGCACCACATCTACACAGCTTTGAAACCCCTCCAGGGATGGAGACTCCACTACTGCCCTGAGCAGTCTGTTCTATGGTCTGGGCACCTTTTGGGGGAAGAAACTGTTCCTTGTGTCCAACCTAAACCTCAGGGTATCTCCCTGTAGCTTGGTCTCTCTGGGGAGACACTGAAGCCAAATGAAGCTCTTTGGAGCAACAAGAGGATGACTTTCAAAGAAAGTCTGAAGTACAAATTCTTGCCCTCGAATAAATGCTCCAAGGACTGTCCAGCACCCAGCTCCAAGTAGTTTCCATCACCCACCTGCAAAGTACTGTTCCTCACGCAGCCCCAAAACTTCATTATCTGAACACCAACCCAGAATTATAGGAAAGTCAGTCGTGCTATTAAAAATGTTTATGTTATTAATTAACAACATTAGAGCTGCTAATGAACATGATTAAAATTGTTCACAATTAATTAACCCAGAGAATTCCTACAGCTCACACATCAGCTCAGAGCAGGTTATTGCAATGAGGCTTCTGGCTTCATAACCTATAAAAAACATCATCAAGAGCTGGCTCTGCCTCAGTCCACCTCTGGTGTCACCCACTGCTGCCCAGCTGGCCCCTACAGAATCACAGAATCAACCAGGTTGGAAGAGACCTCCAAGATCATCCAGTCAAACCTAGCACACAGCCCTAGCCAGTCAACCAGACCATGGCACTAAGTGCACCAGCCAGGCTTTTCTTGAACACCTCCAGCCACGGCGAATCCACCACTTCCCTGGGCAATCCATTCCAATGCCAATCACTCTCTCTGCCAACAACTTCCTCCTAACATCCAGCCTAGACCTTCCCTGGCACAACTTGAGACTGTGTCCCCTCCTTCTGTTGCTGGTTGTCTGGGAGAAGAGATCAACCCCACCTGGCTACAGCCTCCCTTTAGGTAGTTGTAGACAGCAGTGAGGTCTGCCCTGAGCCTCCTCTTCTCCAGGCTAAACAACCCCAGCTCCTTCAGCCTCTCCTCATAGGGTTTGTGTTCCAGGCCCCTCACCAGCTTTGTCACCCTTCTCTGGACACCCTCCAGCACCTCAACATCTCTCTTGAATTGAGGAGCCCAGAACTGGACACAGCACTCAAGGTGTGGCCTGACCAGTGTTGAGTTCAGGGGCAGAATAACCTCCCTTGTCCTGCTGGCCACACTGTTCCTGACCCAGACCAGGATGCCATTGGCTCTCTTGGCCACCTGGGCACACTGCTGGCTCATGTTCAGCTACTGTCTACCAGTACCTCCAGGTCCCTCTCTGCCTGTCTGCTCTCCAGCCACTCTGTCCCCAGCCTGTAGCACTGCTTGGGATTCTTGTGGCCAACCCCCAATAGGATATCTTAGGAGTCTGGAATCCCTCAGAAAGAGGTCCCACAATGCAGCATCCCTCTAAGGCTTGTAAGCTTAATTAATGTCAATAATAAAACGATTTTTAAAGCTAGGTAGGAATGTTCATCCCTCAGCTTTATTTTGTGACCGCAATAATTCAAGTTCTGAATGTAATTTATAAATCCTCAGGACCTTGGCCATGCTATTGCAGCGAGTATTTTATTGTAAATTCCCTCCTAAATTAATAATGCTGTTTTCTAAGTCATAAAAAGGCATAATGATATTTCTAGCAGCATGAAAGAATTTAGCACCTCAAGCCCTCTCCTGTCATTACTCTTGAAGGCCACAGGTGATGACTCCCTGAGGTAGGTCCCAATCTTGCAGTGAAAGCAGCTATTAAAACAACTAAAAATTGCAATGTCTTTTCTTCAGCAACTGAGACATTTTCTGGGTTTATAAGACACACTACCACTACTATACTACTACACAGGTCAGGTTGGAAGGGACCTTTGGATCTTCATAGATCACCTAGTCCAATCCCCTGCCACGGGCAGGGACATCTTTCATTAGGTGAGGCTGTTCAGAGCAGTTGATTATTTAGATCATGAGGATATGCAGAATAAATCAAAGCTTAACCTGAAAGGGGGAAAAAAGTAATCTCATGTCAGAGTCTGGTCCAGCATCTAAGAGAGATTAGGGCTTCACATGCAGCCCAAACTGCCCTTGCTCCTGTAAACACCTCAATACTCTCCTGAACTCAGGGCAGGGTATTTCATAGAATCACAGAATCATAGAATCATAGAATCAACCAGGTTGGAAGAGACCTCCACGATCATCCAGTCCAACCTAGCACCCAGCCCTAGCCGGTCAACCAGACCATGGCACTAAGTGCCTCATCCAGGCTTTTCTTGGACACCTCCAGGGATGGTGACTCCACCACCTCCCTGAGCAGCCCATTCCAATGCCAATCACTCTCTTTGGGAAGAACTTCCTCCTAACATCCAGCTTATATCTCCCCTGACACAACTTGAGATTGTGTCCCCTTGTTCCATTGCTGGTGGCCTGGTAGAAGAGACCAACCCCACCTGGCTACAGCCTCCCTTTAGGTAGTTGTAGACAGCAATGAGGTCACCCCTGAGCCTCCTCTTCTCCAGGCTGAAAGACCCCAGATCCCTCAGCCTCTCCTCATAGGGTTTGTGTTCCAGGCCTTTCACCAGCTTTTCATGACAAGTGTCCTTCCTAGCTGTTGGATTTGAGAGTAGCCAAGGGCATTTCTTTCCCACTTCTTTGAGGATGGAATGCGATTTCAACTTCAGAGATCTGAAGGCTGGTACCACCTCACCAAGCTGGTGCCTCTATCCCTCCAGAGCTCACACAGGGCCTTGGATCACCATGCCTGGCTTGGTCATGGTGTGGGATGGGGTAATTTACTCCCTGAGAAGACAAACTCCTCACATTGACTACAGAGAAACTGCAGGTGAGTAGCTGCAGCAAAGCCACCTGCATGGAAAACTCCACATCTGGCAAAACAAATTCTGCTCAAGCAGCTGCTTAGACTTTGAGCTAAATTATACAGAAATCTCTTCCAAAAATAATGCAAGAAAAGGAGCTCAGCTTTCCTGTATGAATTTGTCTCAAGAACATTCACACAGCTAATAAAGTTGCTAAAAATCACTTCTATTGACTTTTAACCAAAGGCAGCTTCTTTATGTACTGGAGTGTAAAGATCAATTTCTTGTCTGTTTTGTTTTCTTTGTTTCTAAAGAAAACAAGCAACATTTTCCCATCACAAAATCCCATCACTGCCCTCCTGTTACTAATCAGGAGAACATTTAGTTTGTGCAGAAAGGGATAATTCATTCATTCTTGGAAGTACATGAATAAATATAAGTTGTTCAGTGCTTAATTATCCAATCTCCCGAGGGTGATAAGTGATGGATTCATTATGTAAATAGGCCTAAGTAGTCTATTTGAGAGAAGAGTTTACATAAACGCATTTGTTTTTAGTTTGAATTCCTATTTCCCACAGATTGAGAGCAATGTTGATCTGATTAATTTTTGATGAAATATTCCCATGTTGTGTCAACACTGTCCTGCCAGGATTGTGGCAGCCACACATCTTCCCACTCAACTTACTCATTTGAAAAGTAAAATTGCTAATGGTCTAATTGGCTCTTCTAATTACTACTGGTAGTCATGCCAGTAAAATGTGGGACTCAGAAGATTTGCCTTTTTCTCTTAAGAAGAGTCAAAAACATATTCCTGGTATCACACAATCCCGAAATCCCAGCATGGTGTGCTTGGAAGGGAGCTCTGGAGATCATCCAACCTCACGGCTAAAGCAGGGGCAAGCTCAGGATCACAGTGTCCAGGCGGGTTTGGAATCTCTCCAGAGGAGAAGACTCTGCAACTTCTCTGGTCAGCCTGCTCCAGGGCTCCAGAACCCTCACACCAAAGAAGTTTCTCCTCATCCTCAACTGGATTCCAGTTTCTACCCATTGCCCCTTATCCTGTCACTGCCACCTCTGAGAAGAGTTCGACTCCATCCTCTTGCTCACTGTTTAGCTCTTGCTGAGCATTGATCAGATCTCCTCTCAAGATGCTCTTCACCAGGCTCTCAGCCCCAGGGCTCTCAGCTCTTTCCTTCTCATAGAGATGCTCCAGGGCCCTCAGCATCTTTGCAGCCTCTCTTGGTCTCTCCCCAGTAGCTCCTTGTATGTCTTGAACTGGGAGCCCAGAATTGAACCCAGTACTTCAGATGTGGCCTCACTAGGGCAAGGTAGAGGGAAAGAATTACCCTTGACCTGCTGGCCAGACTGTCCTTCACGCACCCCAGGAACATTTGGTCTTTCCTGGCCCCAGAGCACATTGCTGGCTCGTGGTGAACTCATCCATCAGCACTCCCATCTGTTTCTCCACCGAGCTGCTTTCCATCAGGTCCTCACTCACCTGTACTGGTGCAGGAGGTTATTCCTCTGCAGGTGCAGGACTCTACATTTGCCCTGGTTGAACTTCATGAGGTTCCCCTCCACCCAGCTCTCCAGGCTGTCCAGATCAATACACATGATACTATACAGATACTATATATATATACACAACACCCTATAGGGTACATACTTTCCCAATAACTACGGGAGAAGTAAAATCTCTTCTTGAATGCACAACAAATAGTAATAAAAAAAGAACCTGATGAGGTCTTGGGACAGCTGTGAGGTGTTACAGCTGCTCTCCGTGTTTCCCCCTCTCTATCCTATTGGAATGGAAAGAATTAGTTGTTCCATTCCCACAAAAGCAACAGCTGTCTGTTCTAAAAGGTTTGTTTCAGCATTCTTCTGAAGGAAAATTCCTCAGTTTTGAAATGGAGAACCCTTCAGCATGGTTCTTTCAAAGCAATGAAAGTTTAAAGAACTGTATTTCAAGTACCGTATTTCAGAGATTCTGAGGTCCCAAAATCCATATGAAACCTCTACACTTTTTTGTTTGTTTGTTTTAGGGGTTTTTTTTTTGGTAACTCCTGTAAGTTAGAGGAGCTGAGGTGATTTATACCTGATTTAAGGCAGAAAAAGATAGCTTCTGGTGGAGGCTCTGGCATGCCAAGTTTCTCCCCGGAGTGAATTTTTATGGCTGCTCTATAAACCCCTAGGGTTTATCATGGAAATGCTGTCAGACCATTAAGTCCAGCATGACTTGTGGGAACTGCTGTAATGTGTAGGTAAATTACTTGAAAAACAGAGACAAGCCAGGCCATGGGGGGATTTGGGGTTCAAGAAGCATTCACATAGAGCTTAAAACCACTGAGACGTCAAAAAATGGTTGCATCGAACCACTCCAACCCCTCACTCCCTGTTCATTTTACTTGGAGTTCCTGGCCAGCTTTATGCATTGAATGCAATGCACTGAAAAATGCATGAACTAGGGAACAAGGAGCTGAGAAAACAGCCCCACACTGTTTCTAAACCTCAGATTAAGGGGTTGCAAAAGAGACAATCCCAAGCATTTAAAATCAGGTGTATTTCTTTCTTTCACACTCCCACGTTTGCTGCTTTCATAAACACCCAGCTCAGTGCCAGCACACCTTCTGAGCTGTAAATAAGCATTAGCAAGACTTTTCATGCAGCTTTCATTCCTCTTTCTATGGATGACTGCAAATTTAGCTGTGGCAATTACATGGATTTTGCATCTTTTCTGACTGTAGCTACTCTCAGGATACTTAATAAATGGAAGGGCTCTGTTTTTCTGCACTCAAACCATCCCAAGCTATGAGCTACTCCATCCTCCACCTTCATCTTCCACTCCAGCCACAGCACAATTGGGTTTTGCCTTGTTAAAGGCAGAGTTCAGCCTCTCTCCAAGGCTTTTTGGTGATTTTCCTTAGAAACAACTTCCTGAGTCCCAGGCTAGCAGTTTCACATCAGAATACATCTCATTTGTAAGTCAGAGTAATACAAGCAGGGGAAAAACAACACAGTAAGAAGTGAGTGGCTGTAAGGCAAGTCCCTATACTCCTGCCACACAGCCCTGGCTGGACATGGGACTTCCATAACATCATGTAGAAATCATGGAATCACAGAGTGGTTTGGGTTGGAAGGGACCTTTAAAGGTCATCTAGTCCAATGCCTTGCAGTCAGCAGGGACATCTGCAACAAAAGCAGGGTGCTCAGATCTGCGCCTCTCTGGGCAACCTGGGACAGGGTCTCATCACCTTCAAAGTAAATGACTTCTTCCCTCTCTCCAACTGAAATCTCCTTTTTAGTTCAAACCATCACCCCTTGTCCTGTCACAACAGGCCCTGCTCAAAACTCTGTCCTCAGCTTTCTGATCATCCTCTTTAAGCATTGAAAAAGCCACCAGAAGGTCTCCCTGGAGCCTTCTCTTCTCCAGGCTGAACGACCCCAATTCTCTCAGCCTGGCCTTACAGCAGAGCCCTTCCAGCCCATGGATCACTTTTGTGGCCTTCTCTGCTCCATATGCTGCCTCCTGGACTGCAAAGCAAGATCATGGACATAAATTCCAGTTACAGATTCAGAGAACCATAGAACTGCTGAGTTTGGAAGAGATCTTTGAGATCATCAAGTGGTTGGGAGTGGTGAGAGTTCTGAATAGCAAAATTAATAAGCAATAATTATTTTGGAAAATACCATCTCAGGTCAATTAATTTCCCCTCCACAACAAACAGGTTGCTCAAGGCCTCATCCAACCTGGCCCTGAACACCTTCAGGGAGGGAGCAGCCACAGCCTCCTCGGGTAACCTGTGCCAGTGTCTCACCACCCTCACAGCAAACAACCTTTTCCTAACATCTAGTTTGAATCTCCCCTCTGTCAGTTTAAACCCGTTACCTCTCCTCCTGTCATGACAAGACCTTGTCAATAGTCCCTCCCCAGCCTTCCTGTAGCCCCCTTCAGATACTAGAAGGCCACTACAGGGTCTCTTGGAAGCCTTCTCTTCTCCAGGCTGAAGAGCCCCAACTCTTGTAGCCTGTGCTCATAGCAGAGCTGCTGCAGCCCTCTGAGCATCTTCATGGCCTCCTCTGGACTTGCTCTAACAGTTCCATGTCCTTCTTGTGTTGGGAGCTCCAGAACTGCACACAGTATTCCAGGTGGGGTCTCAGGAGAGCAGAGTAAAGGGGGAGAATCACTTCCCTTGCCCTGCTGGCTGTGCTTGATGATGTACTTCTCATCCCAACACTGCTGCTGGTCCTGCCTTGGAGTGTGAGGCTTTGGACAGATCTGGAAGTGGTATGAAAGGTGCAAATTTGACTGGGGGGAGGTGTGGAACATGGACATCAATGATCTTAGAGGTCTTTTCCAACCAAAACAATTCTGTGATTCTACGACAGGTTACAGCAAGGTTGCTCTGCAGCAACATTTATCCAGATAACATCTTGTACTTTAGAAACACATCAGTTGATAGAAACTTCTGCATCAGCACTCTTGGGCCCATCCTTCCCATATTCAAAACTACCTAAAGTTTAGGAGAAAGGCAGAAATGTGCCGATGAGCGGCAGCAGAGAGAAGTGAATTGCAGTTCTTGCTTGAGAGGAGGACGAAGAGAAGGCAGAAAGCAAAGAGCACTACCTAAAGCAAATCCCCTGGCTGGTGCTATCAGCACATCAATTGTTGTGGGCAGGTTTTCTGCTGGTTAAACCTTTTCAAGCCCAATCCCCTGAAGTTAAGAGCCTTTCAGCAAGGGTGCAGAAAGGGCTGGGTAATTCATCAGCACTCCAGCATGGTGCCTGGCAGGCAGCTGGCACTTTGGAGTGAAATTTGAAATCAGCACTTCAAAGCCGGCATAGCTTGGTGCTTCTGTGGGTTTAGTCTCAGTGGGGAATTGCAGAATGGACAGCACAAGGACAGGAAGGAGGCAGCAGGAAAGGAGTAAACAGAGGCTTCATATGGCTGCCAAAGCGGCTTCCCTGGTGGAGTGGAAACCTCTGTAGAGGGCTTCAGAGATGGGGACAAGCAATGCTGACATCAGGAGAATCCCAGAATCCCAGCATAGTGAGGTTGTATGGGACCTCTGGAGATCACCCAGTCCACCCTCCTGCTAGAGCAGGATCACCCACAGCAGCTTGCCCAGGATCACAACGGCCAGGTAGGTTTGAAATTTCTCCAGAGAAGGAGGCTCCACAACCTCTTTGGGCAGCCTGCTCTAGGGCCACAGCACCCTCACACCAAAGAATTTTCTCCTCATCTTCAGATGGAACCTCTCACGTTCCAGTTCGTGCCCGTTGCCACTTGTCCTGTTGCTGGGCATCACTGACAAGAGTATGGCCCCATCCTCTTGTTCACTCTTTATGTCTTGCTGGGCATTGATCAGATCCCCTCTCAGGTTGCTCTTCTCCAGGCTAAACAGCCCCAGGTCTCATAGACTTTCCTCCTTACAGAGGTGTTCCAGGCCCTTCAGCATCTCTGTATCCTCTACTGGCCTCTCTCCAGTAGATCTCTCTCTTGAACTGGGGAGCCCAGAACTGGACCCATTCCTCCTTGAACTGAGGAGCTGATTTAATTCCTTGCTCAGAAGGACAGTGACTCCTACCATCTCAGTTTCCCTCATGGAGAAGATATCTCCAGGTCATTCAATGGGTAACATGCTTGAAAAGGTTTCTCAGCAGCCCTGGAAATAGCAGGCCACACAAACACCCACAGGTGTGTTGTGTCTGTGGATTTCTCATTAGATGCCCTCAGAGTCTCACAGATAAAATCCAGGTATAAAACCTGAAATTTAATTACACAAAACCACTTTGAAGCAGAGATTTGCTGCTACTGCTGTGAGGAACTTAAATTCCAGTCCTACAAGAATGATAAATGCTGCATGCTTGAAAGTAAGAGGAAAAACAAATCATTCAGCCTATCATATTAAAAAGCATATTGAAAAGCAAGATATGCTGGCAAAATCAACCGGGGCCAGGCGTACTTTGTGTACCCACTGACGGACGCTTCTCCAAACTTTCAAATCTGCAGAGCAGCATGATTTATAGAAGCTGCTCTTTATCATTCACCCTTATAAGTCTTATGTCACATAAAACCCCTTGGTGTTAGAAAAATGTTCAGCTTCTAAAGGGAATCAGGAGGGAAGAGTGAAGAGAGCCTGCACCACTTGGGCTGCCTGCACGCCCTTCTTCGTTCCATCAACGCTGAGCTATTTTTGCACGGAGCAGACAGGACTTATTGAAAGAGCAGCTACCCAATGTTTTGTTTTTCTTATCTTATATCCTCAGCCTGATTTACAGCCAGTCAAAAGCAGCTCTGAAGACAGAAATGATTCATTTCTCCCTGGATTTTCCTGTAACACCTTTCAGTGTCAAATCGGCATCAGAAACGCTGGTGAGCACCTCTAGCGTGCTTGCTCAAAGTGAGTTGTGCAGCTTTGGAGAGGGATTACTTGGTACAAAATGCTTCTGAGCCCTTCTGGTCCCAGATTCAACCTGGCTGAGACCATCTGTCCCTGTTAAGCTCCATTCATTCCAGGCAGGGCTGGTCCCAGCCTCCATGAGAATCATAGAATCATTTTGGTTGGAAAAAGACATTTAAGATCATCAAGACCAACCATCAAGCCAACACTGTTATGACCACTAAAACATGTCCCAAAGTACCACACCTACACTTTTTTTGAACACCTCTAGGGATGGTGGCTCTGCCACCTCATTGTCAGCCTGTTCCAATGCCTGACCACTCTTTCAGGAAATATTTTTTTCCTAATATCCAACCTAAACCTCCCCAGGTGCAGCTTGAGGCCATTTCCTCTTGTCCTATCACTAATTACTTGGGAGAAGAAACCTCGCTTGTCACAGCAGAGCTCTTTCCATCACCCACAGACTCAGCCTCTGGAGATCACTTAGTCAAACTCCACCACTAAAGCAAGGTCACCCAGAACGGGTTGCACAGGAACACATCCAGGTGAGTTTTAAAAGTCTCTTCCAAAACTTGAGGTACCTTTCCCAAATCTCTGCAAACTGCACCTTGGTTTCCATCTTAAGGCTCAGCACCATTTGAGCTGCTTGCCCTATAGGTCAGCCCACCTCTGCTCTCCTGCCACATCAATCTGCTGGAATACATCCTCAGCCAACCATTCCAACCAGTAGTAATTAAAATAACAGACACATTTCCATTCACTTTTCCTGTGAAAATGACCTCTGCTATGGGGACAGGCTACAAGAGTTGGGGCTCTTCAGCCTGGAGAAGAGAAGGCTTCGAGGAGAGCTTATAGTGGCCTTCCAGTATCTGAAGGGGGCTACAGGAAGGCTGGGGAGGGACTATTGACAAGGTCTTGCAATGACAGGAGGAGAGGTAATGGGTTTAAACTGGCAGAGGGGAGATTCAAACTAGATGTTAGGAAAGGATGCTTTCCAGTGAGGCTGGTGACACACTGGCAGAGGTTGCCAAGGGAAGTTGTGGATGCTCCCTCCCTGGAGGTGTTCAAGGCCAGGTTGGATGAGGCCTTGAGTGACCTGTTCTAGTGGGAGGTGTCCCTGCCTATGGTGGGAGGTTGGAACTGGATGATACATAAGATGCCTTCCAACCTAAACCACTCTACGAGTCTCACTTTCCACCACCTCTTTGTACATGACATTAAACATCTCCGTGCCAGCCACCACCTCCTCCCTCCACTGGTGATTACAGACCACATCTCAGAGATTTCTCTTGTGCTAACAGAACACAATCTCAGGTATCACCATTTTGGTAATGGCTGTTAAAAATCGACTTTTGGGGGGGCTGATTGCAGCAGGTACTTGCTTTGTTTGCATCTAATGATCACAAATTAAAACCAGCTCAATAAAGCGCCCATCTGAGGCACGCACGCTGCGCTACAGAGAACGAATTATGGCTGGTCGAGTCTATAACTTTAAGCATATATTTAATTTAAAACAGAAACTGAGGGGGCCAAATGAAAGCTTGTTTAAGGCTAAATTATTTGCCAGCATGGCCATCACATGCCAAGTGCCACAAATAGCAATGTGCATCGCAACCAGAGTCCGGGGATAGGTTGGTTTTGAGGTTTTCAGCACGCTGCTCACCACAAATACTACCAATCAGATGCTGTTTGGTTTTTCAACCAACAGTTCACTTTGAACGTGAAGAAAAACCCCAGAAATTCTCTCAGACTGCAAGTTCCCTGTGCACATCACAACCACCTCATCACAGAGAGAGTTAAAAGTAATCTCACTCCTTAGTAGCTGGTTCCTCCCTCACCAAAAGCCTTCATCGACTGCTGCAGGCAGACCTTCCTTTCCTCTAAGCCAAACCATTCATAGAATCATAGAATCAACCAGGTTGGAAGAGACCTCCAAGATTGTTCAGTCCAACCTATCACCCAGCCCTATCCAGTCAACTAGACCATGGCACTAAGTGCCTCATCCCCCTCGATTTTATGCAGCAGACACGGAAACAACATCCACAATGTATTCATTCACCCACTGAAGGTCAGGCACAAATTAGCACATCATAAAAAGCCACTATCTTGAGCAGAGCATCAGCACTGATGGCTCAATTGCTGCTGCTAATATCGTCCATAATAATATCTCTGTGAGAGGAAACCTGCAGAAAACAGGATGAAAGTGCAGCTATGGGAGCATCTCTGTATAGACAGGCTGAGAGCCCTGGGGCTGTTGTGCCTGCAGAAGAGCAGTCTGAGAGGGGATTTTTTCAATGCTCAGCAAGAGATAAAGGGTTGGGGGCAAGAGGATAATGCCAGACAATTTCCAGTGGTGTCAAGTGACAGGACAAGGGGCAATGGGCATAAACTGGAACTCAGGAGGTTCCATCTGAACAGGAGAAGAAACTCTTCTCTGGAGAGATTCCAAACTCACCTGGTCATTGTGATCCCGGACAAGCTGCTGTGAGTGACTTTGCTCAGCAGTGGGTTTGGAGTGGATGATCTGATGAATATGAGCCAGCAGTGTGCCTAGGTGGCCAAGAAGGCCAATGGCATCCTGGTTTGTATTAAAAATGCTATGGACAGCAGGAGTAGGGAGGTGATTGTCCCCTTGGACTCAGCTTTGGTGAGGCAACACTTTTAGTATTGTGTTCAGTTTTGGGCACCGCAATACAAGAGAGATGTGGAGGTGCTGGAGCGGGTCCAGAAGAGGGCAACAAAGCTGGGGAAGGGCCTGGAGAATAAATCTTATGAGAAGTGACTGAGGGAGCTGGGGGCGGTTAGTGTGAGAAAGAGAAGGCTGAGGGGAAACCTCATTGCTGTCTACAGCTACCTGAAGGGACCTTGTGGAGAGGTTGCTGCTTGGCTCTTCTCACAGGTAACTGGAGACAGAACAAGGGAGAATGGCCTCAAGCTGAGACTGGGAGGTTTAGATTAGATATTAGGAAAAAGTTTTTCACAGAGAGAGTAATCAGGCACTGGAATGAGCTGCCCAGGGAGGTGGTGGAGTCATCCACCCTGGATGTGTTTAAGGGTGGTTTGGATGCGGTGCTTAGGGACATGGTTTAAGGTGAATCTTGTAGAGTGGGGTTATAGCTTGGACTTGGTGATCCTGAGGAGCTTTTCCAATGTGGATGTTTCTGTGATTCTGTGATCTTCAGAGCTGCCTTCCAACCCTCACCATTCTGTGATTTCATGACATTGCACATGATGGTAACATCATGGGGTTGTTCCACCTGGAGAAAAGGAGGCTCAGGGGACCTTACTGCTACCTACAACTACCTGAAAGGAGGTTGTGGCCAGGTGGGGATTGGTCTTTTCTCCCAGGCAACCAGTGAAAGAACGTGGGGACATAGTCTCAAGCTGGGAGGTTTAAGCTGGTTATTAGGAGGAAGCTCTTCATAGAGAGAGTGATTTGCATTAGAATGGGCTGCCCAGGGAGTCGCTGTCCCTGGCAATGTTTAAAAGGAGACTGGATGGTGCCATGATTTAGTTGATTAGATAACGTTGTGCGATAGGTTGCATTTGATAATCTCAAAGGTCTTTTCCTGATTGATTCTGTGATCAAAGTGAAAAGTTTTTCAACTTAATACCTCCAAGCAGTGTAAATAAGATCAGCTGCTGGCTTGTCCGAGCCAGTGTCCATTATCCAGTGTGTAGATCACATCTTTGCTAGGGAAAGAATTCTCACAAACCTAACATGACAGTCACTCCCCAAGACAGAACACACACCTGCAGGGCATTCACTGAAAAGCTTCTGCAGCACTTTAATTGATGCACAGTCCTTTGTGGCTTTCATCCCTTCAAAGGAATTTCAAATCCTACACTTGTAATTAGCTCAATTGTGTTATCATTAATTTGGGTAAACTATTAATTATTAACTATCATTTAGTTGGTCCCAACACTGCGGCAGCACAAGACATGATGCCTAACAAGGTTTGGTTTGAATTTTAGTGAGATAGAAGCCATCAAAAGATGGGGCCAGACTCTTCTCAGTGCTGTCCAGTGACAGGACAAGAGGTCATGGGCATGAACTTGCACATAGGAAGTCCTGTCTAAACATAAGAAGGAACTTCAGTACTTTGAGGGTAACAGAGCACTGGAACAGGCTGTCCAGGGAGGTGGTGGAGTCTCCATCTCTGAAAACTTTCAAGGCTTGCCTGTATGTGTTCCTACTGTGATCTGCTTTAGATGACACTGCTCTGGCAGGGAGGTTGGACCTGATGATATTCAGAGGTGCCTTCCAACCTCTACTATTCTGGGATTCTGTGGAAAGGGCCCAATCATAATCAGGGATCCATAGAGCAAAGCTTTGTTCTATCAAATGCTAAAAAACCCAGTTAGTGCTCTAGAAAGAAAGCTGTGATGGAAACTATTGTGCCAGACGATGGCATGGGAAACCAAAGCAGAGTTAGATAACATGGCTTGTGCCAAGCAGAGCAAACCTTGTCTCCCTGCTCCTGAGTGGTAGTGTCCAACTCCCTCAGTGTCATAAATGATTGTGGGAAGAGTTGTTTATATCCTACCTCTGAATTCTGCTGTCAAATGTTTTCAATAAGGTGACCAGCTCAGCTACAAGTATTTGGGACTCCTCTGTCTCTGGCAAGCCCCCAGGTGCATGAGTGTTTCTGGCAGTGGTTAATGCTAGGTGAAAGGGATTTAATAAGCATTAGCTAAATGATGCCATTTGACCCAGGTGACATAGAGATTCTTTCATTTCTTTTATAGTTACACTTTGTCTCTTGCCAAACTTCTCCAGCTTTTCTCCTATTTTCTTCCTTCCCTTTACTCAGACACCACTGAGCAACTCAGCAAAATGCCAATTTATAGAATTGAGATTGCATCTGCTCCTATAAAAAGAACATCCCACAAATGAAAATGCCTCCAAGCAGTGCCAAAAGCCAGGGGATACCTTTTGGTCCAGGTCAGATGAAGGAGGATGGCAATTTTCCACCTCTGTTGCATTAAGAGGACAGCAGTGCTCAGCACTGCCATGGGCAAGGCAAACCTCATCTCCAGCCACAGGCAACACAAACTCTGCAAGAAAGGTCCTTCAAACCTGCAAACTGGTGGTGAGTTACCTCCTTGCATGGGCTTACAGCACAAGGGCCATGGGCCGTGCGCAATGAACCTCACCAAATAGGCCGGAATAGAAATACGGGATCAGGTCCTGTAACTATCCAAGCACTCTCCAAACTGAATCCTACTCATCTCTGCTTTGGCTGTCCTGCAGCATGCCACTGACTGCACCTGAGAATAAAGAACTTCAGTGGTGTTCCAAGGTGGGCACCGAGGACTGACTTGCACAGACATCTCCAATCTTTGCCCCAGTTTAAAGCCATGACTGTAATTTTAACCTCCCCCTGCTCCTGGAAGACAAGGCTATCTCATTATACTTCATGCACTGCAAATCATTAACTCTCTGTTGAAATCAAGAGTGATGCTTATATAGAAATGTCAAGGATGAAGTACTGAAGTCAGGGCCACACAGTGAAAAAAGGCTTTTAATGACTTAGAGTAATATATTTTAGATGTTTGAGCAAACAAAGCATTCATAAAGCACTGCAGAACAGCTCCCTTCAGACTGAATGGAGCCTTTATTTCCAAGCTACAGAAGGAAGGAGAAAAGCCAAGGACACAAAGCCAGGAAAAGCAGCACTCCCTGATACCTGCTGCATCCCAAAAGCATGGGCAGCAGTGGCAAGAAGAGGATTCTGCCACTCTGCTGTGACCCCACCTGCAGTGCTGGAGTCCCCAGCAGAGCACAGCCAGGGACCTGTTGGAGCAGGGCCAGAGGAAGCTACAGCAATGTTGGGAGGGCTGGAAGTCCTCTGCTATGGGGACAGCCTAAGAGAGTTGAGGTTGTTCAGCTTGGAGAAGAGAAGGCTTCAGGGAGACCTTCTGGCGGCCTTTCAGTGCTTCAAGGGGCTGATTAGAAAGCTCCCCAGAAGGGAGATTCAGACTGGAGAGAAGGAAGAATTTTTTTTTTCACTGAGAGTGGTGAGAGACTGGTCCAGGGTGTGCAGAGAGGTGAGAGATGCCCCATCACTAGAACCATTCCAGCTGAGGTTGTTTGGGGCTCTGATCATCCTGCTGCAGTTGCAGATATGCCTGCTGACTGCAGGGGGTTTGGACTAGGTGACCTTTAAAGGTTTCAAACCAAACCATTCAATGATTTTATGATTCCATGAACTTTTCAAGCAGAGAGGCACAGAAATATTTCACATTGTTGTGCCTACTGCAGTGTGGAAGCTTGCTTAAACTCTTTTTTTTCCTAGTGTCTTCATTTAGTAACACCTGAGGGTATGGACTGCTCCTCAAAATTTATGCTACTTGTTTAAGGGAAAAGCATGCTACCTTCTGGAAGGTTACAGAGGTTGGTAGAGTCAGGACAGCTCTTCTCTTAAACTAGGGCAGGGTAGATCCAGGTTAGACATAAAGAGGAAGTTCTTCACAAGGAAGGTGGTGGAACACTAGAATAAGTTGCCCAGAGAGGTGGTGGAGGCCCCATCCCTGGAGACATTCAACGTCAAACTTGATGAGGCCTTCAGCAACCTGATCTAGTTGGAGATGTTCCTGCTCACTGCAGGCAATTTGGACTAGCTGATCTTCTAGGGTCCCTTCCAACCTGATGCATTCTACAATTTTATGGTACTTCCTAGTCTCCTATTCATACATGGCACAAAAGGTCTGCACACCAGCTGTGTACATCTGTGAAGACCACCCTCAGGAGGACCCTGGCTGTCCTGCCAGCCAAAGCACTGGGAACACATTAGAGGAAAATCTTCATGAGATGGAGACAGTCTTGGGAAGACTTTAGGTCTGAAGTGGCCTCACTCTGGGACTAAGAGGCTGAGGGGGTCGTTTAGCCTGGAGAAGAGGAGGCTCAGGGCTGACCTCATTGCTCTCTACAACTACCTGAAGAGAGACTGTAGCCAGGGGGGTGTTGGTCTGTTCTCCCAGGCAAGCAGCAACAGAACAAGGGGACACAGTCTCAAGTTGTGCCGGGGAAGGTCTAGTCTGAATGTTAGGAGGAAGTCCTTGCCAGAGAGAGTGATTGGTATTGGAATGGGCTGCCCAGGGAGGTGGTGGAGTCACCGTCCCTGGAGGTGTTCAAGAAAAGACTGGATGAGGCACTTAGTGCCATGGTCTGGTTGATTGGACAGGGCTGGGTGACAGTTTGGACTGGATGATCTTGGAGGTCTCTTCCAACCTGGTTGATTCTATGATTCTATGTGGACTGTATCACTGAAGCTTACAGTTAGCTGCAACTTGCAGTGGGAGATGCAAACCTGCACTTGAGGCAGCAAATGTCCAAGAACTCCAAAGGGTACTTCATGACAGAGAAGGAAGTGAGTAGTTTATGTCTGACAACCAATACAGTGGGAGAAGCTGGCGTTTGTCCAGGATGTCAAGGTTAACAACAACCCCTCTATTACAATAAATGTTATGGGTTGAATCTTAAATGACTACAGATGGTCAGGTGTTGATTTTGCATGTCCTTTGAAAGACAGTGCTGTCAGCAAAACAGTGCCTTCTAACCAAATTTTGAAGTTCAGTACGCCGTCAGCAGGAAGAGTGTTGGCTCTGTAACTGACTCATCACAATACTGCACTTTTAGTTGCCTCCAGTGACTTTCCATTCAAGCACTGCTCTGTGGCTGCTTCTCCAGGACAAGAATATCTGCACACTGCATAGGTGGTTGTTTGGTTTTTTTTTTCTCTCCCCAGTAATAGTCCTTTTATGGAAAGGATGTAAACCCCCTTGCTTTACAGATGGTGAGCTGAAGCAGAGACAGACGTTACTTAGCTGCAGTTACAGAGTGTACCTGAACCAGAACCAGGCACATGCCTGCTTTCCCAAGGTTACTCTTCCAGCCTCCTTCAGAATACTTTATAATTCCATTATGGGTGGAATAGCTCCAAACACACAGCTGCCTTCTCAGAACACTGGTCTTCAAATGTGAGCACAGTTTGAGGTCTCAGTGGTTATCATGCCTTGCCCTGACCTTGGCTTCTGCAAGGCTTTGCAGAAGGGCAGAGTGTGGACAGATTCACAGATTGCATTGGGTTGGAAGGGACCCTCAAAGGTCATCTTATCCAATCCCTCTGCAGTCAGCAGGGATATCTCCAACTAGATCAGGCTGCCCAGGGCACATCAAGTCTGGTTTTAAATGTTTCCAGAGACAGGACCTCAACCACATCCTTAGGCAACCTGTTCCAGTATTTCACCATTCTCATGGTAAAGAACTTCCTCCTAATGTCCAACTTAAGACTCCCCTGCTCCAGTTTCAAACCGGTGCCTCTTGTCCTATCACTATATGCCCTTCTAAACAGTCTCATCCCAGCCTTCCTGTAGATTCCCTTCAGATATTGAAGTGAGGCCTCTCTGGAGCCTTCTCCAGGCTGAACAGTCACAACTCTGTCAGCATGTCTTTGTAGGAGAGGTACTCCAGCCCTCTATCTTTGTGGCCAGTTCTAATACCAGTGAACCTGAAGAAAGAGTCTGAGGCTGAAGGCTGGATTAAAATGCATGACCAATGAATTACCAGCCTGAAAATGCAATAGATCAGAAGACTTCCTACACCTCCATGCTGCTACAGTACACTATAAAACTTCTGAGCTGATACTGTTCTTTTGATCCATTCTTGCCTTTTGCATGTGCTCTGGAGACCTGCACCAGTCTCCTCCCCCATGAGCTACATAGGGTGTGCTGTCTTGTGGTGATGGTACCTACGGGACCAGGACAAGAATTTACCTCCTCGTCTCTGCTGGCACTTGCCTTGCTTCTTTTCTGCCTCAGCTAGAATCACAGAATGGTTTGGGCTGGAAGGGACTTTAAAGATCATCTAGTTCCAACTCCCCTGTCATGGGCTGGAACACCTTCCACTAGACCAGGTTGTTTAAGACCTCATCCAACCTGGCATTGAACACCTCCAGGGAGGCAGCATCCACAACCTCCCTGGGCAACCTGTTCCAGTGTCTCCCCACCCTTAGTGTGAAGAAACTTTTCTTCACCCCTCTATTTCTGACAGGGAAGATGGTCCCATGTCCAAGGCAGAGCTAGGGTGCTGGTAGCGCTGCTCCAGGGTGCTCCCCTCTTCCCAACCTCCCTCTCAGTCTCATCATCCCAACATAGCTGTCACATCTATCATCAGGCAACACAGGCAAACAGAAAATACAATAGGCTAACTCATTTATTTCCACTTGTTATTGATGACCTTTCATAACTTTCATAACTCCTCCTCGTTCCACCACTCATGAGTTATGAGGTCATCTGTAACTCAGGGAAATAAATGAAGTTTCCCATCAGCCTATTGTATATCCCCATTTATTACCTTTTTATTACCAACCTTTAAAGTTTTATCCCCTAGTATCTTGTTTTACAGTGGCAT
This sequence comes from Tricholaema leucomelas, assembly GCA_013400475.1. Taxonomy (NCBI): domain Eukaryota; kingdom Metazoa; phylum Chordata; class Aves; order Piciformes; family Lybiidae; genus Tricholaema lacrymosa; species Tricholaema leucomelas. The sequence continues at coordinate 663,491 of WAAF01002160.1, forward strand.
AACATTCAGATGCAGGGATGTAGATGAATCAGATCAAAATCAGTTCAGATTGTTGGGTTTCACTGGAGGAAGAGATATGCATAGATGCAAGTGCCATTTTTCTTCCAAGGCATCAGACCATTTGTGAGCCTCCACAGTCAAGTTATCACAGAATCACAGCATGGAGGGGATTGGAAAGGATCTCTGGAGAAGATCCAGTCCAACCCCTAACGTTGAGGTGTTGGACTTGATGACCTCCTTGGGTCCTTTCCAACCCCCAACATCCTGTGATCCTGTGACCCCTTCACTAGAGCAGGGTCACCCACAGCAGCCTGCCCAAGATCACAATGGCCAAGTGAGTTTGGAATCTCTCCAGAGAAGAAGACTCTACAATCTCTCTGGGCAGCCTGCTCCAGGGCTCCAGCACCCTCACAGCAAAGCAGTTTCTCCTCATGTTCAGATGAAAACGTCTAGGTTCCAGTTTGTGCCCTTTGTCCCCATGTCCTTCCCCTGACCACCACTGAAAAGATTACTCAGGGTCTTATGTTTGTACTGAATGAGGTATTTTCTTCTAATTCATGCTAGCACCATTTGCCACAGAAACAAGAAGACTTATCATAAAATTCCCTGTCTCAAAGGTCTAGAGAAGCTCTCTGAGGGCCAGGTGCTGGAGAGTGTGATGGCTGTACAGCCTTGCCTACAACAGGCTCAATAATGACCCTTTAAAAACCTTCAGCTGCAGCATTTCTGAGCAAGTGCTGTGCTTAACGGAATCACTTTTGTCTTTGACCTGTCAGTAAAATGCCAGAAGAGTTACCTCAGACAGAACAGTGAGCCTCAAGGCAACACTTACATTCCTTGCCTGTATTTATTGCAGGAGCTCCTGAGCTCCAGATGCTTTTGCAGGTCACAACAGACCCTGCATACACCTCCACAGCCATGCTGCTTCTCATAGAAGTGCTGCAGTCCCCTTGATTAGCTTCACTAATCGTGAAATGAGCCATGACCAGTGCTGCCCTGGGGACACCTCTCTATGGGCAGGGGGAGAAATTTTGAGCTGCATGCTCCATGCTGGTTTGGGGGAAACTGTGACGCCTTCTTACAGAGTTGTGGAATTGTTTTGGTTGGAAAAGACTTCTGAAATCATCCAGTCCAACCATCCACCCAGCACCACCACAACCATTAAACCACGTCCCAAAATGCCATCTCTGCATGTTTTTGAACATCTCCAGGGATGGTGACACCACCACCAAACTGTTCCAATGCCTGACCACCCTTTCAGGACAGAAATTGTTCCTAGTATCCAACCTAAAGCTCCTCTGGCACAATTTGAGGCCATTTCCTCTCAGTCTATCACCTTTTACTAGGGAAAAGACCCCTACCTCATTGCAACCCCCTTTCGGGTTACATGCAACAGAAAACCAGAAACAGCCTTCCTGAAGCGTAACAGCAGAGCAAACCATGAAGAAGGCTAGAATTGTCTTCCAGAAGTTTTCCATGACTCAGGAAAATGCAACAGGAGAAATCAGCTGCTGATCAGCACAGACAAACACGAAATAATTATCCCACGAGCAGAGAACTTATTGAGAGAGCAGCTGCTAACTGCTGCAGCTGTGTGCAACACTCAGCAGGATGGGAGCATTAATTTATTAATCTATTTATTTTGAACAGAAACCTTTGAGACCACCATGTAGTGCACAGCAAGAAAAGCAAAGCAAAGCTATTACACTGTTAGAAAACAAACAAACCATCATGGCTTCTTGTCTTGCTTACTATATCTAGTTGGTTGTGGCAAGGAGTAAAGTGTCACTACCCTGTGAAAGGGTATCCTGTAGCCCCAGAACTGGCCCAAGACCAGAACATTTGAGGGTTGGGCATAAAGTCTTCTCTAAAGATGAAAATATTGGGATTACTCACTGAAGCTTTCAAAGGGCAAGAGGATTTGAGACCTGATAATAGTGACCTCTGGACACACTTGCAAGGAGCAAAAGAGTGGTATGATAAGGAATTACAGGCAGGCTGAAGAACTCAGGGCAGCTTCATAACAGAGACCAAAGAGATCTTCAAAAATATGTTTTTCATGCAGTGAGCTGAACTCAACGTGCAGGGAGTGCTGCTTCTCTCCAATGGGAGGGCTAAAAAATAAATTCAAATGACATTAAGACTGTCTCTGAATTGGGACTGAATTCCAAAGCTCATGGCACTATTTCTGCTGACTCCTTACAATGTAATTTGCTCCAAAAATACAAATCCTAATGTTTTCCCCTGCACTCAAATGAAGACTGCCCTACTTGGATAGCAGGGAGCTCCCTAATCAGAGTCTCTTCTGCAGGGCTCACTCCCACAGCTCAGGACATAAAGAAGAAGAGGAGACTTGAGCCAACATTGAACCACAGCTAGGAGCTTACACAAAGAACAGCAGAGCCATGGTCCCTTTCCTGAGAGGATGCTCAAACTCGTGTAAATCTATGTTGGAGACAGAATACCATGCTTAAATACTCACTGCAGTGGGTACTTAAGCATGACAGGACAAGGAGCAGTGGGTTTAAAGTGGCAGAGGGGAGAATCAAACTAGATGTTAGGAAAGGATTCTTGACAGTGAGGGTGGTGAGACACTGGAACATGCTGCCCAGGGAGGTTGTGGACACTCCCTCTTTAGAGGTGCTCAGGGCCAGGTTGGACGAGGCCTTGAGAGACCCTGCCTATGGGTCTCTTAAGCTGGTTGGAACTGGATGAACTTTGAGGTCCCTTCCAACCTAAACCATTCTATGAAATAAGGAACATGACTCTCTGCTCTTTCCAGAACAGTTTCCCACTGCACATCACAGTTGGTTTTATGTGTAGTGGGAACAATCCTTACTCAAGTATCCTTTCTTTCCGTAACTCTTCCTTGTTTCATGAACCAGCACCTTCTCCAGTAACGTTTCCCTGCAGGTCCTGGTAAGCAGGGTGTGGAGGAGCTGAGCAGCAGAGTACACAGGCTGCAGAAGACTTTACTGGCAGTAGGGTAGAAATCTTTCCCAATCCTTTACAGGTGAACGGGGAACACTCAGTAGCGCTCACTGTCATTACTGAGTATCGTTATTAGCTTGGAATGTTTGCTAAACTAAGCCTGTCATTAAGACAAACGTCTTGTTAATGGGAGGAATTTCCCAACTGAAGCATTAAAAACACTGCAGTGCCTGCATCATTAGCTGTCTCAGAAAGCTCCTCTGCTCACCCCAGCTCCATGTCACAATGACCAATGCCACCCTCTGCTTTGGTCAGAAAAGACCTTTATGATCCTCAAGTCCAGCCATCAACCCAACACCACCATGGCCATTAAGTCATGCCTCCAAGTGGCACCAAGTCCCTAGGCAGCCTGTTCCAATGCTTGACCACTCCTGCAGCAAAGAAATTGCTCTTAATGTCCAATTTACACCTCCCCTGATGCAACCTGAGGCTGCTTCCTCTTGTCCTATAATTTGCTCCTTGGTAGAAGAGACCAATCCCAACCTGGCTTCACCTTCCTTTCAGGGCATTTGTAGAGAGCAAAGTCTCCTCTCAGCCTCCTCTTCTTCACAGAATCATAGAATGGTTTAGGTTGGAAGGGACCTTAAAGATCATCTAGTTCCAACATCCTACCTTAGGCAGGGACACCTTCCATTAGAATAGAATAGAATAGAATCAACCAGGTTGGAAGAGACCTCCAAGATCATCCAGTCCAACTTAGCACCCAGCCCTATCCAGTCAACCAGACCATAGCACTAAGTGCCTCATCCAGTCTTCAACACCTTCAGCGACAGCGACTCCACCACCTCCCTGGGCAGCCCATTCCAATGGCAAATCACTCTCTCTGTGAAGACCTTCCTCCTAACATCCAACCTATACCTCCCCTGGCATAACCTGAATATCTAACCTAGTCGTGAACACCTCCAGGAAGGGAACATCCACAACCTCCCTGGGCAACCTGTGCCAGCGTCTCATCACCCTCACTGGGAAGAACTTCTTCCTAACATCCAGTCTAAATCTTACCTCTGCCAGTTTAAACCCATTCCCCCTCATCCTGTCATTACAAGACCTTGTCAATAGTCCTTCCCCAGCCTTCCTGTAGGCTCCCTTCAGATACTGGAAGGCCACTATATGGTCTCCTCAAAGCCTTTTTCTCTTCTCCAGGCTGAAGAGCCCCAGCTCTTGTAGCCTGTCCTCATAGCAGAGGTGCTCCAGCCTTCTGAGCATATTCATGACCCTTCTCCGGACTTGCTCCCACAGTTTGATGTCCTTCAGAGTGAACCACTTCAGTTCTCTCGGTGGCTCCTCACAAGACCTGTGCTCCAGACAGTTCCCCAGTTTCACTGCCTATCTCTGGGCATGCTCCAGCAGAGGTATGGCTGAGCCTCTGCTCTGACAACAGCACCTGACACCATCAAAAATTACCCTGCACTTGAAATGACCTTGGCAAAGTGACTTCTGTTGAAACAAGTGAGCTTCCCCAGTTCTCCTCAAAATAACAGAAATACATCTTGTGTAACGTAATTTAAGACCCAGCTCCCGGGCTGAGGGCAGTTTTGCTTTTATTGATATTAGTTTAGTGAACGCTGTATATTGTAAAACTGATAGAGTGGGAAAATGACTCCGCCAGATAGCAAATTTGATGGAGCTGACTGCAAACCTAAGTGCGGGAAGCGTCACCTGCGGAGGTAACTCAGTATTTCACTGCGGGTTTTGTAATGTTTCATATTCAGACTAACCTAAAACAGTGGCCCTGAAAACAATAAAATATGCTCGTGCAAGGCTGCCATTTATGTGCCGTTCCACTTCATTATCCCTGTAATCTAACATGGGGGCTCCAAAAGGAGAACACGAACGTTTTCTGAGTGATTTAGCAGGATGCTTTAATGATCTATTGAAAATGAACATTGACCCTATGTAATAGGTGCTAAACTGACACTCTTAAAGCACTCCATGCGTTTCACTCAGGCTGCCTATCCTTCTTAAATCATGCCTCTGTCACTTTTATGATGCAGGCCCATCTATTGAGACTACAGGACTGTGAAATGTCATTAAAAAAAAAAGAGGCAATAAGAAAAAAAGTAAAATTAAGTCACAGGTGGCAAGTATTAGCATTTCAAAACCGCTCTGTTGCATTACACTGTTGTTACATCTCTGTCAAGGGGCAACAAGATTCAGTTCTCCCCTTAAAGTGTTGCAGAATGCATTAGCTCAGAGCGTGAGGAGCTCCTGTGCCAATCGAAGGGCACTTCACAATAAAGGTAAAATATATTTAGACCTAAACTTGACAGGACACAAGGGACAGCCTCCCCCTCAGATGACAAAGCCACGACTGCTTCTCTTCTTCTCCCAGAAGATTTTTCACAAATTAAGGTGCTGAAACTTTCTGCCCACCCGAGGAGCTGCCACAAAAGGCAGGGAGGTGAGGGAGCTAATTGGAACACCGAAAGGTCAGGCTCTCTGAGCTGGCAGGGCTCCTCTCAGTGTTTATGCAATGCAGCCCGAGCACATTCTGTTATGGAAAACAGCACCAAAGTGGTTCTCTTCAGTTTAGTTCTAACTCTTTAAAAGCTTTTCAAAGAATCCTAGAATGCTGGGTGTTGGAAGGGACCTCTGGGGATGATCCAGTCCAACCTCCTTGCTAAAGCAGGGTCATCCACAGCAGTTTGCCCAGGATCACAATGTCCAGCTGGATTTGGAATCTCTCCAGAGAAGGGGACTCCACAACCTCTCTGAGCAGCCTGCTCCAGGGCTCCAGCACCCTCAAAATAAAATGATTTCTCCTTATGTTCCAGTGAAATTTCCTGGGTTCCAGTTTGCACCCACTGACCCTTGTCCTGTCACTGGGTACCACTAAGAAGAGTCTGGCCCCATCCTCTTGTCCCCCACTCTTTAGCTTTTGCTGAGCATCCAGAAGATCTCCTCTCAGGATGCTCTCTGCAGGCTCAACAGCCCCAGGGCTCTCAGCCTCTCCTCCTCACAGAGAGGCTCCAGGCCCCGCAGCATCTTCATAGCTTTTTCTTACTCTCTCCAGTAATTCCCTGTCTCTCTTGAACTGGGGAGCCCAAAACTGGACCAAGTACTCCATCTGTGGCCTCACTAGGGCAGAGTAGAGGGAAAGGAGATTATAAACTGAGTTCAACTCCTTGAAATAAGGCAGAGAACCATCCTGTGCAGGAAGTCAAGGATTTTTAGTACTGTTTAAAGGCATCTGCAAGGCTCTGTTTTGAACTGTAATTAAAAAATGTAATTACTCATAGTGATTTCCTAGAGAAGAGCAGGCTGGCACTGGAAAGGTGAGATGCCACCAGCCATCCCTGTTACTGGTGACTGAATGATTCATTCTGGCTCTCACTGAAGCCTGTCACCACCAGCAGGTTTTTATCCTTGGAGATCAAAGCCACTGATTCAAATATGTAGTGAAATAATTCAGTAAATTGGACTATTTCCATACACCTGTACCTAGTAAATTCCTTGTACTGTGATAAGATTCCTTGTACTACAAAGATGCTGAGGGGCCTGGAACATCTCTGTGAGAAGGGAGAGAGACCTGGGGCTGTTTGGCCTGGAGAAGACTAGACTAGCCTCAGAGGGGATTTTCTTGATGCTCAGCAAGAGCTAAAGGGTGGTGTGGGGGGGAAAGAAGATGAGGCCAGACTCCTCTCAGTGGTGCCCAGGGACAGGACAAGGGGACAAACTGGCACCCAGGAGGTTTCATCAGAACATGAGAAGAAAGAAAAAATTGCAACCTTCATTTGTGCAGAGATTCTGGCATTTAGAGCTACAGCTTTGAAATGAGAAAGGTTCATTCTACACCACCTGCAAAGGGTTTGAAAAGTCTTAGGGTTTGTTTTCTCTAGGAGTTGAGAATCAAAACCTATTAGAGATCTTTCACAAAATCACAAAAAGGTAGGAGATGATAGGGACCTCTGGGGATCATCCAGTCCAACCCCTGCTAAAGCAGGGTATCCACAGCAGCTTGCCCAGGATCATGATGCAGGTGCAGAGAAGGGTGACGAGGCTGGGGAGAGATCTGGCAAACATGACCCATGAGGAGCAGCTGAGGGAGCTGGGGTTGTTTAGTCTGGAGAAGAGGAGGCTGAGAGGGGATCTTATTGCCCTCTACAACTACCTAAAAGGAGGTTGTCGTGAGGCTGGAGCTGGTCTCTTCTCCCCAGTTACTAAAGATAGGACAAGAGGAAATGGCCTCAAGTTGCATCAGGGGAGGTTTAGGTTGGCTGCTGGGAGGAAGCTCTTTACTGAGCAGGTGATCAGGCACTGGAACAGGCTGCCCAAGGAGGTGGTGGAGTTGCCATCCCTGGAGGTGTTTAAAAGGAGAGTGGATGTGGCTCTTGAGGCTATGGTCTGGTGATGAAAGATGCTGGGATGAAGGTTGGACTGCATGATCCTGGTGGTCCTCTCCAACCACAATGATTCCTAGTGATTAGATGTGGTGCTGAGGGATTTGATTTGGTCAAGGGCTTGTCAGTGTGAAACTAATGATTGGACTCGATGGTCTTGAAGGTCTTTTCCAATCTAAGAGATTCTGTGATTCTATGGGTTGCTCAGAGAAGCTGTGAATGCCCAGCTGGATTTGGAATCTCTCCAGAGGAGATTCCACAACCTCTCTGGGCAGCCTGCTCCAAGGTTCCAGCACTCTCACAACAAATATTTTCTCACATTCAGATGGAACCTCCTGGGTTCCAGCTTACACTCTTTGCACCTCGCCCTATCACTGGGCACTGCTGAGCTCCTATCTGTAAGGATACACAGAGATAAATCCCCCTGAAGCACACTCCAGTGTACATGCTTCCCTCCAAACCCATTTCATTCCAAAATAGCAGTGCATGAGCGATACTTTTCCTCCGACAAGCCTGATATTTGTGCAGTGAGAGGACTGGGAGCAGCTCACCCCTACTGTAAGGAATGTGCAAAACATATTCTAAGTGTTTGCTCTATCAAACAGTTTAAATGATGACTGCATTTTATCTTTCTGCTCACAGAGGGCTGGATTTTTTTTTCTTTACAGGCATCCATCTAATGGAATTCTGTCTGTGCCAGTTTCCCCTGGGACTGGTAGCTGCAGCCTTCAGTCAGCAGTTTCCTTCCTGCAATAGGTTTTATTTTCAGTGGGTTCTGGAGTATTGTGTTACTCAGTAATAAATAAATGCTAACCAAGCTGGGATGATTAAAGATCAATTAAGGCATAATAAATTTTATAATAGGCAGTGGCAATAGAAGGCTGTTGTGCTCCTGCATCAAAAAAAAAAGTGACCAGCAGGACAAGTCAGACAATTATCTCTCTCTACTCTGGTCTCCTGAGATGCCACCACCTGGAGCACTGTGTCCATTTCTGGGGACCCCAGCACAAGGACATGGCACTGTTGGAGAAGGTCCAGAGGAGGCCACGAAGAAGATCAGAGAGGGAGAGTTGTTTAGCCTGGACAAGAGAAAGCTCTGGGGACACCTTAGAGCAACCTTCCAGTACCTGAAGGGGGCTACTAGAAAGTTGGGGAGGGACCTTTTACAAGGGCTTGTTGTGATAGGATGAGGGAATGAATTGAAGCTGGAGAGGACTGATTTAGACTGGAGATTAGGAAGAGATTCTTACCAGTGAGGGTGGTGAGACACTGGCGCAGGTTGCTCAGGGAGGCTGTGGATGCTCCCTCCCTGGAAGTAGTCAAAGTCAGGCTAGATGAGGTCTTGAGCAACCTGGTTTTGGGTAGGTGTCCCTGCCCATAGCAAGGGGGTTGGAAATAGATGATCTTTAAGACCCCCTTCAACCCAAACCACTCTATGATATGATTCTATGATTCTCAGCCCAAGGACTGAACTTCCTGGTACTGGGAAAGCTGAATAATGAACAGTTTTTCTGCTTTGACAGGATTACTCAGTGGAATTTGGTCTGTTTGGTTAAAGAGTGGAGGGAAAAGGGAAGAAGGAAGGTGGAGGATGGGAAAAAGCTGGGATCCACCATGCTGTGCCACAAGCAGGGTGTTGTGTATCATCTTTAAGTTACTTAAGGGATGGAGTTAAAATTGTGCCCTTTGTCAGGGCAATGGTTTGTAACTGGAGCAGTGTAGATTTAAGTTGGACATCAGGAGGAAGTTCTCTACTGTGGGAGTGGTGAAATCTTGGAACAGGTTGCTCAGAGATGTGGTGGAGGTCCCATCCCCAGACACATTCATGCTTAGGTTTGACAGGGATCTGATCTAGTCGGAGATAGCCCTGCTCACTGCAGGAGGGTTGGACAGGATGACCCTCAAGAGTCCTTTCCAACCTAAACCATTCCATTCCTATGCAAGCCAAGCAGGAGAGTCCATGCAGGACTTCACCTGCATATATTTTCTACGTACTTGGCTTTGCAGGCTGTTGGCCCTCTGCTACCAAGAAGCAAGCTGAGAGTAACTAACACCAAGCAGGCTCTATGGGCCAGTGAGGTGTGGCTCCTACCTGCAGCTTTCACAGTGAATGTTTTATTTACCAGCAATTAATCTGGTGGGTGATGGAATTGGATGAGCTCTAGAAAAGTGTTAAGATGGATCTGTTTAAGTGATTCATCAAACCTCCAGGCCAACAAAATTAATTTACATCACACTGGAGTCAACTTGCTCCCTAACCATGTGTCCCATGTCATCTCCATGGGGTTTAGAAAAGTCACCCAAGGAGAGTCACCAATCCTTAAGGCCTATAAACTAGCTTAATTAGTTCACCAGCATCAAAATGAAGCCTCTCACTTGTTCCAGAGGATTTTGGCTCTAAGATGAAGTATCCAAACCTCTCCCAGAGGAAATGGGGAAGGAACTAAAGCTTTTCCACACAAGCATTACCCACATATTCTGTTAGACCTATGCAAACCAGCTTGTGCTTGCACTTAAGGGAGCCCCCAGTACTGTTCTTGTTGAGACAAAACATTTAAAACTGACAACAAACAGACCTCAATCACACGCCAGAGAGGAAATTTATGACACTGCAGAACTAAAATCCATCAAATTACCTGTCTAGCTGAATGAGACATCACGTCCAGAGAATGGCCACGTGAAGGAGGACTCAAGATGTGCCATATGAAGAAAGGCTGAGAGAGCTGTGTTTGTTCAGCCTTGAGAAGGGAAGGCTTAGCGGAGACCTCATTACTCTGCACCAAAACATAAAGGGAGGCTAACAAGATGATGGAGACTCTCTTTTTACAAGAAGTCCCATGGGAAAGACAAGGGGTGAAGGGGACAAGTTACTGCTGGGACATTCCAGTTGGACTGCAGGAGAAAATATTTCACCATGAGAACAGCCAGACGTTAGAATTGTGTCCCAAGGTGGATTTCCCTACACTGGTCTATTTTCAGACTCAGCTTGACAGGTTGCTAGGCCACCTCATTTCAAATATACTGTGCCCTAGAAAGGTTGGACTAGATGATATTTGAAGTCCTTTCCAACCTGTCACTCTGTGATTCTATGACCTATACATCTTCTGCCTTTCAGCCAGCATGGCAACTCAGCACTTCAGTTGGCTCAGGCTTTAAATATATTTTAATCTTCCTAATATTCTTATTATTGTAATCTATTACTGGGATATTAGATTGCAATTCAATTAAAAAATGTCATCTGCAGAAAATTTATTCCATGCTCCTTATTAATGGAATACTGTACCCTTTCCATACAGTGACATAACTCGTTGTGCTACTCCAGACAGAGATGAATTATATTCCATCCCTTAGCAGCCACTGCAAAAGGGAGCTAGATCTTGCTTTGCATTTTCTCCCCCTCACTGCTGGGGGGTACCTTTAGACAGGGTTTTGTTTGTGAAACCAGTATCACCTCTTGGCATAACTGGTGATGAACCCAGGACCAGTGTGAGGGTGGAAGCAGAATGGTTTACCACTGGGCTGTCTGCAGTCGACTTGCCTCCATAATGACCCGAGGGAACAGTATGTGTAGGTGATAATTAGAATATTAGGATGATTAAAAGGTATTTAAATATTAAGTGCTTAAAAGCAGGGCTGGATAAAAGGCCTTCAGCAAGTTATTCCAAGATTTTCACAAGTCTTCTGGGTATAGAGTAGGCTGAGGGTTGAAGTCTAAATTGAAGCTAGATTCCTGCTAGGAGAAGTTTGCTGACAGGTCCAGCAATGATAAGCTACAGCAGCAAATCTGCCTTGTCCACATGCCATTTATAGAGGCATAAAATGGGCTTTGATGCTCCAGCTTACACCAGCCCTCAATGAAACACCTGGCCCAGCAAAACCTCCCTGTGCTGAGTCCAACACACTGGGGTCATTTCAGGGCTAAAAGTCTTACCGAAAGTCTTCCACCCCAACAACCTTCTCCAGAACAGCTCTGGGCTCAAAAGTGATCATGTTCTGCTGTGTAGAGCTGCAAAGCAATGTTCAGCAGATGTTCACCTAGTAGGGGCATGCCTGAGCTCTGCCTCCCAGCCATGGCTGGGCCTTGCAGCCTCACATGGCAGACACAGAAAAGGATACACACCACACACACACACACACACACACACTACTGCTTACACCTCATAGCAGCACAGCTATGTTGTCAAAGTGCCCCTTGGTATGGCAGTTTGCTCTCAAAGAGGGGGTTAAAGTGGTATTTGTAAGGTCTCAAGCCCTTATCTGTGTGTATGAGGCTCTCTGCCCTCATCATACACAGGGATAAGGCCAAACAGAGTTTGGTGTGAGAGAGGTCCCACATTTTTCTCATCCCACACCACTCCCTGGGAGGGATATCCACTGGATCCATCCCTTGCCTCTCCTGAAACAGGGAGTGGTGTCAAAATGAAGTGCATGCTCTTGGGTATTTCTTCCCTTGTAGCTATGTTGACTGAAATAAATTAACAGATCAAATCCTGTTCCAGTGATCTCTCAGAATATTTAAAACCATACTGGCTCCTGTGCTTCCTTCCCATTTGAGCATCACTCAAGCCTGCTCTACTCCCTCCAAATCCAAATGGACACAAGAGTGCCATTCCAGGAGCCTGTGTTTTGATTCCAGGTGAACACTTAGCTGGGTGCTGGATACACAGGGTTTTAAGGCACACATTGTAATGCCTTTCTGAATTGACTTCAAAAGCTGTTTTCCTTCCATAGTCTCAGAATAACATCTATTTTAAACAGCTGTTCAAAGTCCTGCTTTGATCTTAGGAAAGGATCTCCAGCAGCACTGCTGCTCTGCTCTGAAATGAAAGCTTCTGCTTGTCTCTACATGGAAACATCACCACTGACATGGCTTCACCCAAGGAAATGAAAGAATCAGTGGTGAGCCAGCCAACACTATGGCAAGCCTCTCTCTGCACACATGAAGCCACAGAACCCCAGAATCCAGCATGGTGAGGGTTGGAAAGGCTCTCTGGAGACCATCCAGGTCAACCCTCCTGCTAAAGCAGGAGCACCCACAGTACTTTGCCCAGGATCGCGATGTCCAGATGGGCTTGGAATCATTACAGAGAAGGAGACTTCACAACCTCTCTGGGCAGCCTGCTTCGGGGCCCCAGCATTCTCATGGAAAAGAAGTTTCTCCTTATGTTCAGATAGAAGCAGAGGGCACCATGAAGATGCTTCCATGACAAGATGTTGCGTGATGCCACAGGCCACGCTTGCAACAAGGCACCTGCTCTAAGTATCATTCTCACTCACTGCAACGAAAACCAAACAGAACTGGTTCCTGTGCCTAAACAACTGCACAGAAATTACAGGCAGGAAGAAGTCAAGTGATGTTTCTAATTCTCCAGGCAAGCCAATGGCATTAAGGCCAGGCTTGATAGGGCTCTGAGTAACCTGATCTGGTTGGAGATGTCCCTGATTACTGTAGGAGGATTGGACTAGATGTCCTCTAGAGATCTCTTCCAACCCAGTGCACTCCATGATTCTGTTGCAGTGTGGATATTAGGAAAAACTTCTGTCCTGCAAGAGTGGTCAGGCACTGGAACAGGCTGCCCAGAGAGGTGGTGGAGTCACCACTCCAGGAGGTATTCAAAACAAGTGTGGACATGGCAGGTGGGGACACGGTTTAATGGCCATAGAGGTCTTAGGTTGACAGTCGGACTCAATGATCTCAGAGGGGTTTTCTAACCAAAGCAATTCTCCAATGCCTTGCTGGCTGCACAGAGGAGAAGAAAAAAGTCTTTTGCCTCAGGGAAAATCTCAGCATTACAATCAATCACCCAAAATTTCTATTTATGCACCAGCAATACAAGCTGTCTCTTGTTCCTGGGACAACCATCCCATGCAAACGCCATCTTGGTTGCATCAAAGTCTTAGGGATGAGCAGAGAGCCTGAATTGTGCCACAGCCCTTCTGAGTACCACACTGGCTTTGGAGGACTGGGATGCTCACAGAGCTTGAGTAACAAGATGCCCACACTTACTGCTTTGAATTGATGAAGAAACTTCATGGTAACTGGCAGCAGAAATTGACAAAACTGCATTTTAATGAGTTTCTGTTTGTTGGTAGCTGGCAGGTGTCAGGAGAGAGTCACTCAGACTGGGCAGGAAAGTGTTATTTCTGCTGGCATGTTTTAAAGGGGAGGTTAACCACTACTACCATGCCCCCTCAGCTCATGGTAGTGATTGAGGGCTGATAGATTCCTTTGCTCTTTCCTAATTAGAGGCAGATAATCACTGTGACAGTGACAAATAATATTGCACACAGTAAATTTAATATTACAAATATTACTGTGTGTTTATTTCCTGCAGTGTCAAAGCCCTTTGAAGCAAATTCTCAACACTTAGATTATGAAGGAAGGTTTTAAAGGGGTTTTTGCTCGTTTGGTTGGTTTTTCTTCCTTGTAAAAACCTCCACAGAACCCCCAGTCAAGGTTACTTCAAGGCACAGAGATTTCATAGAATCACAGAATCAGTTAGGGTGGAAGGGACCACAGGGATCATCTAGTTCCAACCCCCCTGCCATGGGCAGAGACACCCTACCATAGAGCAGGCTGCCCACAGCCTCATCCAGCCTGGCCTTAAACACCTCCAGCAATGGGGCCTCAACCACCTCCCTGGGCAACCCATTCCAGGATCTCACCACTCTCATGCTGAACAACTTCCTCCTCATGTCCAGCCTAAACCTACCCACCTCCAGCTTTGCTCCATTCCTCCCAGTCCTGTCACTCCCTGATAGCCTAAAAAGTCCGTTCCCAGCTTTTGTGTAGGCCCCCCTCAGATACTGGAGGGCCACAATAAGGTCACCTGGGAGCCTCCTCTTCTCCAGACTGCACAGCCCCAAATCTTTCAGTCTGTCCTCACAGCAAAGGGGATGCATCCCTCTGATCAACCCAGTGGCCCTTGTCTGGACATGTTCCAGCACGTCCACATCCTTCTTGTAATGGTGGCTAAATTTAATTAGCAGACTGCTGCTTGGGCAGAGCATGCCCCAATTTTTCTGGTTACAGGTCTTGCATAGTGTTCAAATTCCAGCAATATGTGGAAAGCATTAATCCAGCATTAATGCTCTGCTGGATATTACAGCTTTATTTTCATTTACTTTGTGTAAGTATAGAGAAATCCCCAAGCCAGGAAGGAATAGTGCATATTGCTTGATGGGTAAATTACAGACTTTAGATGTTTAGGGTTTTTTTTTGCCTAATTTTGTTTTCCCTTAATTGCACAGTCTTGAGTAAAATGGTTTTGTAACAGAAAGAGGTCTAAGATCCCACAGTGTGTGAGTTATGCTGATGTTGCTGGTACGTTGCACTGGTGTTCTACACCCTATGGGATGTCTCCGATGGACAAACTTTGTCGAGAAGGGAAACAAAGTTGGTGAAGGGAGCGACAGAGGGGACTGGAGTTGTTTAGCCTGGAGAAAAGAAGGCTGAGGGGAGACCTTCTGGCCTTCAACAACTCTGAAATGGGTAATAGTTTCTTCTCCCTAGTAATAAGTGATAAAGAAAAAAAAACTACAATGAACAAACCAGCTCCTAGGACACAAAAAAGCCAGACACAGGACTGTGCAATCCACAGAAGACTGGACAAAGTGCACATCAGAGCAAAACAGCAAATCTCCAAAGCAACAGGAGTGCTGTGTCCAGTTCTGGGCTCCACAGTTCGAGAGAGATGGTGAGACACTGAAACGTGTCCAGAAGAGGGCGACAAAGCTGGGGAGGGGCCTGGAGCACAGCCCTGTGAGGAGAGGCTGAGGGAGCTGGGGGTGTGCAGCCTGCAGCAGAGGAGGCTCAGGGCAGAGCTCATTGCTGTCTGCAGCTACCTGAAGGGAGGTTGTAGCCAGATGGGGATCAGTCTCATCTCCCAGGCACCCAGCAACAGAACAAGGGGACACAGTCTCAAGTTGTGCCAGGGGAGGTCTAGGCTGGATGTTAGGACGAAGTTGTTGGCACAGAGAGTGATTGGCATTGGAATGGGCTGCCCAGGGAGGTGGAGTCACTGTGCCTGGAGGTGTTGAAGCAAAGCCTGGATGGGGCACTTAGTGCCATGGTCTAGTTGACTGGATAGGGTAGGTCTGGGTGCTAGGTTGGATTGGACAATCTTGGAGGTCTCTTCCAACCTGGTTGGTTCTATGATTCTCTGATTGTGTGATATTGCACTTTGCAACATGGTTTAGTGGCAATGGCAGTGCTGGGTTTGATGGTTGGACTCAAATGGTCTTTGAGGACTTTTCCAACCAAAATGATTCTATAGATCTATGGAACTATCACAAAGTGATATGCAGTGTGGATAGGAAAGGGACGTGGGATAACAGTCATATAAGGAAATCACCTAAAAACCCTCCCCAGCACATGGAAAACAGGACAAAAAATGGTGTTACTTCCACAGAAGCCTAAGACCCAAACTTCCACAGCAGGCATCAGCAATATTTTGTAAACTATGCAGTGTCAGAACTCCAGAACTATCACTGAAGGTTTGCCTCTAAATTTGGGCAAAGTCATTCTCACAGAGTACAACACTTTGCTCTGTTTGATGCTCCCAGCTCAGATGCTCATGCTTAATATTTTTAAATACCTACTTTAGTAAAGTCATTGGGTACTGGTGGTGGATAAGAAACTGAGCCAACCAGGTGCACTTGCAGGCCAGAAGGCCAATGGCATCCTGAGCTGAAACTAAAGCAGCATGGCCAGCAGATGGAGAGAGCTGATTCTGCACTTTGTTCTGGTGAGGTCTCATCTGGAGTATTGTGTCCAGCTATGAGGCCTCCAACAGAAGAAAGACATGGAGTTGATGAAGTGGGTCCAGAGGAGGGCACAAAAATGATCAGAGGCTGGATCACCTCTGATGTGAAGATAGGCTGAGGGTGCTAGAGTTGTTCAGCCTGGAGAAGAGAAAGCTCCAAAGAGACATTATAGTTGCATTTCAATGTCTGAAGGAGACCTCCAGGAAGGCTGGGGAGGGACTGTTTAGAGTGGCCTGTAGTGACAGGACAAGGGACAGTAGTTTGAATCTGGAGCAGGGGAAATTTAGGTTAGACATTGGGAGGAAGTTCTTCAGAATGAGGGTGGTGAAATACTGAAACAGGCTGCTCAGAGATGTGTTTGAGGCTCTGTTTCTGGAGACATTCAAGATCAGACTTGATGTGGCTCTGGGTAGCCTGACCTAGATGGAGGTGTCCCTTCTGACTGCAGGGGGGGTTGGACAAGATGACTTTTGAGGGTCTCTCCCAACCTGATGCAATCTGTGAATTCCACCTGAGCATTGATTAAGGGAGCAATTCACCTCTTTTTGTACCACTCTGTGCCACGTATTAGACCCTGGGAAGAGCAAGGAAAGTTTGCTCAGCATGTCCTCAGACTCTGCAGATTCTAAATGCAATTTTGATTTCTGAGACCCTGAGCAGCTAATTTCCTCTGTCCAGGGCTTTCCACTAGGTTTAGCAGCAGAGCCCTGGAAAGGTCTAATGAAAGATCAATAGAAAAACTACATCAAATCTTAATGCTAATTTCCTTTATCTCTGTAGTTACATGATTAGTGTCACACCCCTTAGAGAGGACCATAGATGCTACTTGAATGGACAAGTAATAAGGTAATGAAATTAAATTAACAGCTCTGTGTGTGGCTCTAATAGATTAGAATAGTCTCATTTTAGATTATTATAATTTAATCTAGATATAAACCAAGCAAGCATCACATTTTATAGGCATCACTTCACCTTCAATTACTGCAAGGTAATGTGTGGAGATGTTAACCAGATGCTACATATAACGAAACATCTGGATAAAGGGAGGAATAACTCCCTGCAGTGGTACAGTTTAGGGGCTGATCTGCTGGAAAACAGCTCAGTGGAGGAGCACCCAGGAGTGCTGTTGGACAACAAATTCACCACGAGCCAGTAATGTTGTGCCCTGGTGGCCAAGAAGGCCAACAGTGTCCTTGCATGCATTAAGAAGAGTGTGAAGGAGTCAAGGGAGGTTTCCCTCTGCCTCTACTCTGCCCTAGTGAGGCAACATCCTGGACCACTGGGCCCAGTTCTGGGCTCCCCAGTTCAAGAGAGAGAAGGAACTACTGAAGAGAGTCCAACGGAGCCTACAAAGATGCTGAGCGGTCTGGAGCATCTCTGTGGGAAGGAAAGGCTTAGAATCTTGGGGCTGCTGAGCCTGGAGAAGAGCAGTTTGAAAGGAAATCTTCTCCATGCTTGGCAAGAGCTGAAGAATGGGGAGCAAGAAGATAGGGCCAGACTCTTCTGAGCTGTGCCCAGTAACAGGACAAGGGGCAATAGGCACAACCTGGAACCCAGGAGATTCCATCTGAAGAGGAGAAACTTCTTTGTTGTGAGGGTGCTGGAGTTGGCTGCTCAGAGAGACTATGGAGTCTCCTTCTGTGGAGAGATTCCAAACCTGCCTGGACGCTGTGATCCTGGGCAAGCTGCTGTGGATCACCCTGCTTTAGCCAGAGAGTTGGACAAGGTGATCTTGAGAGGTCTGTTCCAACCTCTATGATGCTGGGATTCTGGGATTAGAATTATGGTTTGCAATTCAAGATCTAACCAATTCCCCAGTTAAGTCATACATGTAAAACACACTGAAACAACAAGGATAGACTTTTGGAGTGGAAGATAGCAGTGCAATCAAATCATGGCAGAGAAGCTAAGGTAATTAAAACTAATGCAAGAGAACTGGTTGTGGAAATTTAACATTCTAGCCATGCCTTATTTCATACTCCACTGGAAGTGTGCTTATTTATTTATTTATCTATTTATTTCTTATTCAGATCCAGGTGGCAGATTTGTAAATAAGCCAAACTACCCAGCAGTGGTATTTTGTTAAATAGTATGATACTGAAATACTGCTCTGGGACCATTGTTAGTGCTCAATCAATTACAGGAATGTTGGTGTTTCATTAACGTTTTCTAGAATGTCTTACCAATTTCAAGGTTGTCTGGGGTTTTTAGCTTCTCTTTGTGTTAAGTGCAGCTCTGCTATGAGGTAGATCATACCCCTGCCCCTGTTCAAGTCTCTGCCCAGCACAGAAAGGTGCTGCAGAGTTCACTTAGGATGGAATTTTCATTATGCTGCAAAAGCAGCAGGATGGCTGGGACCATCCCCAGACTGAGGTAACCTCAGGACAAGAGGTAATGGGCACCAACTTCAATACAGGAGGTGGGTGATAGGTTGGACTGGATGATCTTGAAGGTCTCTTCCAACCTGGTTGATTCTATTCTATTCTATTCCATATAAACCTGAGGAGGAACTTTGTTTTGAGGGTGGTAAAGCACTGGAACAGGCTGCCCAGAGACCTCATGGAGTCTCCATCTCTGGATCGTTCAGAATCCACCTGGATGCTGTCCTGTGCAATCTGCTCTGGGTGAACTTGCTCTGGCAGAGTGGTTGGACTAAATGACCTCTAGAGGTCCCTTCCAACCCCTACTGTATTGTGTTTCTGTGATCTGGACTATTTCAACTCAGAGTGTCATTTTTTATCCCATCACTGATTTTGGCAGAAGCTCTCTCAAGTTTATACCACCTGTAATGGTGTAAAGATGGTTGATACTGTTCCAACTTCATAGAATCAGTCAGAGATGGAAGGGACCACAAGGATCATCTGGTTCCCACCCTCTGCCATGGGTAGGGACACCCTACCCTAGATCAGGGGGTACTTATTTTCTTTCCAATTTTGCTAATGCACACCAGCATGATTCTTCTAACCCAGTGCAGCCCCACCCTTTACTCATGAAGCAGAAAAAGCTTCTAGCAAAGCAAACTGCATCCCAAAGATGCATCAGAGCATGATGATACAAACAGCAGGAGAAAATAGTAAGGTGTCATGATGTAATTTGAAGAAGTTTGATTGCCACAAGCCAGATTTTACTCTGCTTAGAAGAGATTTTATGAACTGTACAGAAGGTCCTTGACATGCTGGAGGAATGGGCCAAGAATATGAAATCATGAATACGAATAGACTGAGCAGAGGGAAATGCCAAAGATGGACAAAACCAAGTTCATTCCCCCTGGATGGAAAGGTCTGATTTCCCCAAACCATGGACTGTGCTCCCTTTTGATAACTTCAAGACACAGCTCAGCCATAGACTCATGGCAGCTGCTGACCAGCTCTGAGACTTTGTGTTCCTCTTCCTGCAGGCAGCTCTACCCACACTTTGCCAGGAGAGAAAGATGCTTTTGTCCAGGCTTCTACTGAGCTGATCTGGTTAAAAAAGAGAGGACCTGTATCTGGATGCCTCTGCACACCTTTCAGATGTGCATTAAATCTCCCATCAGCGACTCCATCCATCTCTCACTTGCCATGGAGCACTGGAGATTGTTTACAGATAAATGAGAATGAAATGTAAACTCTTTTCAGATGAGGAAGATCTAAAGGCTGTGTCACCAGGGCTCTGCAACACGCATTTATATCAAACAAGAGCCTGCGTGCGCATGGAGGAACAGCTACTTCTATTTCGTGGTGACACTCATCCCAGCCTGATATGGAAGTGTCATTACAGCTGGCCCCAGCTGGAGCCCTTCATAAAGTGCAGGGGTTTATTTCAAGTGCTCCAGTCTAATTTCAGAGCTATACACACGAGTACATCAATTTCTGCAGAGGTGCAATGTGAGCCTGATGATAGTGTATTTTATTAAAGAGAGGCTCGAAAATTGCAATTTCATTATCCCCATTTCTGCAGGAATGGCCACAAATTTTATCCACATGGCTGGAATCAGTCAGTTGATCTGGAGCTGTTTGCCAACTGAAGAATCAGGGAAGAAAATGAAAATGTGCATCCTCATCTCATCTGCTGGCTTATTTGGGCTCATCTGCTTAGCACCCACTTAGCGCCACCAGATGAATGGGCTGGGATGTGGGCAGCTCCAGGCACTCCTGCTTTTGGGGAGATAGGGCTGGAAAAACCCACAGGAGGAGAGCCAAGGCCAGGGAGGTCCTAATCAGAAAGCAGGATGCTGGGAGGGTGTCCAAAAAGGAAATGCTAGGATGACTGGAGGGTGTTTCATGGCTGGGCTACAGAGGATATAAAATTAATCAGGGATGAAGACAAGACTGTTCCTGCAGTCCCACAGTATTTTGTTAACCTTACTGCATGCTAATGTGTGGAGTTTGCCACAGAAACAACCACTGCCAGGTGGACTCTTTGTCCTTGGATGGAGAGAGCTGGGAATGGCAATAGGGAAGCTAATACATTTTCCCTTCTACACTTCCCTGATAAAGTGATTCTGTTCATCAAGATAGCTGTGAGTGGCACAAGGAAGTGGACCTCTCGTGGCACATTTTCTCTGCTCAGGGAGAGAAAACTATGAAATGTAATGATTTAGGTTTTATAAAATCATCCAATCCCTCCAAGCTCTCTGCTCCGTCATCCAAAGCTTCTGCCAGTGCTGACTCTCCATTCAGAGAAGAGGATTTTTAGGCTTTCCAGTAAAGATCAACGCTCTTGAACACAACTTAAACACCTCAGAACTTCAGAAGGAAGACAGGCAGGGTGCTAAATAACCACACTGCCATCTTCCCACTCTTAGTGTTGCAAATTGAGAGCTTTCTGAGACAGCCCCATTATTAATGCTATAAATCTGTTACCCATTTTATTCAAACATGCAGACAGGGATCCACGACCCTTCTGACAGGCAATTTACTTTAAGGGACTTAGAGGAGAAACCTTGTAAATCAGTTTGCCGCTTTTTAAAAGGTAAAATTCTCAGCTTGAGATGAAATAACTTGAATTATTTTGCTTGCAGGGTAGACTGGGGAAGAGCCATGGGTTTAAGGAGTGTGTTAAGGTTTTACCTGAGGGCAAAAACGGCTGCTGGGTCTTACTTGAGTGCTCCTCTGCTTTGTGGGGGAAAAAAAACAACCCAAAGATAGCTGAAATAATTCATCATCAGCAAAGTTTGCACCAAGCATTTGTTCTCATTGATCCCTCTCTTGCACAAATGAAAAATAAAGATGTGAATGCATTTTTCTGACATGCACATTTTTTTTCCCTCCTATCCCTGAACAAAGAACTCTAATTCCTCTTTCCAGCCTGCAGAATAACCCCCCCTATAACACTCAGATTTTGTGTTTGAAGATGACATGGCTCTTTATCATGGAACGGGTTCAACCTCTGCCCATCTCGGGGTTTGTTCTCCCAGGACCTACATTTTATTTGCAAATTCAATCAGAGAACACACAGCCACACCCCTGGGCCCATCTCTGGGTGTGACACAGCAAAAGATCTCTGTATTAAACCCTAAGTGGGATTTTATCAATTTGCCACAATTCATTAAGGGCTGAAAAATGGGCAGGATTTTGTGCCTTCGCTCGATGAAGAGTTGTAAATCAGGACAGTCTAATCTTTCTTTTGTTCTCTATTTGGTTCTTCACAGAGCATAAGCAAGGTCTTCACAGAGAGAGTGATTTGCCATTGGAATGGGCTGCCCAGGGAGGTGGTTGTGTCTCTGTCCCTGGAGGTGTTCAAGAAAAGATTAGATGAGGCACTTAGTGCCATGGTCTGGTTAATTGGCCAGGGCTGGGTGCTAGGTTGGACTGGATGAGCTCTGAGGTCTCTTCCAACCTGATTGATTCTATGATGATCCTGATGATCCTTTCCAACCATAGCAATTCACAGTGATTAGATGTTGTGCCAAGGGATTTGGTTTAGTCAAGGACTTGTCAGTGTGAAACTAATGATTAGACTTGATGATCTTGAAGGTCTTTTCCAATATAAGAAATTCTGTGATTCTATTCTATGATTGGTTGTTTATTCTCATTTGGTTATTTATTACCATTTAGTCTTCATTTTTTAAAGTTGGTTGGATTTTTAAATACTTGGACAGAAAACCTTCTATGAATTTGAGGGACGGCCAAGCAAATCCTCACCTTTCACTGAGAAGCCACTGAAAATCTCTTCTCATGCTTCTAAACTCTCACCACATCTGATATTGTTCACCGCAAAGTATTGCTGTCCCCCAAACAACTCCCAAACATGCATCAGCCAGCAGCTAAGGTCAGGATCTCTTGCAACAGGATGAGGGGTGGTGGTTTAAACTAGAAAAAAAGGGAGATTTAGACTAGAGAGAAGGGAGAAATTTGTGACACTGAGGTTAGTGAGACCCTAGCCTGGGTTGCCTAGGGAGGTGGGAGATGCCCCATCCCTGGTACTATTCCGGGTCAGGTTGTTTGGTGCTCTGAGCACCCTTCTCTATTTGCCCATGTCCCTGCTGACTGCAGGGGGCTTGGACTAGATAAGCTTTAAAGGTACCTTCCAACCAAAAGCATTCCATGTTTCTATGGTATCTTAGATCAGGTCACTAGAAACCATCCTTTTTTCCCTTGCTACATAAAATAGAAGGGGTAGATACACATCACAGAATCACAGAATCAACCAGGTTGGAAAAGACCTCTAGGATCATTGAGTCCAACCTATCACCTAACCCTTCTCATTAACAACCAGAATCTTAGCCAGAGAAATCCAAAGCCTCTCACAGGAAATGATAATAATTTTCATTTAATTCATTAATTTTGCAGGTATCAGTGCAAAATGAAGAAGTGAAACCTGTGCTGGCAAGGCTTTGGTGTGTGCTGAAGTCAGTGTGTGCCGACGTTGCTCTGCTGTCTGCAAAGTCACTTCACGTTCGTGAAATAAATGAAATATGCAATTGGAAAAGTCAAAATTACTTTTAAGCCCATTAGCAACAGCATCATATTTACCTCAAAATGACATTTCTTGTGAGATAAGAGAAACACACAGCGTGCTATGGCAGCTGTACTGTCCTAGAATCAGTGAGCAGCCTCTCACCATCAGGGCTTGGATGAAGAGGAGAAAACAGCCTGCAATCCACGCCCAGCAAAGAATCCTTACTAAATAAACCAACAATTCCTGCTACAAGTTCTACAGCAGTTAACTTATGAAATAACAGTGCCACCAAACCACCAGAGAGGGCTTTGAGGAGCGTGTTCTACGTGCACAGTTCTTGCTTCTACAGCTGCAGAGGGTTTCAGTGGGGCAGATGGAATCACAGAGTTGTTTTGATTGGAAAAGATGCCAGAAAGCATCTTTCCTAAACCTCCAATCCCATGTTTAGTCTCCTGCTGAAAGACACACGCTGAAGTTCTCCAAAAGCACTGTACAAATGCCCTCATCTTCCAAAACAAAAGCCTTCTGTGTCCTGGTTCCCCTTGCAGGTCCCAGTGACACACAGGTACTGCCGAGCCCTTTCAGTGATGCAGAGAGCATCCAGCTTCCCTCTTTCCCCTTCATCCTCTTCAATCCCTTCGCGGTTTGTGAAGAATATGCTCCTGTTGGGACTTCTACTCACCATCTTTCCTTATTCTTAGGAGAATTCTCACACTATGCAAGCTACTGCCACAGCATTTATCTTCCACAATCATTACAGTGTAAAAAAGGATGGTGTCATGTTGAACAAGCCAGGATTTGAATCTTTATCTGGGTTTCAGGTCTGATATATAAATCCTTCTAAGATTCCTTCCCTGTAGCTTCACAGACATCTTCTTTCAAGTAAAATATTTGCACAAGAATCCCTCCCACCCCCCCACCACTTACTAAATATTGTCCTCCACTGAATCAAGGCATTAAAATAAGCCTCCTGCTGTGTGCTGCATGGTCATTGTGATCATCCAGCTCTGAAATAGCTGCCATTGATGTCATCCACGGAAGGAACACACAACCCCACTACAGATCAACTAACTCATGTCAAAATACTCACAGCCGAGTACTGTGGTCTTTTCTTTGATGCTCAGGAGGCCTGATCACCTGGGAAGCAAGGGAGGATCTTTGCACTCACTGGGAAGGCTGGCATCACCCAGCTGGTGCTGAAGCATAGAATCACAGACTTATTTTTATTGGAAAGACTTCTAAGATCATCCAGTCCAACTGCCAAAACACCACCACTGCGGCTGTTAAACCATGTGCTGAACTGCCATGGCAACGCATTCCTTGAACAGGGGTGGTGACTCCACCACTGTCCTGGGCAGCCTATTCCAAAGCCTGACCACTCCTGCAGCACAGAAATGTTTCTTAATCTCCATCTTAAACCTCCCATGGCACAATTTCAGGCCATTTCCTCTTGTTCTATCACCTGATACTAGGGAGAAGCAATCAACCTCCACATCACCCTGACCTTCTCTCAGGGAGCTGTAGAGAGCAATGAGGTCTCCCCTCAGCCTCCTTTTCTTTAGACTAAATAATTCTAATTCCCTCAGCTGCTCCTCACCAGCCCTGTTCTCCAGACCCTTCTCCAGCTTTGTTGCCCTTCTCTAGACATGCTTCATCACTTCAATGTCAGTGCACATTTAGAGCATGCCACTAGACCTGCCCCTCAGTATATCACTCCACACACCAGCTCACACCATGAGAGGAAGGTCTCCAAAAGGTGTCTGAAAGGATAAGGCACCTCCAGCAATGCCAAGTAAATGTTAATTGAGGTGCATGTCCCACACAACCCTGTGCCACTCCATTACCAGCACCCACATCTGGAACTGGAGGAACCCTCAGTTCTGCATAACAGCAGTGAAAGGTGGACAAGTCTCTATATGAGTCTTTATGTGGCTACTAAATCAGGTGGAAATTACACCTCTCCTGAAAAGAGCACTGACCTTTCAGACTGAGAGGAAGTTTGGTTGTTTGGGTGCATGCAGAAATGAGGAGACACTAAAGTCTATGTCTGGATTAAAAGATATGGATAGCAGAGAAAAAGGAAAGGTTGACGGCCACATCTGTAAAAAGAAATGGTTCTTTTAATTAAAACATATATCTTCATCTGCTAAATTAAAAGTGTTGTTGACATTGAGAGGCAGCCAATGATGTACACCCATATTAACAAATTGTATCCCATAATTACAGAATCATTAAGATTGGAAAAGACCTCCAAGATCACCAAGTCCAACTGTCAATGCAACACTATCATGGCCAGTAAACCAGGACCCAAAGTGTCGCATCTGCAAGTTTCTGAACACTTCCATACATGGTAACTCCACCATCTCCCTGGGCAGCCTGTTCCAGAGAAGGGCACCAAGGCTTTTGAGGGGGCTGGAGCAGCTGAGGGAGCTCAGGGTGTGCAGCTTGGAGAAGAGGAGGCTTGGGGGAGATATTATTGCTGTCTATAGTGTACAGGGTTAACCCTCCCCGAGGAGTGGTCTTGAACCGGACCCCAGGTGGTCTTGACCCCACCCCAGAGGTGGGTCTGAACACTACCAGGTGATGGTGGTTAGGCCACTCTCCCTTCTTGTCTAAGATTCATAAAAGCAGGAGGACTTCCTGTTGCTCTCTCTCTTCCTGTATCCCTGCTCAACAGCAACCACCATCCTGTTCCTGGCTCTCTTCGTTTCACCATGTGGCCATCACCCACGAGGCAGACAAAAAACCCACTGCCACCAAACCTGGTTGTATATTTACATATTTTGTATCTTGTTTTCCCTTCCCTATACTTTTGTAACTTCCCTACCTCATACACCTTTTATTTACTGTTAAACTTTTCTTCTTTTAGTTTCCAAATAGCAGTGAGATTATTTATTTGGGTCTGTTTACCTTTCCTCTCTCTCCATCTAATTCCTTTTCTTTTGGGAAAGAAGGGGGAAGAGGGAAGGGCATCCTATAAACTGTTATTGGTTCTTTCGACTATATTTGAGTCTCTGGGGAATTTAAATTAGAACCTAGACACTATAGCTACCTGAAAGGAGGTTGTAGTCAGGTGGGGTTGGTCTCTTCTCCCAGGCAACCAGTGACAGAGCAAGAGGACAGACTCAAGCTGTGCCAGGGCAGGTTCATTGTTAGGAAGAAGTTCTCCACAGAAAGAGTGATTGGCATTGGGCTGCTCCGGGAGGTGGTGGAGTCACCACCCCTGAAGGTGTTTAAAAGGACACTGGATGAGGCACTTAGTGCCATGGTTTAGTTAATTAGAAGGCGTTAGGTGCTAGGTTGGGCTCGGTGGTCTCGAAGGTCTTTTCCAGCCTGGCTAATTCTGTGAACCTGTGAAATGCCTGACCACTCTTGCAGGACCCATTTTTTTCCTAATCTCCAACCTAAAGGTTTAGGCACAACTTGAAGTCAGTTGCTCTTATCCTATCACTAGCTACTTGAGAGAAGAGACCAACCCCCACCTCACTCCAAGCTCCTTTCAGGTTCAGTGACTAAAGACAAAAGGGAACACACATGCTCTGCAATTGCATCTGGATTTCTAACATTATTTGAGACCAGATCAGTTGTATGTTTACAGCAATGAGCTCTTTCCTGGAGGAACAGAAGTGTTCTGCTAAACTGACACACATAATGAACAACCTCATTTCTTGACAATTCAATAAACCATCATCTGAAGGGTGAAGCTCCTCATTGCTGACAGCTGCCAGGTGAGAAAGGAGATTTGTTTTTCACTAAAGACACAAAAAGAACCAATATCTTCTAGTTTGCTAGGATCTAAGCAAATATGTGCTGACAAGTTCAACAGTTTGGGCTTTATTTATTTATTTATTGTTAGTCTTTGATGATTATTCCTTTCTGTGAGGTTTGCAAATGCCTCTGCTGCTGCCAGTAATGTGCTGCCGTGCATGGCACATCTCATGGCATTGGCTACAGGTGTATGACTTGACCTGTCATATTTAATATTGCCTTAAAATGGAACTGTAGCCATTTCCACACAGGTAATCTCATTCCAGGTCTACATGAAAGACTACTTTTATACAACCAGGAAACACATGCAAACAGTACAGTTTTCATACAATTGATTGGAAAAGACCTCAAAGATCGAGTCCAACCAACAACCCAACACCACCGTGGCCATTAAACCATCTCCCAATGTACCATGTCCAGACATTCTTCGAACACCTTCAGAGCTGGTGATCCATCACCTCCCTGAGCATCCTGACCACTCTTTCATTATAGAAATTGCTCATAATTTCCAAGCTAAACCTCTATGGCACAATTTGAGGTAAATTCTTCTCCTTCTATCACTTTTTGTCAGGAAGACCACCCTCACCTTACTCCAATCTCCCTTCAAGGAGCCATAAAGAGCCAGAAAGTGTCCCCTCAGCCTCCTCTTCTCCAGATTACCCAGTTCCCTCAGCAGACCTGTTCTCCACACCCTTCACTATCTTTGTTGCCATTCTCTGGACACACTCCAGGAACTCAATGTACTTCACAGATTTCTCCTCTCTCCATGGCCATGCTGGAGAAGCTCTTCTTCACCTCAAATGACTGAACAGATCCCTGCTGAGCCAGAGACCTGCCAGCTATGCTGCTGCCAATATCCCCAGCAAAGAAACAAAACATCATGGTGATGGATAACAATGAACTCTATTACAGAATCACATTATTAATCAGGTTGGAAAAGACTTTTGAGATCATCAAGTCCAACCTATTACCTAACACCTTCTATTATGCTGTTATTAATGCTGAGTCTGTGACAAATCCATGGAGTTCTGTAAAGCTCCATAAATGACTTGCCATGCTGGAAGAAGAGGAGGCTCGGGGTGACCTCATTGCTGTCTACAACTAACTGAAGGGAGGCTGTAGCCAGGGGGGTGTTGGTCTCTTCTGCCAGCAAGCAGCAACAGAACAAGGGGCCATAGTCTCAAGTTTTGCTGGGGTAGGTCTAGGCTGGATGTTAGGAGGAAGCTGTTGGCAGAGAGAGTGATTTGCATCGGAATGGGCTGCCCAGGGAGGTGTTCAAGAAAAGCCTGGATGAGGCACTTAGTGCCATGGTCTGGTTGATTGGCCAGGGCTGGGTGATAGGTTGGTTCTATGATTCTAAGTAAAAGTAGACCATGGGCCTGTTATCTTGTGCAGTGATTTCTACTCCCATGCAACAGATTTTGTTTTAAGTGCTCAGCCTGCAACTAGGATGATGTAAAACTGAGTGAGAAAACACACTCTGTCCTCCTCATTTTAGAAAGACTAGAAGTCATGTTTGTAAAGGTGTTCATCTCTAAGAAAGCAGACAGAGCTTTCAAGAGCTCTCCAGCAAAAGCTGCTTTTGCAGCACATGAAAAAAGCCTCACAGTCAACCAACCCACCAAGGCCAAAACACCACTTTGAAACTCTCAATATATAACGGCTGGTAACTGGACCTTCATCTGGCCACTCAAGATATTGCTGGACATTTGGAAGTGATTAGGTCCAGTAATGATGTCTACTTTGCCTCCAGTCTGCATTTTCCTTCTGGGTCACTCACGAAACATTTTTAGTCACATAAATAGAAAACTAGTTTTAAAAGTATTGATTCTAGGCAGTGGCTATGGATGGAGAGTAGCCCTGAGGAGAAGTGGGTGAAAAGATGGACATGATCTGGCACTGTGTGCTGCCAGCCCAGCCCCAGCCATGTCCTGGGCTGATTCCCAGTAGTATGGGTAGCAGGGGCAGGGAGGACATTCTGCCCCTCTGCTGTGCTCTGCTGAGACCCCACCTGCAGTGCTGGGGCCAGCTCTAGAAGCCTCAACATTCTAAGGACATGGAACTATTAGAGCAGGTCAAAAGAAGGCTACAAAAATGATGAGAGGGCTGGCACCCTTCCTACGAAGAAAGAGTGAACAAGCTGAGGCTGTTCCGCCTGAAGAAGAGAAGGCTCTGGGGAGACCTTAGAGCAGCCTTCCAGGATTTGAAGTGGACTACAGGAAAACTGGAGAGGCACTTGTTACAAAGGCATGGAGTGAGAAGACCAGGGGTAATAGCTTTAAACTGGAAAAAGCTGGATTTTGATCAGACTTTAGGAAGAAATTCTTTCCTATGAGGGTAGAACAGATTGTCCAGAGAAGCTGTAGAAGCTCTAATCCTGGAGGTGTTCAAGGCCAGGTTGAATGGGGCCCTAAGCAACCCAGTATAGTGTCCCTGTCTACAGTAAGGAGTTGGAGCTAGATGACATTTAAGTTCCTTTTTAATTTGAACCAGTCTGTGATTCTGTGATCTTTCTATCTTCTGGACTTTAAGTTCCCTCTAAGCTGAGTTGATTGAGGTTAGATGCACAAAACATTGGCATTATCTATTTTTAGAACCTCAAAAAATTAACTTGGCTGAATTATCAGCCCTTGAACAAATATAGAGGTGACCTTTCACAGCCACAGAAATATTTGTCAGAAGGTAAAATTTAAAGGTTGGAGTCACAAAGAAGTCCTAAGTCAGTTCTACTGTATCAGTGGTGAGTGAAAGGCAGGATATCACCTTCTAGATGAATGGAGAGCTCAGGTAGTTCTCAATCAAGTGCAAATATTAAAATTCTCATAAATCTCTTCTCAGTCCAGGTATAAATTATAGCTACCTGGCCAAACTCCAGCTTAGTTAATTACAATCTCACATAAAATAATATCCTGTCCAATTTAATTGGAGTATGACATAATAGGGGATTTATATTAATCAGATATTTCCTGAATAATAATTCATTTAAGGAGCAATTTTATTACAGACTTCAACCTATTAGTGTGAGTTCTCACTACAAATGTAAGCTATAACCACCAACTTAGTATATTTTTGCAGTGATCTGTCTTAGGTTTTCATATGATTGGCATCATTGTAGTATGTGAGTATCTTCTGTGTGAAATCAATAGCAATATCAAAGCCCACAACAGGATAATGAAGTCTCTTCACTGACAATGGAGCTGAAATCCTTTTCTCTCCCACTGCTGTCATTTTAATTTCAGGGTTCTGCTTGAAAGGGGTTTCTTTTATGTTGTTTTTGTTGGCTTTTTTTCTTTACAACCACACAAGCACTTGTAAAGGAACTTGCAGAATCCAACAGTAGATCTGACACCTGGAACACGTTGGGATTTTTTTTTTTGTCACAGAGCTTTCTACAAGTGGGTGAGATGTTAAACCAAGTCATGGCTGAAGCCACTGAATCATAGAATCAACCAGGTTGGAAGAGACCTCCAAGCTCACCCAGTCCAACCTAGCACCCAGCCCTATGCAGTCAACCANTCAACATCTCTCTTGAATTGAAGAGTCCAGAACTGGACACAGTACTCAAGCTGTGGCCTGACCAGTGTTGAGTACAGGGGACGAATAACCTCCGTCGTCCTACTAGTAACACTATTCCTGATACAGGCCAGGATGCCATTGGCTCTGCTGCCCACCTGGGCACACTGCTGGCTCATCTTCAGCCTACTCTCTACCAGTACCCCCAGGTCCCTTTCTGCCTGGCTGCTCTCCAGCCACTCTGTCCTCAGCCTGTATTGCTGCTTGGGGTTGTTGTGGCCAAAGTGCAGAACCCTGAGCCTGAGAACAGAAGGTGCTGGAGTAACAGTTCAATGGAAGGAGAACAAATAGTGACGACACAATGTGGGAAATTAGCTCACAGCAGCAAAAATAATTTGGGGAAGAAGCCATCTGGCATCACTGCCTGTGATAGTGGTGGCCATGGGGAGCACAGCAGCCCAGAGGTCCATTTTAGACATATACTGACCCTACAAAGCATTTTGTGTCTGGTTTAGTGGGCATGATGGTGTTGGGTTGGCAGTTGGACTTGATGATCTAAGAGGTTTTTTCCCCAACCTTAGTGATTTTGCATTTCTATGATTTTACACTAAAAGCACCCTGCTAACTCCAGTGGTGCCACCAGCTTCACTGATGCCAAACGCTCCCTTTGCATTTAATCCATTCAAAACAGCATCACTGCCATCAGTGACAACTGATGCTCTGTGCTGCAGGTCAAAGGGATGGACACCAGCCTGGCCAGAGGGCAGAGCCTGTGCAGAGTACCTGACTCCCTGCCATCCAGTCTGCTGCTGGGCTGCACGTAATACACCTAACACACGCAGCCGGGTCTCCAAGCTAGAACTCTGATGCATGTGAGGCTATTACAACTTAGCATGTCTGGTTAGGAGGCACCAAGTGCTCCTGGGCAGTTTGGTTTTTGCTGTGCTCAGCACTGCCCAAGGCATCCAGTCTGAACGATGCATAAGCCACACGCTGAGTCAGAAAATCCCAGTATTTAAAGGAGAACAGGATTATACAATTGGTTTGGCTGGAAGAGATCTTTAAGATCATCGAGTCCTAGCATTAACACATCACTGCTAGGTCACCACTAAACCATGTCCCTCAGCATTATACCTACCCAGCTTTTAAATTCCTCCAGGGATAGTGGAGATTGTTTGTGGTACCTTCCAACCCTGACTGATTCTGTTCTATGATTCTATGATAGTGATTCCACCACTGCCCTGGGCAGTCTGCTCCTGACAATCTTTTCCATGATGAAATTATTCTCATGCCTAACCTAAACCTTCCCTGGTGCAACTTGAGGTCATTTCCTTTTGTTCTATTTCTTGGAAGACAGGACCAATCTCCATCTGGTTCCAATCTCCTCCCAGGGAGTTGTAGAGATCCAGAATGTCTCTCCTCAGCCTCCTTTTCTCCAGACTGAACAACTCCAGGGGTGTGGCTCACATACATAAATTCAACCCAGAAGAAGCTGCTGCCCCAAACAGTACTGCAAATGCTATGGGAAGGTTAGAGAATCATAGAATCATAGAATCAACCAGGTTGGAAGAGACCTCCAAGCTCATCCAGTCCAACCTAGCACCCAGCCCTATCCAGTCATCTAGACCCTGGCACTAAATGCCTCATCCAGTCTTTCCTTGAACACCTCCAGGGACGGTGACTCCACCACCTCCCTGGGCAGAGGTGAAAGGACAGCCTGGTGACAACAGGTATGAGCAGGGAGCGTGCTGGGGGTGGCAGATCCCCTGCCCCAGACACTCATCCTCCCTGTTTATTTAATGCTAAGAAAATCTTTTTTATTGTAGCAAGAAGTTTAGCTAATGTCTTCAGTGAGGCTAGATGCTTCTTCCACTGCACTGACTGCCCCCTCCAGCAGTAATGTCTTAAATCTCCCTGGACAGGGTTTGGTGGCACAGTAATAAAAATGTCTGTGCTCCATTTATACCTCAGCTGCTTCTCCCGCAGCAGCCATGACGAACAATGTGTTTGACTTCTCCTAGTATGGAAACGCCCTTGCTTGTCAGCCCTCTTTGCTCTCAGTTTCTCTCCTCCTGTTTATTGTAAGACAAAAAGCAGATTCCAAGTTTTCCTAGCATCTTTCTGAGGGTTTGTTCATCAGCCATCAGCACTTTTAGGTCAGCTCTGGTTGCAATTTTGCTCACCTAAGGGCATTCGAATCATGGCTCTCCAGTGAAGAACCCTGAACATCACTTCTCCATCTTGATTACACAGCTCAAATGCCCATCTCATTCACATCAAGTGAGACAAGGGGCTTCTTGCCCACAGGGAGCACAAAGCCCTAATTTCATTTCATTTAGCCTGCAGTCACAAGACTACTTTTTCTGATGAATTATTACTAGATAGCTTTAAGATGTATGGCCTGCCAAATGTGTTTAAATGACTTTTTGGTCCCCATCATCAGCAGGAGAAAGCTAACACGATCTGTCCAATCTATCTAAATAGAGATGGGAGGCAGCTGGGAGGAGAAGGTGGTACTTAATGAAGCAGTAAAAGAACTGAGGCTTTCAAAAGAGATGATAGACTCTAAATAAGGGAAGGGGAAATGGTAACAGTGGCTTGATAGCCTGTTTTCACCATATGCCTCTTTGAAAGGGTTGCATGTATTTACTGTCTCTGGTTTCTAGGCAGATACAAGATGCAATCCTCTGACTGGAACAACAGCAAAAGGTATTAAAGCCATAAAAACCCACAAACAAAGCTGCACAGGCCCATAGGCTGCTGGTTATCTACCATCAGAGCAGAATGGGTCATCTAGGACACAGGATGGAAGATCTGGCAACAGAAATCCCACTTCAGCCTCAGGACAGTTCTTCACCATGAGGGTAGTGAGGCACAGGTTGCCCAGGGAGATGGAGGAAGCCTCACCCCTGTAAGTTTTTAAGGCATAGGGCTCTGAGAAACCTGATCGAGTGTGAATTGTCCCATGGCAGGGGGGTTGGAACTGGATGATCTTTGAGGTCCTCTCCAACCCTGACAATTTTGTGATTCTGTGACATGAACAAGGGGACACAGTCTCAAGTTGTGCCGGGGGAGGTCTAGGCTGGATGTCGGGAGGAAGCTCTTCACAGAGAGAGTGATCTGCCATTGGAATGTGCTGCCCAGGGAGGTGATGGAGTCACTGTCCCTGGAGGTGTTCAAAAAAAGCCTCGATGGGGTACCTGGTGCCATGGTCTGGTTGACTGGACAGGACTGGATGCTAGGTTGGACTGGATGATCTTGGATGTCTCTTCCAACCTGGTTGATTCTATGATTCTATGATTAAACCTCCTCTGGTGCAACTTGAGGCCATTTCTTCTCCTCCTATTCACACCTCATCATCTGAGAGGAGGCTGGGGCAAGGTGGGGATAGTCTTTTGTTTCTAGTAACAAATGATAGGATGAAAGAAAACAGCCTCAGGTTGAATCATGGGAGATTTAGGTTGGCACTTCTTCACAAAGGGTTCTCAAAGACTGGCACAGACTCCCCAGGGAGGTGGTTGAATCCCTATCCCTGGAAGTGTTTGAAAGACACAGAGATGTAGGAACTGAGAGACATGGTTTAGCACCAGACTTGGTAGAGTTAGAGAATGGTTGGATCATCTTAATGGTCTTTCCCAACCAAAATGATTCTTTGCTTTTAAAATCTAGCTGGGAAAGCTGCTACAGTTTTGGAAGAGACACAAGAAACAGAGGAAATACTCATTCCTTAACATCTACCATCGATGGAATTCCTACAAGCGATGTAATTAAGAAGGAATATGGAAAATGTTCTTTGATTTTGGTGTGAGACAGTGCTACAGACTGCCTACATACCCATTTACACACCCTCTGCCTGTGTTCTTATCAAAACATGGGCTGAGACCCCATCACTAGGGAAGGCAAACATCCAAAAATGCGTACCTGCAATTGAGAAACCACTGAGAGTTGGTTCAGCTGAAACCATTCCAAATGGCTGGGTTTAGGGGGAAGGAGAGCTTCAAGTTGTGATAACATCCCACAGTCTTACTTAACTATCACATTAACAAACCAAACCAAATAATTAAATGAGAACTGCATTAGAATAATTTTGATGAGTTCTTGAAGCCAGACAGGAAAAAAAAACAAGCAACCCTAGGTGAAAGGTTCAAGGAAACAGATTCTAACTTTCAGTTTTGTTGTGGGTTTCTTTTTTTTTCATGCAGAAATTATACATGTATTGTTACAGAGTACAAATAGTGAACACATTTAGATGGCTCAAAAATGCTTTGGCTTCCCAGAACACAGGATAGCCTCTGACTGCAATATAGAGTTTATCTGAGCACCACAATATCCAAAATCAGCAGGTTCTCCTAGGTCTAAAGATCCCATACTCTACAGGAACATCTCAGGGCACAGCTCTTGCCCCCAACATCCTCCGGTATGAAAGATTTTGCACCAACGTAACACAGCTCTGGTTTGGCTTTTACATTTTTCTACTGCTGTCTTTGAGGAGAGAAAAATATGGAAAACAGCACCAGGAAAAAAAAAAACCCGACATCTGAATGGCATTTTAATGCAAATACAGTAAAGATAAACTCTGTGTCCTCTCTTTAACATATTTCTGCTTGCCCATAGATGCAATAAAAAGCAGCCTACCGAAAGCTTTTCATCCCTCCAAGAAAAGAATAGTCTACAAGAAAAATGAGTACTGCAAACAATTCTAAGCAGTCAATTTGTTAAGCAACCATGCAAGTTACTTCTGCTTGGAGCAACGGAGCAACGCCAACCAGAGCTGCAAGCTGCCACGTGAGCTGCATCAGGATTAATTATCTGATATTAGAGTGTCTGCAAGTAAAGAGAGCAGAAAAATGAAATGGAATTTTATCTGTTTTAGGCCAGCGAGGAACCTGATTAGGCTTCTTAAAGGTAGATCAATCAAATTGCTTCCTACCTTCCCACCTCTTTGAATCTGAACACTCAATGATGGACAAAGCTGAGAGGAATGGTTTGAAGTTGTTGTAGCAAGAGGTGTTTAAACTGGGCTGGGTGGATTGCTTCAACCGTTACTTTTGAAAATCACATGAAATAAGAGATCAGGAGGTCTAGGGACGTGATTTCCTTCTCTACTCAGCATTGGTGAGGGCACACCTTGAAGACTGGGTTCAGTTTGGGGCCACTCTCTACATTGAGATGCTGGAGCATGTCCAGAGAAGAGTAACAAACAGTGGCTTGGCTGAGGGAACTGGGGCTGTTTACTCTGCAGAAGAGGAGAGAGAGAGGAGACCAGGAGACCTCATTGTCCTCTACGGTTACCTCCAAGAGGCTGGAGATAGGATTCTGTCTCTTCTCACATGCAACAAGAAGAAATGGCATCAAGTCGTGCAAAGGGAAGTTCAGTCTGGATATTAGGAAAAACTTCTTCCCAGAAAGGGTTCTCAGGTGCTGGGAACAGGCTGCGCAGGGAGGTGGAGTCACCATCCCTAGAGGTATTTAAAGATGTGTGGATGTGGTGCTGAGTGACATAGTTTAGTGACAGCAGGTTAGCAGTAGTGATGGCATTGTGAGTTCTAGGTGAGTGGTTGGACTTGATGATCTCAAAAGTCTCTTCCAAGCTCAACAGTCCTATGACTCTAGGAGCAGCAGACATGCCATGACTAACTAGTACATCCTACCATGGCGAGCAAAACACGGTTCACAGCAAAGCCACTCTGCAGATACTGCTATTCCAAATGGATACAGTACAAAGGTCACAACAAACATCTCAACATCTGCTTATGAGGAAGCCTCTCTATCAGCACTGCAAATGAAGCAGCTTTTATCCAGGGGGTGCTTTTATCCAGTACCAGCCCAAGGTGGATCATCTATGGTATCTAAGATGATGTGAATGCCCTAGGATGCTCTCCTGTCTGAAAGAGGCTTACCAGGACCTTCTCAGTGTGTTCCCTGACACATTCCCAAGCATCAAGCTCATTCTCTATCATTTCCCTCAGCTGGGACAAAAAGCTAAACTTTTGTTACCTAAAAAGATTTGGCACATTTAACATTTCTGCCTCTCATCAAACATGACTAAAACCAGCAGACAAATCAAATAATTTTGGGGGAGATGGGAAGAGGAGATGAAGCAAACAGATACCTGCTAAATGCAGGAAAAAGAGCAATACTGGAATACCACTATCAGAACCCAGACTCAACCTTTCCAGCCTGGCACATTTCAGACACAGACCCCTCCTTGTTCAGAAGAATCCCTTCTCTGTTCTTGCTGTTTCTAGCCAGGTGATCTGTACTGCCCTGACAAATCTGGTGATGAAGAAGAGCACTGCTGCTTTTGACAAAATCCCTTACAAGGGAGCTGACAAGTGGTTTGCTGCTACCACCTCAGGTTCACTGATTTAAAGACATAGCCTTGGAGCAGACAGCACTAAATTCCCTTTCTTGCTGCCTTCTACAAGAATGTTATTTTTCTGGGAGATAGTCAGGTTGGACAGCCCCATAGGCTGCAGGGCAGACTTACTCAATTCTGCCTCACAGGTTTGTTTCAAGAATCCTTTTTTCATCTTCTCCTGCCATCATTACAATGGATTTAGCAGCAGGAGAGGCTAATACAGCTGTTCTCATATAGCCACAAATACTACCCCAGCCAGGGGGAACCAGTTAACTCTTTAGCAGCTGCAGTCAGCTGCCAGAAGTGCCCAGAGTAGGTCTCGCTCCCAAGTCTCAATAGCGTGGTCCAGCTTTGGTCCAACACGCTCCTGGTCAGTTGTGGAACCTAGGATCTGCTTCTTTGCTTTCCTTCACACAACCATCCTCTCCATGCTCCCATCCCTGTCCTATGTACATCTCTCACCCTGCCTATTCCTGAAGGTTGTTTTGAGTTGGAAGGGACCTTTAAAGACCACAGGTTCACAAATTGCATAGAGTTGGAAGGGATCCTGTGATGGTTTGCTTGTTCCCTGTCCCCTCCCCCCCAACTTTGTAAATCACCCAGACTAGACTCAGCCAGGTCTGGAAATTGAATGAAGCTTTATATTTACAGCTCAGCACAAAACATAAGCAGGTGTTTACAGTACATACAGTTATAGACAGAAATATATGAGTTAAAAGGTAATACAGCAACACAACAGCCCTTCCAGAAACCTGAGTCTCCAGGAGGGGCTCCCAACCATCCTTTCACCTTCCCTCACCCTTCTCTACCTTACCCTAGACGTTGCCTTGTGTCCAAGGAAGACTGGAGGGTCGGCCAGGGGTGTTAGGAAGCAGGTGGATTAATCAGAGACATGGCAAGTTAGGTTAGAGAGAGAAAAATGCAGCCCACAGCCCAGACAGAGAGCGACTCCCATATCTATGTTTGAGATTCTTGTTCTTATACCTCTCAGCAAGCCTGTGAGTGAAGTAGACATCACCACTGTTTCCCTTTCACAGCCTGTAATCTAGTTCTTCTCACCAAAACATTCTAGATAGCTTCAAACTAGCACAGATCCTCAAAGGTCATCTTGTCCAACTCTCCTACAGTCAGCAGGGGCACTTTCAACTGTATCAGGCTGCCTAGGACCACAAGTCTGATCCTGGACGTCTCCAGGGACAGGGCTTCAACTACCTCCCTGGGTAGCCTCTAATCCTACCCCTTGCAGTGAGCAAGGGCATCTTCAACTAGACCAGGCTGCTCAGAGCCCTGTCCAGCCTGATTTTGATATTTGTAGGCAGCAGTTTCCTTGTCTCTCTCAATTTTCCCAATGAGAGAGGCATGCCCTAACTGTTGGTGTCCACCAGCCAGCACCAATCATTCCTTATCTTTCTGCACACTCAGGAAAATGGCAAAAAAATTCACCTGTCCCTCTGCAGTATCAGAGTTGCTCAAAACCAATACATGGTGAACAGTTTATTCTTAACTGTAAAAATGAAACAGTATTTTCTTGTGGTAAAACTTTCTTTCCTGATCCAGGGTCCTCTTAATTTTTAAGACCACAGTTCAGTTATGTTTCTGTAGCACAGTGAAATGCTGGCATTTAAACCAGGAGAAAATGAGGCATCTCTCTCCTGTGGGGGAAAATGAGGCATCTCTGTCCTGTGATTTCTTTCTCTTTTCGGTGATGGGGGAGGGGGAGGCTTTGACTGAAACCTCCTACAGCAAACACATCACTTTCAAAATCCAGAGCGTGATCCTTTACGAGCTTTGTCAAGCACTCGATGCTGCACTCAGCTTTCAAGTGACTCCAGTCCTTGAGTGTGATACACAAGGGTGGCTGTCTCAGACTGTTACACTTCAGAGAAAGATAAATAGTGGCTGGTGGCAGCGATTCCCCTGGACCTCCAGCCTGCACAACAAGAGCATCGGGTGCTGATGAATGAGCAGTGATGGCAAGGTCACATTCTGGGGAAAAGTCACCCTGAGGCACATTGAAAATGAAGCAAAGGTAAAGTTTTCTTCAAAAGTTTCCATTTGAACTAGAAGGCAGTTGGATTTTTTCTAAGAGAGGGAAAAATAATGTGATGTTCAGCAAGAAAACCCTTCGCAGCAGCTAGCAGAAATGTTGTGTTTGCAAAGGCTATGCCCAGCACTGGGAAGCTCAGGTAAAGCTCTGGCATGAAGCTATCAAGATCTTTAGGCTCTAGTCTTGCCATTGCTCTATTGAGAGAGTCCTAACAGCCATCCATCTGATGCTGCCTGTAGAAAAAGGGTCTTAAAAGACACAAGTTGTCCAGAAAAGTGGATCTCTGGAGGGCAGAAAAAGCAAAAAAATGATCACAGCAAAAAAGTTCCACCCAAGAAATTAAACCTTAACACAAGAAAGAAATTCCAAGGAAGTCACCCAGGTAGGTCTTGCTTTTTGCAGTTCTTCAAACTCATTTCAATGTGTTTGCTCAACAAACTCAGCCCCTGACCATTTTTTTTCAGATGCTGGGTGAAGTCTGAGGATATTTCCTGTCATTTTGATTTAACTAAAACCCAGGGATCTGAGGAGATTATGATGTTGACATTGTAGTATTGTTCAAGCATACAAAATCGTGAATGCTTTTGCTGATCCATGGATGGTTCTCTCCTTCGCCTTGCAAAGGAAACACACACTGCTGGAGAGCACTGCTCCTACAGCTACAGCTTAATTAGCACCCTAATGAGAGTGGTGAGACACTAGAACAGGTTACCCAAGGAAGTTGTGGCTGCTCCCTCCCTGGAGGTGGTCAAGGCCAGGTCAGATGAAGCCTTGAACTACCAGTTCTAGTGGGAAGTGTCCCTACCGATGGTGGGGGGTTGGAACTGCATGATCCTCAAGGTCCCTTCCAATCTAAACCATTCTTTGATTCTACGATTCATCACTTGGCCAGGCCAGACCCACTTCCACACAGGTACCACCAGTCCCCAGACAGCACTGGACACACTGCCAAAGTCACAAGCAGTCCAAAATAAAACGACAATGTGAAATCTGTCTCTAGTTCTTGATTTCCTGCTCACCAACTGCAGAGAAAAGAAACTCCTGGAGCACTGTCACGGCAGGAACATATTGTTCATCACGGACACCTCCCACCAGCACCCCTTCTTTGGTGTCTAGAGCAAAAGTACTATGAAGAAGGGCTGAGGCAACTGCAGTTGTTCAGCCTAGAGGACAGGAGGCTGAGAGGAGACCTTCTCTCCAACTCCCAGAAAGGAGGTTGGAGTGAGATAAGGGTTGGTTTCTTCCCTCAAGTAGCAAGCAATGGGATGAGAAGAAATGGCCTCAAGTTGTGCTGAGGGAAATTTAGGCAGGACATGAGGAATAACTTCTTCCCCACAAGGGTTGTCAAGCCCTGGAACAGGCTGCCCAGGGTAGTGGTGTTCTCATCCCTGGTTTCAAAACTGTGTAGATGTGGTGCTGAAGGGCATGCTTTACTAGTGAACTGGCAGGGCTCGGTTGATAGTTGGATGTTGTGATCTTAAAGGTCTCTTCCAACCAAAATGATTCTATATTCTAAACCAGCAGAGCTTGCAGTATCTAATTCACTCAAAGTCACACCATTACTTCCACATGCCCATCTGCTATAGCAGAAAAGAACTAGTGGACATGCCTAAGAAGTTTGTAGCGCAGGAATGAGGAACCCTGCAACCTTTTTCATGTATACTATCAAAGCATTTCATCTTGCCCTGGAGAGGACAGGGACACTGGCTTGATGAGAGGAGGAGATGGCAAGTCCTGCAACAGACAGGGTTAAGAAGGGTTTAAATGGTGAACAAATGGTTTCTTTCTTACTCTGGCTAGCAAGAGATCTGTCAGAAAAAGATGACACACATTATTTTTCCAAATTTCCAGTGCCTGTGCATTGAAAAGAGATGCCCATGACAGCTGAGACCCATCTGCTATTGACCCAGAATCATTTCTAAGCATCAAAAAAAGAAAAGTCTTTGAAACACCTCTTAGATGCTGATAGTCAAATTTGTCAAGCCTTATACAAGGAAGAGGCTTAGAAATCCCTTAACTTGACAATGTGGGAATTGTTCATGCTCCTATGGTGCTTTCATTTGAAAAATCTTTCCCTTTATTCCTAACAGTGTAGAAAGAAGCAGGTATGGAAAAAAAAAAACCAACAAAAAAATCCAAATATAATTGAGAAGAGGAAAGCAGCCAAGTGAGGCATCAATGTGAACAGGCAGGTTGCAACTGGGGGCAGCCACCACCCCACACCCCAGGGCTGCTGCAACCAGGGAGGCAGCGGCAGAGCTGTGGTACGCAATGGAACGACTCCTTCTTGTTGTACTTTATTAGGATGCTGAAAGCAGGGAGGGATTAAAAATAAATAAATTAGCAGCTTCTGTTACTCTTCATGCTGCTTTCCCTCCCAGGCTGTCACTGGTTTATTTATTTACTTATTAATTTCTAAGGTGGGCTGCCCAGATGAGAGGTGTCGAGGTGATTTTATGGAGCGAGCAGAAGAAATGGATTGAAAAGAGGCTTCTTAGCACCTGAGGCTGCAAATATTTATGGCTAGGTATGTTGTGACACATGGGCAATTCCACTTAAAGTAAATGAGCTTTTTAAAAAATGATTTAAATGTACAGGCGTGTGCAAGGGGAATTGGATAGCCAGAGGCTGTACCGGCTTAAAGCTGGAGCAGGCAAAGACCACTGGAGTATGCAGAATTTGCATTTCACACACAAACTTGATACAAGAGACAGTAGATTTACAAGAAATTACACACTTTGAAGTTGGACACCTCTGGGTTTGTTGGAGACTGGGTGCTGGGCATGTCACAGAATCAGAGAATGGTGGGGGCTGGAAGGGACCTGCAGAAATCATCCAGTCCCACAGCCTTGATAGAGCAGGCTCACCTACAGCAGGTTGCACATGTCACATCTGGGTGCACAGTGCAGCCCTGTGCTCACCCAGGCTCTGCACAGCCAAACAACCCCAACAACTAATGAAGTAACACTTCAGCACAGCCAAATGTTGGTTATTTTGACTGATTAGCAGGCAATTCTCCACAAGGAGAGACGTTGAGGTGCTGGAACATGTCCAGAGAAGGGCAATGAAGCTGGTGAAAGGCCTAGAACACAAACCCGATGAGGAGAGGCTGAGGGAGCTGGGGGTGTGCAGCCTGCAGAAGAGGAGGCTCAGGAGTGACCTCATTGCTGTCTACAACTACCTGAAAGGAGGTTGTAGCCAGCTGGGGTTGGTCTCTTCTCTCAGACAACCAGCAATAGAGCAAGGGGACGCAGTCTCAAGTTGTGCCAGGAGAAGTATAGGCTGGGTGTTAGGAGGAAGTTGTTGCCAGAGAGAGTGATTGGCACTGGAATGGGCTGCCCAGGGAGGTG
The DNA here is from genome assembly GCA_013400475.1 of Tricholaema leucomelas. NCBI lineage: Eukaryota > Metazoa > Chordata > Aves > Piciformes > Lybiidae > Tricholaema lacrymosa > Tricholaema leucomelas. The sequence goes on from WAAF01002160.1 coordinate 705,509, forward strand.
GTGGAGTCACTGTCCCTGGAGGTGTTCAAGAAAAGATTAGATGAGGCACTTGGTGCCATGGTCTGGTTGACTGGATAGGGCTGGGTGCTAGGTTGGACTGGATGATCTTGGAGGTCTCTTCCAACCTGCTTAATTCTATGATTCTATGATTCTAAGGTGATTCTAATAGAAGCAGTAATGCTCAGCTACAAGTGCTGCTATCTCCATCCAGCTGTCACAGCTCCTGTAACACGTACTGGGCTGCAGCACCAGTCACCTTCACCTGATCAAAACTATTCTGTTATTTCAGGTGACTTTACATGGTTCTCATCTGACAACTTTTGAAAGTGGAATTTGAAATTAGCTGGGCCTCTCCAACCAGCTCCTATGGGACACTGCTCATGAAAACTAATAACAACAACATGAGCAGCAATAATAACTACAGGAAACCAAACATCCCCACCAGTGGTGTAACTACTTCATCTGATATTTCAGCCTCATCTATGAGTGACTCAAGTCTAATCCTCAGAGCAAATTATCCAGCGTACCAACGAGAAACACCTAATGAAATTGCTTTGCCACTGGCCTTGTTAATCTCTTCAAAGTTTCTTTTATTATAGGAAATTAGGGAGATCAATTAACACTTATTGCAGTAGAGGTTTTTTTTTGTTTCCTGGGCATAAGAACACGTGCAAAGCCTGATGAAAGATCTGCAGCTTGGAGAGTTCAATTATCATGAAGTACCAGGTCATAAATCACAGCATGGTGTGGGTTGGAAGTGATCTCTTGAGATCATTCAGTCCAACACCCTCTGCTAAAGCAGACTGTCCTAGAGCAGGTCACACAGGAACATGTCCAGGTGGGTTTCAAAAGTCTCAAGAGAAAGAGACTCCAAAACCTCTCTGGACAGCCTGTTCCAGTGCTCTGTCACCTTTAGAACTTTTTCCTCACATTGAGGTGGAACTTCCCAGGTTTCAATCTGTATCTGTTGCTTCTCCTATTACAGGGCACCACTGAGAAGAATCTGGCCCCATCCTCTTGCCCCTAGCTCTCTAGCTCTTGCTCAGCGTGAAGGAGATCCCCTCTCAGGCTGCTCTTGTCCAGGCAAAGCAGCCCCAGGGCTCTCAGCTTTTCCTCCTCGTAGAGATGTTCAGTTCCCTTAATGATCCCTGTAGCCCTCTGCTGGACTCTCTTCAGTAGTTCCCTGCCTCGAACTGGACACAATAATCATAGAATCAGAATTAACCAGATTGGAACCTCATCCAGTCCAATCTATCACCCAGCCTTATCCAGTCAACCAGACCATGGCACTAAGTACCCCATCCAGGCTTTTCTCCAACACCTCTAGGGACAGCGACTCCACCACCTTCCTGGGCAGCCCATTCCAATGCCAATCACTCTCTCTGCCAACAACTCCCTCCTAACTCCCTCTTAACATCCAGCACAACTTGAGACTGTGTCCCCTTGTTCTGTCCCTGGTTGCCTGGCAGAAGAGACCAACCCCACCTGGCTACAGCCTCCTTTCAAGTAGTTTTAGCCATCAATGAGCTCTGCCCTGAGCCTCCTCTTCTCCAGGCTGCACATCCCCAGCTTCCTCAGCCTCTCCTCACAGGGCTGTGCTCCAGGCCCCTCCCCAGCTTTGTCGCCCTCTTCTGGACACCTTCCAGCACCTCAACATCTCTCTTGAGGAGCTCAGAACTGGACACAGTACTCAAGCTGTGGCCTGAGCAGTGCTGAGTACAGGGGCAGAATAACCTCCCTTCAGATAAGCGCCCCAGATTTCCTTTTCCCTTCCTTCTTCCTTTCTCCTTAAAGGAAATTACAACTTCCAAGTCTTTCCTTGTCTAATGTTTAACAAAAGGAAAGCTGATCAGTGATCACTCACTGCTGCAGGGCTTCTCCCTGGAGCCAGAAGGATGGAGCTAACCTGCCACCCTCTTTATGTTTTTTAAGCTTTCAAAGCTGTTGGACACATGATGCCTATTGCAGGGGAAACAGTCTTTTACTCCCCAATGTCCTCTGTTAAAGAGTTCTTACAGAGAAGGAATCCAACAGTTCATTACTTCTATCTGCTCCACACACTTTGGACATAATTGTATTAGTGACTCATCGCGGGGCTTGAACGGTGAGAGCTGCAAAGCAGCTTTTTGCCATCCCTTTATTTATTTGCTGAAGTCCTGGCTCTGTGCTGGAATACAAACCACATTATTTGCACTTCATATAATTTGTTTAATGCTTTATGTTCAAGAGGCCACCTGTGCTAATGCATCACAGGAGTAAGTGGGTTACTCTCACTCCATTTAAGAAAGGAGAAAGCTCTTTCCTGAGCCAAATCCTCATCAATGCACTTGGCCTGCATCAAATTAAAGTCACTGAGGGTGCAGGGTAAGGGAAAGGTGGAAGGGGAGAGCAGGAGGAGACAGCAGCAATGTTCACCTAGTTGGTCCTATGCAGGTTGAGGGAGTTTTCTCCTCCCCTTTACTCTGCCCAGGTGAAGTCATAGCTGGAGTATCGAGTCCAGTTCTGGGCTCCCCAGTTCAAAAAAGACAAGGAAGTATTGAACAGAATCCAGCAGAGGCTACAAAGACACTGAGAGGCCTGGAGCATCTCTGTGAGGAGGAGAGGCTGAGATATCTGGGGCTGTTGAGCCTGGAGAAGAGCAGCCTGAGAGGGGATCAGGTCAATGCTCACAAATATTTAAAGGGTGGAGATCATGAGGATGGGGCTGGGGTATTTTCAGTAGTGGACAGTGAAGGACAAAGGCAAACAATCAGAAGCTAGAACACTGAGGTGAGGATGGGGCTGGGGTATTTTCAGTGGTGGACAGTGAAGGACAAAGGCAAACAATCAGAAGCTAGAACACTGAGGTCTCACTCGAACTTAAGGAGAAAATTCTTTGGTGTGAGGATGCTGCAGCCCTGGAGCAGGCTGCCCAGAGAGGTAGTGGAGTCTTCATCTCTGGAGAGATTCCAAACCCACCTGGACATTGCGATCCCGAGCAACCTGCGTGGGTGACCCTGCTTTAGCAGACTGCACCAGATGATCTTGAGAGGTCCCTTCTAGTCCCTGTCATGCTATGATTCCATGATGCCTGTCCTTCCCTGGAGCTAGACAATGCTGAAAAGATGTGCTGCCTTCTGGAGCCGTCACAGCATTAGCAGCCCCTCCAGCACCCACATGTTTGTGTTTCTGAGGTGTTCAAACTCCTGCCTGGCAAAGAAAACGCATTCATTTCCATTTTCTTTGAAAGCTATTTGACTTGGTGGGTGTCCATGCAGCACTGCGAGATGAATGCCTGCTATGTCCATTACAAATTGCTTTCATCTTCCATTCAGCTGCAGTCACTGGATGTCAATGTATTAATTGCAACCCCCGCTGCCTGTTCATCACATTACACTGAAGTATTCAATAAATTCCAATTAACAGATTGGAGCCTTTCCATGAATGTATCTTGCCCGACTCGGAGTGAAAAGGTTCATAAAAATACATCTTAAAACAAAATAAAGGGAGATAATAGCAACTCCACTTCAAATTTAGACTCATGTACAGCTCATATTTTAGCAGAGGATTGGTTAGTAAATGACATTAAAAGCAAAACAACTCTATTAGCCCTGCCAGGAGATGCATTGCACCTCACAGCAGACTCCAAAACCGTCTACATAGCAGAGAAATGTGTATTCTTAATGATTTCATTGCACTGAATATATACCAACAGTGTAAAAACCAAAATGAGACAAGACAAAACAAAACAAAAATAGGAATGATTAGTGGTCAAAGAAGTGGAGATGTGCTCTCTAAAAATCAGAACACAGGTCTGTTGGACACCTTCTTAAGTCCATGAATTACCACATGGGCTTGTTCCAGGAGTTGGAGATGATTTTGGTGGCTACCACAGTGTTACATAAATTGAAGACAGACAATGCAGTCTTTTACCCTGCTTACTGCAGAAGAACCAGACACAGAGCAATTGTTGTTGCAGTCCTCTGAAGAGCAGAGACTGAAGGCAGCAGCCTCTGGTATCAGCAATGACCAAACACAAACACTTCTGAAACAACTTTGCCTCCAGGTCCCACAGGAATATAAACCCTATCTAGTGATGCTTGCATATCAGCTACAGATGTCAGGAGTGCCATGCTCCTACTCTGTTTTTTAGGGCAGAAAAAGGACTTCCAAGTCACAGAAGAGAATCACAGAAAGTTGAAGGTCTTTTCCAACTGGAACAGTCTCTATGACCTTTAAGATTATCCAGTCCAACCGTCAACCCAACATCACCATGCCCATTAAAACCATGTCCCAATGTGCCATGTCTCCATAGTTTTTTTAAACACCTTCAGGGATGGTGACTCCACCACCTCCCTGGGCAGCCTGTTCCAATGCCTGGCCACTCCTTCAGCATACAAGTTTTCATAGTATGCCATCTAAACCTACTCTTGTGCAATTTGAGGCCACCTTTTGGTTCCATCTGGTTTGGTGTGATCATGAACCTGAGTTGCCCTGCTGCAGGAAGCCATGTAGGATGGGAGGATTCATGTCTCCCAGCCCAGCCAAAATCTCTTCAAGAGGCAACCACAGTCCTTCATTGCAGGACTAGAATGTTCAAGAAAAAGATGTTACTATTCACAGAATCACAGAACTGTGGAGGTTGGAAGGGATCTCTAGAGATCACCACATCCAGCCCTGCCAAGGCAGGATCACCCAGGGCAATTCACACAGAAATGCATCCAGGCAGCTTTTGAAAGTCTCCAGAGGAGGAGACTCCATAACTCTGGGCAGCCTGTTTCAGTGCTCTGTCACCCTTACTGTAAAGAAGTTTTCCAGTTTGTATCCATTGCTCCTTGTCTTATTGTTGCTGACCACTGAAAAGAGCTTGGCCCCAGCCACTGACACCCATCCCTCAGGTATTTGTATACATTGATCAGATCTCCTCTCAGTCTTCTCTTCTTCAGACTAACCAGCCCCAGGGCTCTCAGTCTCTCTCCATAGGGGAGATGCTCAAGTCCCCACATCACCCTTGTGGCTCTCTGCTGGACTGTCTCCAGCAAGTCTCTGTCTCTCTTGAACTGGGGAGCCCAAAACTGGACACAGCATTCCAGTTGTGTAGATGAGGAGAAGAACCTCCCTAGAATTCCTTAGGAATGAGATGCCAAAACCCACCAAGCTCTGGCAGATGACTCATTTCTAATCTCCTGGCTATAAACTGCAGAAAACTAACTTCACATATAGACTTATATCCACAAATGAGTAGTCAGAGATCCTAGGCATGGAAACCATCAGGTTTTGTGAAAGATGCTGAGCAGCAGGCAACATACCACGTCCAGTTTCATCATAAAAGCATTAGGTGTAGCACATGCTTGTCCTCCAGCCCCCAGTTTTAGTAAGGGCACTGAAGAAGGCCATGCTAGTGAAGATAGGTGAGATCCTCAGAACAATATTAAGCCCTGATCAGTGCTATTAGTGCTGCAATTCCTCTCCTCAGATTGCCAAGGGCTTTGTATGCAACTCCTGAATTTTTATGGCAGAAATTATGATTTTTTTTTCTATTTTAACCCTCCCAGCAATAGGTTCCTTAGATCAACAGCCTTTTGGAGGTGAGCAGAATATAAAAAGGAGACATCTGAGCAGCAACATTTTTATGAGTCTGACTGTAAGAGCTGTGAGATTGTGTAGGAAAATGTGCTCCAAAAGCAAACAGTGCCCTGCCCCTGCTTGAATTTGCTGATGTGGTGTCATGCCTGGCAAAGGGCTCTTGTATCTTCACAGACCAGGGTCATAGAATTATAGATACATTAAGGCTGGAAAAATCCTCCAAGATCATGGGAGTCTGACCATTAACACAACACTGCCAGGTCACCACTAAACCATGCTCCTCAGCACCACACCTACACCTTTTCTGAACACTTCCAGGTACTATCCTGAGCAGCCTGCTCTGGGACTTAAACACTCTTGCAGTGAAGAAATTGTTCTTAATGTCCAACTCAAGTGTCCGCTAGCACCTGTCATATGGTTTGTTCCTTTGGTAAAGAGACCACCCCAAGCTGGTTCTCACCTTCTTTAGGGAGTTGTAGAGAGCCAGAAGGTCTCCCTTCGATCTCCCTTTCTCCCATCACCTTTTCTAGGGCATTACTGAGAGCTGCACAACAACAGATATGACAAACAACAAGAAAAAAAGCTGCATATGACCAGTCCACTTTGGTAAATGGTCGTCACAAAGCACTTCTCCAAGCTGCAAATTTCCAGTAACACTGCTGGGATGTCAGTGCCCAGACTGTGGGGGAAGTCTAAGGATCTAAGCATGGTTTAAAGCCAGAGTTCAGCAGGACCTGTGCTTATGGTTTGCAGAGAGAGAACCACACATTCTGCAGATGTATTTCATATACTGCAGAGGGAAAACCTGATGACAGAAGTGGTGCTTCGGAGGCGCGGCAGGACTCAGCTAAGAGTTAGTTATTTCTATCGATGGCTCTTGATGTTCTTCCTGAAGTTTTGATCATCAAGAAACTTGCGAAGGAGCTTTTTCTGATGGTGCTACTGAAACATCTCCAAAGCTTTTTTACTTTTCTTTATAGACTAGCACCTCTTTTTATTCTTTTTGGAAGCATTAAAGCAACCTTTTTCGGCTTATTTAACTTCCTACTGCTCTTCCTTTTCCCCCTCCCCTCTTCGGTGTCTATCTGGACAATCCTGGATTTGTCAAGGAGATTTTCTTTTATGAAGAAGAGGAAATAAAACCATCTCAGCTGTGGTTCTACATAAATGGTATCATTGCACAGGGAGACGTACTGTACTTGGTAATTTTCTAATGGCTGCTCTGGTATTTTGATTAAAAAATTAGCACTGCAGCTCTCCAGTGCTGTACAATACCCATAAAGTATGTGCTAAATGACCTAAGGCCTGCCTGACAGACAGATCTAGAGGAGCATTTCTCAGAGGGGACCACTCAAACTGGGCTGTTTCTAGTGGTGCTGCGTGAAGAGTCATCCAGAGGCCAAATCTGTTCAACATCTCCACTGAGACTTGGAATGGACACAGAAATCCCATCTGACACTATGAGCAGCAGAGAGTGATGGTGTGGAAGGCAGGCCTGATGTGCTGAGCTTTTTGGGTTGGTTAGTAAGCTGCATCTGTGCACAATAAAGCATTTTGATATGGCCACATATAGAGTTCTATATAAACACATTGCCCACATGTCCAGGGGTGAGGAATGCAGCACAGAGCTATAAAATGAAAATCAGATGAGGTAACTAATTCTGCTTCCACCGTTAACAGGGAAAAGTGTCAGTAAATGACAGAACACACAACAGTGGCCAAAGACCAATAAGAGATCCCAGCCTGGATGGTGTGGAAGGGTAATATGGGATAGGGGAGATGTTACTCTCTGTGCCAGTGCTGGTGGTACTGAACCTAAACGGCCCCCTACCAGTTACACAAGACAAATACAGCAGCAGTAGCTACAGTAGGCATACCTGAGACAGCTTTTAGATGAAGATTATCTGAGATATTAAAGGATTATTTTTGGTCTTAAAAGCTATGAATCTACTCAGTGAAGGAAAGATGAAGGGCATGTAGATGAAGAAGCAAGTCAGTGCCCATGAGATGCCAGGAAGAGGAAAGAGAGAACATCCACAGCAGTTTTCCTTAGATGAAGGTAGGTTTTAAAAGAAAAACCCAGCAACTACCCACTAGGAAAAACAAGCACAGACAACAAGGAGTAAGAGGAAAGCAGCAGCTGAGATGTTCTAGTCTGTATGTAATAAAACAAGATCTAGGAAAGCCTGCTTAGGATGCTACCATATGGCACCTCTGACTTCACACAGAACACATTATAACTACAGTCCCCCCCATTTCTTAGTAAAAAGACATTTTTGTTTCAAGGCCATGCTGCATTTCCTTCACAAAGTTCTCAGAAAAAAGAGATTTTGACTGAAAAATGAAAGGAAATTTAGAAATGTTGGGTCCTATTTTTAGAACTGGCTTCTGGTTTTCTTCAAGACCTGAAGTGAGCCTTAGGAAAGCCTGTGAGTTTCCATTCTCAGCTCACTGAAAATGCAAATTATACTTCTTTTTTTTTTTAAGATCATAGGAATCATAGAATTGTTTAGACTGGAAAAAAACAACCTTTAAGATAATTGAGTGCAACCATTAACCACCACTGCCAAGTCTGCTGCTAAATTGTACATATCTTATAAATCACTCCAGGCATAGAGACTCCATTAGTACCATGGGCAGCTTGTTTCAAGGCTTGACAAGCCTTTCAGTGAAGACATTTTTCCCAAAGTCCAACCTGAACCTTACCTGGTGCAACCTGAGGCCCTTTCCTTTCATCCTGTCACTTGTTACTTGCAAGAAGACCTCACCCATGACCTGCCTTCAACCTCCTTTCATAGAATCATAGAATCAGCCAGGTTGGAAGAGACCTCCAAGCTCATCCAGTCCAACCTATCACCCAGCCCTATCCAATCAACCAGACCATGGCACTAAGTGCCTCATTCAATCTTTTCTTGAACACCTCCAGGGACGGCGACTCCACCATCTCCCTGGACAGCCCATTCCAATGCAAATCACTCACTCTGTGAAGAACTTCCTCCTAACATCCAGCCTAGACCTCCCCATGATCTGAAAGTGCACATTAGATCTAGGCCTACCAGCCACTTTATGACCTCACCAATACTTGTGTTTATTGTTTGCTGAGGTAATTTTGTGTCTCCAAGCAGCTGACAATACTATGATCTGTGCACGTGAAGTCGCTTCAGTGAACACTGGGGATACGGATCAAATAATTCCTTGAGAACTGGCATTTGCCTGGTTTAATGCACCAGTGATTCACTCCTAAGTGCTTATAAATATTTAAATATCCTACTCCTGCAAGAGTCTGTGTAGACATGTGATATGGGTTGTACTACATCACCTCTGAAGCACTACTCCACCTTGCAAATTCTAACATTTAAAACCAAGGTTAACAAATCAATGTCCCCGGAGAAGCAGCTCTAAAATCCCCAGCACGCTGCAGTCCAGAGAGTTTTCTCTGTAATTTGTAGACAATAGATTTCCAATAACAACTTGTAATTAGTTCATTTTCTCGTATGCAGTCATTATGTCTGAAGCCTGTTGACATTTTGCAGATGGTATCTCTGGAAATCAGAAATCCCAGAATCCCAGCACGGTAGGTGGTGTGAAAGGAACCTCTGGAGATCATGCAGTCCAACACCTCCTGCCAAGGCAGGTTTACCCAGGGAAGGTCACACAGGAACATGTCCACATAGATTTTGCATGTCTGCAGAGATGGAGCTTTCAGCACCTCTCTGAGCAGCCTGCTTCAGTGCTCTATCACACTCGTGTTTAGACAGGGCTTCTTACGCTCAAAGTTTGTGCCCATTACCCCTTCTCCTGTCACTGGCTACTGGTCCCATCCTCTTGCTCCATGCCCTTTAAGTATTTGTGAGCATTTATGAAATCTCCCCTAAGCTTTCTCTTTTCCAGACTAAAATGTCCCATGTGATGGTTTGGGAGTTACCTGCCCCTCCCTCTTATAAAATCGCCCAGACTAGACTCAGATGGCTGGAAATTAAGGAATGAAGCTTTATATTTACAGCTCAGCACAATATCCAAGCAGATATTTACAACATATACAGCTATAGAGAGCAATATACAAGTTAAAGGTAATACAGAAACACAACATCCCTCCTATAAACAGGGTCCCCAGGAGGGGCTCCCAACCACCCTTCGACCTTCTTTCCTCTCCTTTACCTTATCCCAGACTATGTCTTAAGTCAAGGTGAGCTGCAAGGATTGGCAAGGGGTTTTAGAAGCAGAATTAGTTGGGATTACACGGCAAAGGCCCAGGGAGAAAGCACAGTCACTGACAGAGACACCTACACACTCTGTCTTACCTCTATTTGTGTTCTTGCTTTTATACATCTCAGCAAGCCTATGAGTGAAGTAGACATCACCACTGTTTTCTTTTCACAGCCTATCATCTAAGTTTTCTCACTAAAATATTCCAATCAGCCTCAAACTAGCACACCCCAATTCTCTCAGTCTTTCTTTGTAAGAGAGATGTTCCACTCCCCTCAGCATCTTTGTTGTTGACAAAACACTACAGTAGCACAATCCACATTCGAGTGCAAGGGTTCTGGTGTGCAAAGAAAGTATGTCAGAAAGAAACAGCACAACCAGTCAGATACAAAGCCTGTGTATCCCAGGACCAAAAAGCAGGAAATCACACTCATTTCAACCATGTCACTAATTCTACCAAAGTTTTACTTCAGAAGACTCTCCTCATTCAAATCATAAGAGTAAAATATATAAACTCAGCAGAGTACAAAATTGAACAGCAAATCTGATTAGATGAACTAATCATAAAATCCCAGAACAGCTTAGGTTGGAAGGGCCTTTAAAAGTCAGCCAATCTAAACTCCCTCTTCAAGGGACAAGGAGGCACAGTCTCAAGTTGTGCCGGGGGAGGTACAGGCTGGATTTTAGAAGGAAGTTCTTCCCAGAGAGAGTGGCTGCATTGGAATGGGCTGCCCAGGGAGGTGGTGGAGTCTCTGTCCCTGTGTTGAAGAAAAGCCTGCATGAGGCACTTAGTGCCATGGTCTTGATTGGCTAGGGCTGGGTGCTAGGTTGGACTGGATGATGTTGGAGGTCTCTTCCAATTTTGTTGATTCTATGATTCAGTCAGCAGGGACATCCGCAACTGAAGCAGGTTGCTCAGAGCCCCAAACAATCTGAGCTGGAGTGGTTCTAGGGATGGGGCATCTCCCAGCTCCCTGGGCAACCTGGGCCAGTGTCTTACCACCCTCTCAGGGAAGAACTTCCTTTTCTCTAGCCCGAATCTCTCCTTTTAATTTAAGCCATCATCCTTTGTCCCATCACAACAGGCCCTGCTAAAATCTGTCCTCAGCTTTCTTACAGGCCCCCTGAGACTTGAAGCTCAGATGATTTTCACAATGAGAAGAAAACAATCAAAGCAAGGAAATCTTCCATATTCAAAATTCATCTGGCCACTAAAATGGAATAAGGATTAACTCATGTAGATATCCCAAGCTTAGGCATCCTACCAGTCAAAAATTGCATTTCCAGGTACAAGAAGATCGTTCCTAGTGCTCAAGCCAGGCATTTTATACTCCATTTATGATTAAGGCAAGGAGTTAGGTGCCTCTAAAGAGTCAAGAGATATTGAGCAGGGAGATCCCAAGAGCTGATCAATGGCACCTCCAATTTAGAGCACATGCTTGGCGCTCAGCCCTGTGCTGTCTCATGGAATTCAGCCCACACAGGGAGAGCTCCTGAGCGCCGGTTTCTACATCTCCAGTGTGTCAAGCTGCTCTGTCTACCTACAACAGATCACTGCTGGCTTGGTCCAAATAAAGCCTGAAAACCCATTTCAGGCCCATGGCTAGTGTGGAAGAGCTGGTTACTAAATGCTGCTGCAGTGACCTGGAGTGCTGCAGTGCTTTTCCTGCCACCCCTGCTCAGCCAACCTCCAGAAATCAGGTTGAAGAGTTTTAAATTTCTGATTTTTTTTTCCTTGACTTTTAACTTTTAGTTTACTTTTTGCCATAAGATCACACCATTTAATTAATCATTCCAGAGAATGCCCGATACCTTGATTTCACCCTCAGTAAAGGGCTGCACATCACTCCTGAAGGCAAGCAGGAATGGGTTGCTATGGCCAGCTGAAGGAAACCTCATTTCTTTCCCCAGCAGCGCACATCACCTCTAACACTGCCTGGAACCAAAAGCAAAGGCCGGTGCTTCCCTGCTTGCTAAGACGTGTTTGAAGTTTAGATATCGCATTGCTCACAGGAGGGGCAAATCAATGTTGGTAAGCTAATGAATTATTTCCATGTTTGTACCAATATCTGCAGCAACATGAAAGAAAAATCACACCCCAGGGAGATTGGAGCTGAAGATGCAGAACACGGTGCACAAATTGTCAATATTTTAGGGCTATGATTTGATCCTGCAGATAACTGTTGCTACAACAGTGCTTAAGAGAACACCTCAAGCAAAAGCATTTTATCTCACAATGTAGTTGTCCAATATAATTAAGTGGGCTTGACCAATCTAGCTGGAAGGCAGCAGTAACAAATACCCAATCCTACGTGCCATGCCATCAAGGAGAACAAAGAGGTTTGTGGAGATGTAAACACCTCATCTGAACATGGAATTTAGAGGTGCAATGTCTGCTGCAACAGCTGGCTCAGGAGGTTTCTGAGGAGCATGTATAGTATGGGAATATCTTTCCAAACACAGATATTCATTTACCTCTCACAGAATTTATTTATCCCTTTCCTTAAGATGACAGATCTACTCCTTAAGATTTCCCTGCCCAACAGGTCCCTCTCCCACTTGACCCAACGAGCCCCTTTTTAGGTCTCATTCCATCTTCCTAAAGATGTTTTTCTGTGGCAAGCATAAATTGTGGTTTTGGGACAAAGTTCTGCCCTAAAGAAGTTTCCAGTGAATCAAAGACATGCATGCCTCAAAAATAAACCTGTTTTAGACTCCACACTTCCAGTAAGCCTTCAGAGGCTGCATGGAGGGGTCAGGAGTGGATGCCCTGCTCCTCTGCATCATGAGGTTGCATCTTCTGGTGGGCGATATAGCTACTGGGGATTTTGGGGTCAACTGCAGTCAATCTGGAACCAGACCAATGCCTTTCAATGCTGTCTTTCTGAGTTGGCAGTGATTTATCCCACATTCATGCCCAGACCAGACTCTCTCATTCACTTTTTCACCCAGTTCATTCAAACTCATTCCCAGTCTCTAGCTGCAGCTGGGAAAGCCTCAAGACATCATGGGCTGGGGTAGCATCCGTCCTCCTTGGTCGCTGTTTGGCATTTCTCTGATCTCCCACTGCAAGTGCATCTATCTCATTTGTGATAAATGTTAAGGTAAAAATGGAAGATCTGAACTAAGATAGGATTAGTTCAGACAGCAAATTCTTTTTAAAGACTCTAACAGTATTTACAGGCTGCTCAGAGAGGTTGTGGATTCCAAATTCACCCAGACACTGTGATCCTTGTTGAGCTCTGCTATAGCTGGGGGATTTGGGCTGGATGATCTCAAGAGGTTTCTTCCAACCCCACCATGTTTGGCTTCTGGGAACAGCATTATAAAAGGAAGTTTAGGAAGTTTAAGAGAGGAGCACTTGATCCTATGCCTCTTTTGTATTCATTCCTGGATGAAATATGCTCTTTCTGAAATACATTTGTGGTTTTTAGATCATAATACACCCAGAGATGACAACATAATCTCTCCTCTCTGAGAAACACCAACCTTCTGTCTACACAAAACATATATGCACAAACGCTTGGCAAATAACAACTGGATCGAAAAATAACAACTCACTATTTTCCTTTCAAGGCTTTGTGGGTGGTTTTGGTCCAGATATGACATTGAGGAGCTCAAAAGGTCACTGCAGAGCCACTGGAAACTATGTGACACAGCAGCCTTCGAAAGGCACATCGGGTATGCAAGGCCACCTCGGTAGGTCATGATGGCATTGAGATGGAGAATGATTTTGGGGGTTTAATTTCTAACCTGACCTAGTGAAATAACCCAGGCCTTTTACACAACCTCAGTCAAATTGGTTTCCAAACCCAGTGTAACCTACAGGGAAGAGCTGCTGTGGGGTAGCAAAGTGCCTTCAAAACTGTAATGAAAAGTGAAGGCAAGCTATGAGAAGATGACGTTGGTTAGGAGAGGGCTCTAATTGGCAGCGGGCTAGAATTTAAGGGAGCTTTATCGCAGGGTTAATAATGTCTTATTAGCTAAGGAGCGTTGACAAGATGAAGCCATTATGATGGAATGCATGTTTTCTCTCTCTTTGACATGTCTGCATTACAAATTGACCTGTCCATATTGATGATGATACAGATCTAGAGGATTACACACTGATTTCCATCCTCCCCCCCCCCGCCCTTTCTTTCACATCTGCCAACCTCCTACTTTCCTGTTAGGGAAGACAACAGGAATGCCAAAGCTGACAGGCCTAATTCTAATGACCTCCAGTCAGATACAGTTCCAGAAGTTACATCCAAGCCCCACTCATCTGAGCATATTTAAAGTCAGACTCAGCTGGGTGATGTGCTTGCCAATTCACTGGGCTATCTCCATGCTGATTAATTAGATCCATGCCCTGCTTTAGCAATTTTGACAACTATGCCTCTTATTTCTTACTCATTTATTGCATCTTTGTGACAATACAAAGAAAAGACAGCAGGGAGATACACTTGCTACTACTCTGCTTTTAGGCTGTGAAAATCTTGAGATCATCTTCTTAATAATTACAGATTTAATTATCACAGAATCATTTTGGCTGGGAAAAGACCTTAAAGACCATTGAGTCCCGAGTCTGCTTATCTAATACAATTTATTAGTGAGAAACCAGAAGACACCTACAAGCTGCTCTTACCAGAGCTGCCAGGAGAGAATCTCATGCCTCTCATGTGTCACTTATATATGATTAAGGCAATTTGAAAAGTGGCACTTTAATTCTGTATTAATAGCATTTCTAATCACCCTCAATCACACAAGCAAGCGTCTAAGTTATATGATTTAGATACCAAAAAAAAAAACCCTAACCTGTCAGAAAATCAGAACAGAGATGAAGGGGAGGAGGCCACTGTTTCTGTCCATAATCCCAACCTGTGCATCAAGATATGTATTTGCATGATTAGAAATGATTATTAAAAATAGCACACCTAGTAGCTGCTTGTAAGGGCAAAACCACACTTCAGTAAAGGTAAGAGACTGGATTCTGCCTGGAGAAGAGAAAGCTCCAAAGAGACCTAAAGGTAGTCTTCCAGTGTGTGAAGGGGGCCTGCAAGAGGGCTGCAGAGGGACTATTTGTACAGGTTTGCAGTGACAGGACGAGGAGCAATGGATTGAAATGAGAGTAGATTTAGATATCTACACTTTGGCCACAACAACTCCAAGCAGCACCACAGGTTGGGGACAGAGTGAGTGAGAGCAGCGAGGAAGAAACAGACCTGGGGGTGCTGGCAGGTAGCAGCTGAACATGAGCCAGCAGTGTGCCCAGGTGGCCACGAGGCCAATGGTATCCTGGCCTGGCTCAGGACCAGTGTGGCCAGTAGGACAAGGGAGGTTATTCTGACCCTGTACTCAACACTGCTCAGGCCACACCTTGAGTACTATATACAGTTCTGAGCTCCTCAATTCAAGAGAGATGCTGAGATGCTGGAAGGTGTCCAGAAGAGGGTGACAAAGCTGGTGAGGGGCCTGGAGCATAGCCCTGTGAGGAGAGGCTGAGGGAGCTGGGGGTGTGCAGCCTGGAGAAGAGAAGGCTCAGGGGAGACCTCATTGCTGGCTACAACTACCTGAAGGGAGGCTGTAGCCAGGTGGGGTTGGGCTCTTCTGACAGGCAACCAGCAACAGAACAAGGGGATACAGCCTCAAGTTGTGCCAGGGGAGGTCTAGGCTGGATGTTAGGAGGGAGCTGTTGGCAGAGAGAGTGCTTGATTGGAATGGGCTGCCCAGGGAGGTGGTAGAGTCACTGTTCCTGGAGGGGTTCAAGAAAAGCCTGGATGAGGCACTTAGTGCCATGGTCTGGTTGACTGGATAGGGCTGGGTGCTATGTTGGAATGGATGATCTTGAAGGTCTCTTCCAACCTGGTTGATTCTATGATTCCATGGATAGGACGTTAATGATAGGTTCTGCACCATGAGGGTGGTGGAACATTGTAACAGGTTGCTGATGGAGGTAGTTGAGGCTCCATTCCTGGAGGTATTCAAGGTCAGGCTCAACAAGGCTCTGAGCAACATGATCTAGAGGAGAAAGTCCCTGCTGACTGCAGGGGGGTTGGACTGGATGACCTTTAGAGGTCCCTTCCAACCCAAACCATTCTATGATTTTGTAATTTCTCTAATCCTCACATTTAATTTACAGCTGAATCAACGTGGATGGAGATTAAAAAGGTCAAGAGAAAGCAAGAGACACACATGGAGTGACAGAAGACCATTTGGTGGTCTGTAAGCTACAGGGAGGTCATGAGGGTCCTTAAAATGAAAGGCAATGCAAGAATGACAAGTAGTAAAGCTCTTCAAATTATCAAGGTCATCTTCAAACCTTTGCAACACTGCAACACTGTACCAGAGCACAGTGTACCAAAACAGGTGTAACTGTATTTAAGAAGCTAAATTAGGTGGGGACTTTTGATCTCACTGAATTCTGGTAATGATGTTCCTCAGCTTGCTGATGAGCCATCCCCACAGCCTGCTGCCAGCATGCAATAATGAGTGGCCTGAGTGAATTTCAAGCAACAAAGGGATCATACTAATGGGCCAGAAAGATGAAAAACGTGCAGGATGCCGGAGTATGAAACCATTACTGCAAGTCAAATTCTGGCTTGTAACAAGGCAGACATTTCTGAAGCACTTAAGGACTCCAAACCAAAGTGTGTGCTTAACACAAGTGTTTGAAGTAGGTTTGAGATCTCTCTGCTGAGAAAGGAACAAGAGACCTGGGGCCGTTGAGCCTGAAGAAGAGCAGTCTGAGAAGGGATCTGATCAATGCTCAGCAAAAGCGAAAGGGTGGGGAGAAGAGGAAGGGGCCAGACTCTTCTCAGTGGTTCCCAATGGTAGGACAACAGTGTAATGGCCACATGCTGGAACACAGGAGGTTCCTCATGAAGACAAGGAGGTGAATATTCTTTGCTGTGGCGTTGCTGGATGCCCAGAGCAGGCTGCCCAGAGAGGCTGTGAAGTCTCCTTATCTGGAGAGATTCCAAAGCCACCTGGACATTGCGATCCTGGGCAAGCTGCTGTGGGTGCCCCTGCTCTAGCAGGAGGATTGGGCTAGATGATGCCCAGGAGTCATTTCCAAGCCTCACCACGCTGGGATTTTGGGATTTTTTTCCTACACCATGTAATAAAGTAAACATACACTTCCACCAAGTTCTAAAGTTTTCTTACAGAGGCCTCAACATTTGGAATGCTGTAGAAATGAACTTTGTTTTGAACTAAAAAGCTGATGAGCCGTTAACTGCTCTTGATAAAAGCAGAGATTCAGGGGAAATTGAAAATGGAGAAATCAGGTCTGATTTTCAGCTTCAGATGGAGAACAATTCTCTTGCTACACAAAAACCTTCTGACAGGCACTCACTGCTATGCCCTGGGTGTTACAGTATTGTTGCAGTTTATCGATTAGTCTCTACTCAGTGCCTAATATTTTGTACTTGTCTTATTTTCATTGCCTACTTAAAATTCACTGAACCAAAAGCCTCATACAAATGACTCTTGGAACTTAGCTCTGAGTTGCTGTGACTTTGAGAACCTACTGATCCAAATATGCTCCCAACTAACCATGTGTCAGGACTTTATAGCTGGGTTAATTCACTTTATGGGCTTCTTAATGTATGAGGTTTTATGTTTTACTGTGTATCTGCTGGTTTGAGTCTGCTGTGCTGAATTAAATGCACATGTGGTTCAAAAAGGTCCAAGGTGACAACTGGGCTTAATTTTAAAACACTTTAAACATTATTAGCCAAAGTTGGAGTTTTTTAATGAGAAGCCAGAAGTCAAGAAAGCAGAAATATTCTTCAGAAAAGAGGGTATTTGGCCAAAATAGAGGTTCTGAGTTATCATCACAGTTTGTCAAAGAGCATCAATAAGAAAAGTGCTGGCCTGACTTATGTGCACACCAAATTCTTCCCAGTTAGCAGGCACTAGAGCAGGGTGCTCTGGTTTAGAAAATTAAATCATAGAATCATAGAATCATAGAATGGTTTAGGTTGGAAGGGACCTCAAGGATCACCCAGCTCCAACCCCCTGCCATAGGCAGGGACACCTCCCACTAGAGCAGCTTGCTCAAGGCCTCATCCAGCCTGGCCTTAAACACCTCCAGGGAGGAAGCATCCACAACCTCCCTGGGCAACCCGTTCCAGTGCCTTACCACCCTCACTGTAAAGAACTTCCTCCTAACATCCAGTCTAAATCTCCCCTCTTCCAGCTTAAACCCATTCCCCCTCGTCCTAACATTACTAGACCGTGTAAATAGTCCCTCCCCAGCTTTCCTGTAGGCTCCCTTCAAATACTGGAAAGCCACTATAAGGTCTCCTCGAAGCCTTCTCCTCTCCAGGCTGCAGAGCCCCAACTCTCTCAGCCTGTCCTCATAGCAGAGGTGCTCCAGCCCTCTGAGCATCTTCGTGGCTCTCCTTTGGACCCGCTCCAGCAGTTCCATGTCCTTCTTGTCTTGGGGGCTCACAGAACTGCACACAAATCAGGATCTACTGAAATGATTTGTCAGGAAAATGCATTATGTAAAGATGTGAGAATCCAGATTAAGAGGCAACCAGCTCGTTACCAGCCTTCTGCCTGCAACTCAACGGCTCAATGGTTGAATCCTGCTTTTGTGTAAAGAGTATTAACCACACACAAGTACTCTGTAGCTCACCATCCTGGCTTTTGAATAAACCCTTCTATTTCCTTTCTTTTCTGGTATCCCAGTGGGACAGGTATCAGTAAAACCATCTATTATCCAGGTGAGGGAGACAATGTGGGCCTTTTCCCAGGAAAGACTTCAATGAATGCTTATCTGCAAGCATGGGCACAACATTATGATGATAAATGGGATAACACAAGCAGTTATGTCTTCACACTGTTTTAAGTAGCTCAGTGATCTAGGGATCCTTACAAATGAGCCTGGAACACAAACCTTAGGAGGAGAGGCTGAGTGAGATGAGGGAGTGCAGCCTGGAGAAGAGGAGGCTCAGGGATGCCTACAAGAGAAGGCTCATTGATGCCTACAACTACCTGAAGGGAGGCTGTATCCAGGTGGGGGTTGGGCTCTTCTGCCAGGCAAGCAGCAACAGGATAAGGGGACACAGTCTCAAGTTGTGCCAGGGGAGGTCTAGGCTGGATGTCCAGATGAAGTTCTTCACAGAGAGAGTGATCTGCCATTGGAATGGGCTGCCCAGGGAGGTGGCAGAGTCACTGTCCCTGGAGGTGTTCAAGAAAAACCTGGATGAGGCACTTAGTGCCATGGTCTGGTTGACTGGATAGGGCTGAGTGATAGGTTGGACTGGATGAGCTTGGAGGTCTCTTCCAACCTGACTGATTCTCTGATTCTGTGGTACTGAGATGCATATTCTGATTGCACACCACAATCCACCTACTAACAGAAAGCCAAAATGCAAAAAACATCATTCCCAGGAAGAATATTCATGAAAACACCATCCCCACAGCAAGCTAACTCACATAACCATCACAGATTTAGAGGAGCCACAACCCTCTTTCCTCAAGGTTACTCAGAAAGCACATACTCAGGGGTACATATCTGGCCAGTTCACCACTATCTCTCCATTGTCATCAACAAGAAGCAGAACAAACCAGATGAGAGCACAACAAGTTCCACATACTTTTACCAACCTCCTAAGTTCACGTTCATCCTTTGGAACACAGCAGCCTTTAGAAAGGAGCTTGTCATTGTATTTTCATGACATTAAATACAAAAAGGGACTGTCTTCACTGACCACACCTGGGAAGCCAGCACTGCCATCACAGATATACACCCAGGATAGGTAAAACCATCAGGACTCACGGAAGGCTGTGTAGAGCTCCTGCAGGGTTAAGCGGCCGTCGTTGTTGTAGTCATCAAAGCGGAGAAGGTCTTCTAGTGTACAATCCAATAAATCATCTTCCAGGTCCTCCTTCTTCATTAGCTGTAGCAAAGAGAACAGGTAATTTTAGAAAGTAAAGCTATAGGCTGTGGTCCTGGCTCACTCAACCTATTTTCCTTTCAGTGACCTTTGGGGAGATACATAGAGATATGTGGCCTCAAGCTGCACAACAGGAAGTTTAGGTTGGATATCAGGAAGGATTTCTTTGCTGAAAGAGTGTTCAGGCTTTGAAGCATGATGCCCAGGGAGGTGGTGGGTCACCAATCCTGGAGGTGTTCACAAAACTAGCAGATACGGTACTTCAGGACACAGTCTAGAGGTCATGGTGGTGTTGGGTAGAAAGTTGGACTCGATTACCTCAAACGTCTTTTGTAACCTTGATGATTCTATGATTCTATATCACACCTATCATTCATGTTTGCTGGATAGAACTAATAGTCATATCCTTGATGTGCTTCATGGGTTTCCTAGTGAGGGTGAGGAGCCTCTTCCTTCAGCAGCAGCACAGAAATTCGTTTTCAGTTGTCAAATGTATTGAAAAATAAATACTCAACAGGGAAAAGGGAAAATCTCTTTTCCTTTTATCTTCTGTAGGTAAGAACAAAATCACCTACCTTGCTTTTAGGACTAGAATGGGCATGAGTAGAAGATGTTTTTGTCACTAATGTGTTTTTCTAGCCCTAGCAATTTGTTCCTCATTGATTCTAAACATTCTACATGTTCTAAGTTAAAAATGAAAAGACCTTTAGAAGCCATTCATCCAAGTTAGTAAAGAGCCAAAAATCAGACCTAAGCATAATGAAAATGTTGTATTTCCTGAATTTATTGTAGAGCACAAAGAAAACTGTTGAAATGTTGCATCTTTCAGGCAAGAAGCTTTTTGCTGTAGTCCAGGGACTCTTTTATTTACTATTCTAGCCTCGGTCCATTATATTGGAGCAATTTAAAGCAATAATGCTAAAAAAATGACCCTTCACCTAGAAAGCAAAAATGTTCAATAAAAGTGAGATCAAGCATAACTTCCAAGATCAATTTTCTAAAGATGGAAATTTCCTTTTGTCTACCATTGTATTGAAAATTGATTAACTTTTCATAAGACTGACAAGTTTTTACTAGTCCTTTTGATTTAATGTCAGGGGAAAAAAAAACCACAACCCCCAAACCCAACACAAACCACTTCGGCTGCAACACGTTTGGTAGATTTGGGAATCTGACTTTAAAAACACATTAAAGTTTTAAATGAAAATAACACTCCAGTTACAACCATTGTTAATTGACCTGGCTGTAAAACCACACAGACATTTCACACAGCCAGATCTGGAGGGAAACTATTTACTAAGATCTGCCAGGAGGCAAAGCAGCTCCAGACAGAAGAGTGTGGACCACTTGCTGGCACTTCTTTCCCTCAAAGCAATTTTGTTGTGGAGAATACACAACTGGGCAAAGATCCTCACCATCCCTCAGTGCTGAGTGCTGCCCAAGTGTATGACTGTCCTCTCTAGAAGGACTTTACTTGCAGTTTCTCCTTGGGGGTGAATCCCTTTACAATGAGCCTCCTAAAGATCACAGAATCATAGCATGTTTGGAGTTGGAAGGGACCTTAAAGACCGTTCACTTCCAGGCCCTCTGCCACAGGCAGGGATACCTTCCACTAGAATCATAGAATCAACCAGGTTGGAAGAGACCTACAAGCTCATCCAGTCCAACCTACTACCCAGACCTATCCAGTCATCTAGACCATGGCACTAAATGCCTCATCCAATCTTTTCTGGAACACACTAGACTAGGCTGCTCAAGGCTTCATCCAAGCTGGCCTTGAACACCTCCAGGGAGAGGGCATACTGGGCAACCCATTCCAGTGTCTTGCCAGCCTCACTGTAAAAAATTTCCTCCCAATATTTAGTCTACATCTACCCTATCAGAGCAGTCACAAACCCCAACCTCCTTCAGGTCTTAAAAATTACTTTTTTCCCTGCAGCTATGCACATTACCTGCCTCAAGTTTTTTCCTTGCAGACAAGGTTATGGTGCTCTAGAGACTACTCTTAAATAAAACAAAGAACATACACAGCAGTAGCTCATCCCGCAGCCAGAAAGAACAAGATCCCACTGCATCACATTTTCTACCCATGGGCAATGAAATTCTCATCTTTGGGGGAATTTTCAAGCTCAAGAGAGCTTCAAATTGTTAACAGTCAACAGACATCAATCACAAATCTACCTAACGAGGCAGGAAAAGTCGAGACTATAACATGAACAACCAAAAATTGCTCATTATCTAAAAAAAATCAATACCTTGAAAACTGGGTGAATAAACTGCCCACAGAAGAGCACATCTGGTTGTTGGAGCTAACAAGAAAAATAAAGAGCTGACATCCTACACGTAAATTGTGAAACCTGCCACTGTGGAAGTACCAGAGCTGCCCTGCAGATGTGTCCTCAGCCTGTCTATGACTTAAGATCAGTGTCACTCAGCCCAGGATTACAAGTGTTCAAAGACTATTTGTATTAACTGGAATTATTTTGTCTTTCAAGAGGTGATTGTGCTGTAAACTCAGGAAGGCTGGTGGCAAGCTTTTGTGGAGGATGTTTGGGTGAGAGGACTCCTAGCTGAGGGCTGAACTTCATCTGTTGCATGAAAAAGAAGTGGGCTCCAGATGTACAAGCGTGTTTACTGGCCTTGATAACCCAGGAAGAATTAAAAGGATAGTATTACTTGAATACTTACTATAGGTCATGGAACAGAATCACTTTGGTTGGAAGAAACCTTTAAAATCAAGCCCAGCTGTTAACTCAGCACTCCCATGTCACCACTAAACCATCTCCCTCACCACCATATCTACATCCGGACCCAGTGACGGGGACTTTCTCACTGCTCTGGGCAGCTTGTTCAGGATTTGACAACCCTTCTGAGAAAGAAACTATTCCTCATGTCCAATTTAAACCTTCTTTGGTGCAAACTGAGGCTGCTTCCTCCTGCCCTATCTTGATCAGGTCTATCCTTGCTCTAAAGACCTAGGCTCCAAGCATGCCTGCAAGTGAAGCCTGTAGTAACTTCACACCAGACCTTAATGCACTGAGTCCTGCTTCTTTAAAATGCAGGTCCCTGTTTCCTCCTAATGGTAATGGCTTGCAGGCTGCCAAACCTTTATTTCCATGTGAGCCGAGTTTTAATACCCTGACAGAATAAGTTTCATGTAAAAAGGAGGAAAAAATGAGAGTAGAACAGACACTGAGATGTCACTATGCAAAAGCTGGCTTTGAATTCAGATGAAAGTGTTTTCTTATACCTACCATGTCTTTATAAAAAAATCATTGCATTTAGATGAAGTATTGTTGATATTCATAGCCCTGAGATCTGAGGGAATTTACTGTGACACTTTGCATTCGCAGAGAGCATCGTGCATCATGTCAACAGCCTGAGGATTAAAATTCAAAGCAGACTGTCCCACGGAGGAGTGAGCGTGGGGAGGAGCAAGCTGGTGTCTGTCCTCCTGCTTGCTCACAGCTTGCACTGATGTACTGGCACTGCAGCGTGCTTCATGTTCACTGAGATGTGTGAGCACAGAGGAGATGCTCCTGCAGAGCAAGGGGCAAAGGGCCAGCTTGGGAAACTGGAACAGGGCCCAGGCAGGTACTGGCTCCCAACAGGCTCTTGGTGTTTGCTTCTAATTCTTCTCATGGATGATGCAATGAGATAGAAAAGATTCTCCTGTATCTGGCACAATGTGTTCTTCAGATTTACAGGACCTTACAAATGCTGGTCATAGAGTGGAGGTCATGAAGTGGCCAGTGACAGGACAAGGGACAACGGGTACAAGCTATAACCCAGGAGGTTTCACTTGAACTTCAGGAGAAACTTCTTTGCTGGGAGGGTGCAGGAGTCCTGGAGCAGACTGCCCAGAGAGGTAATCCTTCTCTGGAGAGATTGCAAACCCACCTGGACATTGTGATCCTGGGCAAGCTGCTGTGGATGATCCTGCTTTAGTAGGAGGGACACTAATAGACTAGATGTACTTGCAGAAATCCCTTACAAGCCTCAACATTCTCTGATTCTGTGATTGCTGTCTCAGGTCTGCAAGTGAAGGAGCAAAGTCAGGACATAGAGTAATCAGCTCGAGTGCTCGGGCTGCATATTCAGTTCACGCAGGAGCTGAATCCCACAACACAGCATGCCCATAATTAGGAAAGTTTTTTTCAGCCTCTTGCCTTTTCCATTAACTTCTGCTAATCAACATTTAAGCATCTGCCTTAAATTTTGGGGAAAATAAACCTGCTTAAAAATATCCCAACTTTGCTGTCAAGTTACCACATGCTAATGCACAGCCCAGAAGGCAGGGAGGAACCGAAGAGATTTCTGCCCAACTTACATACATCCAGAAAAGTCCAGATTAATTCTCCCTCATCAGCCAACTGCCCTTCCAGAGAAGGGCAACAAAGCTGTTGAAGGCTCTGGAGAACAGGTCTGCTGAGGAGCAGCTGAGGGAACTGGGGTTGTTTACTCTGGAGAAAAGAAGGCTGAGGGAAGACATCTTTGCTCTCTACAAGTCCTTGAAAGGAGGCTGGAGTGAGCTAGGAGTTGGTCTCTTCTCCTAGTATCAGATGATAGAATGAGAGCAAACAGCCTGAAATTGTGCCAGGAGAAGTTTAGGCTGGAGATTAGGAAAAAAATCATTACTGCAAGAGTGGTCATGCCTTGGAACAGGCTACCCAGGGAGGCGAGGGAGTCACCATCCCTTGAAGGCTTCAAGAAATGTGTGGACATGGCACTTTGGGACATGGTTGAATAGCCATAGTGGTGTTAGGTCAGGGGTTGGACTTGCTGATCTTAGAGGGCTTTTCCAACCAAAACTATTCTACAATTCTATGAAATACTTCAGAAGATGATGGCTGTCAGCAAGGATTAGTATCTATCTTCAGAAACATAGATGAGGCTGGAAATCTGCCGCAGGTTTTGTTTGCAGAGGAGCTTCAAATGTCTGAGACACCAGCATTTCCCCAGAGATGGAGAAACTCATGTGCTGCAGTAGGTTTTCCTTCTTTACCTGCTGCCAGCTGGACAGTTACAAATGACTTCTCTCACCAGAGCCCTGCTGTGCTGCATTCAACTCACACTTCGGATGAAAAATACAATCCACTTCATAATTCCATTTTCATTGAACAATAAACCCACCTGAGCCAGTTCAGAGCTGCTGAGATGCCCATCACTGTTTAGATCCAAGTGCTTAAACAGATCTTCAACTAAGAAGCGCTTCTGGGATATCCTGTCCTCGGCCAGGCTGCTTGGTGGGCTCTGCCGATGAGCCTGCAGGTCCAGGAGGATGCTTTTGAGGCGGCTGTAGTCTGCCATTGTACAGGTGTCACCTAAAAGATAAGAGCATTACTGCACCATCTACATAAGACTTGAGGGTTTTTTTTTTGTTGTTTTTGTTTTTGTTTTTTATTTAAAGCACCCACCTCCCAGAGGGAAAAATGAAACACAGCCAGAGACAGGTTGTCTGCATATACAACACTGCTCAGGCCTGCGCTTGAGGAGCTCTTTAGTTGTTACCTTTGGTAATAGCTGGCAGATTTTCTAAATCCTGCTGTCAAGGATGCCCTTCAGCATGTTACCTCCCAGATTATACAGCTGCAGTTACAGACTTCCACACTCAGTTCCCTAATCCCCACCCACACTCAACTGGCTCCACATTTTCCCAAAGATAAAAGGAATTTGTCTACAGAAAACAAACCTGGGGAAGCTGATGTTCGGAAAGTGCCACAGCCAGAAATAAAAGACACCCCTGAGTGCCACCCTGGGCAAAACAAGGGGCTGAGCTTAAGGAACCCTTACAGACAGCCCAAGGTGGTAGGATGGTTAAAGGGAGGACAGTGAGGAGCCCCTGCAGATGGTCTGTTGCTGGTGCCTTGCACACACTCTGCTGCAGATTGACATCCATGCTTTCCCCATGACCAGGGAAAAAGCTTTTCGACACAGAAAAGCCCTCAAAGCGCTCACTTTAAGTGGCACCAGCTTGGCTGGAGGAATCCGATTGAACCTTCATGACCCGGCTCTGCTCACAGCAGCCAGCTTTTCTGTGGTTCTCCTCCAGGGAAAGCCTTGCTGTCATTTAAGCACCTTCTCTAGGATGCTTAAATCCTCAAGAAAAAAAATATCCGTGTGCCCAAGGTGATATAAGATGTTATGGCCCTTTTCTGCTCCGCTGCTGCCTGGCAGAGCTTGGCAGAATGAAGAATGGCAACTGTCTTTGTGTGCAAACCTGTTTGCTTTAATGCAGACCACAGCACTTGGTGCCTTGCAGGAACCTGGCTGACTCTGCCTCGGAGCAGGCCCTGGAGTACCCTTATGATAGCCATCAACCATCACCAGCATCAACACATTTATCTGTCCCTGTCCTTTTCTCTCCATTGTATTTGCTCTATAACATTGATACCCTTAATCTCTATAATGGTGGGTTTAAGACTGCTTTTTAAGTCCCATCACTAATCCTACTGGACTAAATATAAGGGAACCTGGTCTTGACTCACTTTAAGGGACAACACTTTTGTAGATCAGCTCCCAAAGATTCCAAACGTTACTCCTCTGAAAAAGAACAGAGGACTCTAGCACCCTGGCAGCTGGTGCTCCTGCTGAACTTTCTTGCTGAGCTGCACCAGTTTTGCTCTTCTAGCCCCACTCCAACTGGAACTCAATTAAAACTCCAGGGGCAAGACACTTCTCTAACAGCAAACTCATCTACTGGCAACATCTGTTTTCATCCATTATATTTTGTGCTCACAACTTCAAAAGCACCCTGACTTGAGAAGGTGAGAGAGGACACCGAGGCTGGGCATGCATTCACTGGGAAGGTCAGTACCTTATTGCTTCACAAGCAATAGCTCCAAGACAAGGTTTATTTCCCACCCCAAACTCAGACCCTTCTAGTTTGCAGAGTTTCTCACTGCTCAGGGATATTAAGCAGCTGTTAAATTTTTCCTCCTCTCTAAGCAACCTCTAAAGAGCTCTTGTTCCCACACAGGATCCATTTTTTTAATGGAAAAAATAAGGGTACTCAGCTACTCTCAGGCTTGCTTATTATTTCTGCTTTTCCTCCCCCCCCCCCACCCCCGACCATCTCATTTGATGGCTATTGTGAAGGCAACATGAAGAAATTTCTTTCCCCAATCATGTGCTTATTTAAGAGAAAAATTGATTGCTCTAGCCTGTGTAATCAAGTAATTTTGCAATCCTGTTGTAAATACCACTTTAGCTACTGCAACAATAGTTATTTCTGAGCTGGAGTTCTCTCTTCAGTCAAATCTAAATCCCAGGAATGCATCTAAGGCTAACGAAGGCAGGGAAATTTATTTGATTTACTCCCACCTTTTTCTGCTTTATGGTTTCCATTCATGAGCATAAGTCACACAGTGACACCTGGGTGGACTGACTCCCTTCTATGGTCCTTCCATGCCCAAGTCTGTGTATGCATCCCAGACACCAGATCTGGTCACCCTCACAGCTCCTTTTGACTTCTCACTTCTTTCTCTTACCAACCCTTGGCAAAGTTCTTCCTCTCTTCCTTCACTCTCTAGCCCTTTCCTTTTCTGCAGTTGGACGAGGCTTTTTTCCAGTTATTAACCAACTACTGCCTGTGCAGTGCTGCCCCAGCCTTGCTGGCCCCATTTGTACCTATTTAACTCTACAAAGAGTTCTGCCATTGAGTGGCAGATTTTTACTATCTTTTCAGTTGGAAAAAAACCTTTAAGATAATCAAGTCCAGCTCTCTCAAGTCTGGCTAGGCCACGTCCCTCAGCACCACATCTCTGCCTTTTTTGAATACCTCCAGGGATGGGGACTTAACCGCCTCCCTGGGCCGCTTGTTCCAGAGTTTGAGAACCCTTTCAGCAGAGAATTTTCTTCTCATATCCAACCTAAACCTCATCTGATGCAAACTCAGGCCATTCCCTCTCGTCGTGTCTCATGTTACTTGGAAGAAGAGGCCAGCCCCCACCTGGCTCCAACCTCCTTGCAGAGAGTTGTAGAGAGGAATGAGGTTTCCCCTCAGCCTCTCTCTTCTCCTAACTAAACAAACCCAGTTCCCTCAGCTGCTCCTCATCAGTCCTATCCTCCAGACTCTTCAAAGTTTTGTTGGCCTTCTCTGGACATGCTCCAGCACATCACTGTCCCTCTTGGAGTGAAAAGCCCACGACTTAACCCAGTACTCAAGGTGTGGCCTCACCAGTGCTGAGTACAGGGGGAATCTCAGTTCATTTTTTGGGGTGGCAAATGTTATGCAGAAAGATAAAAATAAGAAAAATCTAAGTATTATTTTGCAAACCTTTTTAACCTCTACAATGGAGTAATTGCAACCTCATCAAATTCTGGAGGAATAAGTAAATTATCATGTGTTGTAAATGTTTCCCTATAATCTGTTGCTGGACCAATTTAAGAGTTTTCTCTGTGAAGTTTTTTAGCCTCCCCCCCCCCACCCCTTACACTAGAAGTACTTTCTCCCTCCTTGTGCATGTTTTCCTCTTTAGAAGTTAACATTTCATAATTACAGTAATGTCCTTTAGGGTGTACATTATGATCCACTAATGAGATGCCTGAGAGGTCTCCTAATGATATGTGAACCACCACCACAGCACATTGTTATTAGACCATTACACATCCTTAACAATAATAAATACTCCTGCTTGCTGTAATCATATTGTCCTTTAGTGCTTAGTGAGAGGATTGAGGAGACTTCACAGTTGCAGTGCAAGGTGGGGAAGAAATCAGCAGCTGTGTTGCAGCAGGTTACTCTGAATGTTTGATTGTGAGTATGTGGAAGGACACAGGGTCTGGGGAGAATTATGGTGTTTTCTTCTTGCAGCTGGATTGAAAATGTCATGAGAAATCATTTCCAGCATAGAATCACAGAATTGTTTTTGCTTGGAAAAGACCTCCAACACAGAGTCCAAACATCAACCTAAGACCAATGTGGCCATTAAATCATGTTCCAAAGTGCCACATCCCTGTCTGTATTGAACATCCCCAAGGATACTGACTCCACCATCTCCACAAGCAGCCTGACCACTCTCATAGGAAAGAAAGTGTTCCTAGCATCCAATATTCACCTGAAAACACTTACAAACAGCCATTTTTCTGTTCAGTTACAGTTTCTACAGATGCATGATCAGTTAAAGATCCCAATCTCCTGAGCTTGACCGTACAACCTGACATATAAAGTACTCCACTACTAATTTTTTAAGCTTAAAATAGTTTAAGCATAGATAAATACCTGCTGAAATAGATTTCAGAGGCTTAATTGTGTTTATTCCATAGGTAAAACCTAATTAGAAACTTGGGTGGTTTGACAGCAGATGCCTCCTCCCTGGAGGTGTTTGAGACCAAGTTGGATGGGGTCCCAAAAAACGAACCTGGTCTAGTGGAAGGCATCCCTGCCCATGGCAGGGGAGTTGAGAACTAGATGATGCTTAAGGTATTTTTAACCCAAACCATTTGATGATTCTCCGATGGCCTAAACCTCTCCTGGCAGAACTTGAGGCCATGCACGTGTCCTCTGCTCTTCCTCTCTGAAGGAGCAGACATAAAGTTCTCACACTTTCTGAGTTGAGATGTCACTGATAGGTAACTTGAGGCAACAGCTGGTTCAGAATTGCTTAAAAAGTGACTGTGGTAGAGGATGAAGCCACCCCAGGACAGATCCTGGGGTCTCCTGCTGGAAGCAACTGTATCTCCATGAAGGCAGCAGGGAAAACTCCTTTAAGGAACACCCAAGAGGAAAAAGTCCTGTTCTTGAGCCCACCCATGCCCGAGGATGACAGGCAGCAGCCTTTATGATAGACACTGCTGGTCACTTCCCATGTGCATTTCATGGTACAAATAAGTGACCAGAGCATAAGAAGCAAAGTACATTTACCAGAGAGTCAGATTCACAGGACCCCCTGCATGGAATGATGGAGAAGTGCTGCTGACAGCAGCACATTGTTTGGGAAGGTGTTCCAGAGCACCAAAGCAGCAGTGAAATTTACATGAACACCAGAAGGCTTTAAAGTTTATTAAAGCTTCCAAATAATACATTTGCTATCTAAAGGTATTCAATCAACCATTTAAAAGTGAGCATTGGTTACTTCCCGGAGGAATCCAAGCAATTTTGCTTTCTCCAATAGGAATAAGGTAGAAGATTACAAAATGTCAAGCAGCAGATTGTGTAGCACCATCAGCTGAAGCAGGCAGAAGGAGTAAATGCACCGTTTACCTAACAAAAGCTGATTTGGTTTGGTTAATGTAAATTACAGGAAGGTTGGCTTAAAGCTGTGATGAGATTTTCCACACAGAAATGAAGACTGTGAGAGGGCTGCTCTGAGAAGGTAGCCAAGGCTTTCTAGTCACTCAGACCTGTGAACCAAGACTTTTCCTTATGGAACTACTGAAGAGTGAGTTAAGCTAATCTTTGCTGTGTGAAAATTAACTCTCCCAGTTCAGGCACTGGAACAGGCTGCCCAAGGAAGTGGTGGAGTCGCCATCCCTAAAGGTGTTCAAGAAGTGGACATGGCCCTTTAGGACATGGTTTAAGAGCCATGGTGGCCTTAGGTTGATGGCTGGACTTGATCTTAGAAGTCCTTTCTAACTGAAACAATTCTATGATTCTATGAGTGGATGTGTCATAGATGAGGATCAGCAAAATGAGAGGATCAGACCTCTGGGATGGACGATTTGACCACAGACAGCATAGAATCGTAGAGTGGTAGAGGTTGGAAGGGACCTCTGGAGATTGTCTAGTTCAACTTCCCTGCTAACATAGGTACATCCAGATCAGGTTGCATGGATCACACGGATGGAGATGTCACTCCTACACACTACAACTGCCTTTAATTACCTAAAATGAAACAGAAGTCAAAGTCCAGATTTGCGCAGGACATGCTTGTTTCAGGAGTTCTGCCCAACCTGTACTACCCAGGAGCAGGACTTCTCATGGACATTTTCCTTTTTTCTATTGCAGTTTCTTTGTTTTGATTTTCACAGTGGAAGGTATAATAATATGAGATATCCTTAGTGGGCCAGACTGAGCAAAGCAGAGTCAGTCTCCCATGGGAGGAAAATCTCTTGTGTTCAGGAGGCAAACAGCCGCCTCAATGTCCTGTGACAAGTTTTCTAAGCTGCTTTGTTTCATGTTGCCTGGCTCTGGCTCTTTGCCTGCTCTCCAGCATCTCTGTGGGGAACAAGCAAAAGGAAGGCAGGAAAAGGAGCCCTTCAGAACTCCCAGTTGTGTCTAGACTTACGTGAGACTAAAGAGTGAAGGTCATGAGGATAGGGCTGGGCTCTTTTCAGTTGGATACAAATTAGAACACAGGAGGTTTCACTTGAACTCATGAGAAAAATTCTTTGGTGTGAGGTTGCTGGAGCCTGGCCAGGGAGGTTGCAGAGTTTCCTTCTCTGGAGAGATTCCAAATTCACCTGGCCATTGTCATGCTGGGCAAGCTGCTGTGGGTGACCCTGCTTTAGCCGGGGAGTTGCACTAGATGATCCCCAGAGGTCCCTTCAAACCCCTTAACCATTCTGTGATTCTGAGCAAAGCAAATACCTTGCCGTGCATTCTCTCTGAAGTGCTGCAGACATCAACAACTCCGGGAATTTGCTATTTGAGTCCTGCTGTCACCTCTCTGCATTTTCTGCTCCCCAAGGCAGCTGGCAGCCATGCACAATTTGATCCTCTAAGGCCATGCTCTTCAAAGGACGTGTGAGCAGCATAGCCGCTTGATTATCCACACAAGTGCTGACTGCTCTGCTCTGCTCCCTTGCTGTCCCACTTCTGCTCCAGTTCCAGTTTGTGCCCATTGCCTCTTGTCCTGTTGCTGAAAACAGTCTGTCCCCATTCTCTCACCTCCCACCCTTCAGCTCTTGCTGAGCATTGAGGGGAGCTCCTGTCAGGTGCTCTTCCCCAGGCTCAACAGCCCGAGGGCTCTCAGCTCTTTCCTCCTCACAGAGATACTCCAAGGTGCTCAGCATCTTTGCAGCCACTCTTGGACTCTTTCCAGTAGCTCCCTGTCTCTGTCGAGCTGGGGAACCCAGAACTGGACCCAGTACTCCAGATGTGGCCTCACTAGCGCAGAGTAAAGCAGAAGGAGAACCATCCTCCACCTGCTGGCACCCCAAGACACCACTGACCTTCTTGGGCACAAGGACACATTGCTGGCTCATGGTGAACTTGTCATCCACCAGCACTCCCATCTCCTCCACAGAGCTGCTTTCCAGCAGCTCAACTCCTCACCTGTTCTGGTGCAGGGGGCTCTTCCCCCCCAGGTGCAGGATCCTCTACTTGCCCTTGTTGAACTTCATGAGGTTCACCTCTGCCCAACTCTTCAGCCTAAGTCTCTGAATGGCAGCAGGGCCTGATGGAATGTCAACCACTCCCCCAAATTTTGTATCATCAGCAAATTGGCCGAGTCCACTGTGCCTTCATCCAAATTGTTGCTGAAGATATCGAACAAAAGTGGCCCCAGCACTGACCCCTGGGGAACACAACAAGCTCCAGGCTTGCTTCCTTCTTTCTTTTAACCTTCACAAAAGCCTCCCTATCTTCCCAGGCTAGTTCAATAGAATGTTTCTCAAGAATTGACTCAATTCATTATGCTGTGAATTTGTTTGGGGCTGGGATCTGAGGTAATTAGACATTCCTAAGCTGGTTTTGTTGTCACTGTTAACGACAGCTGCGTACGGCGCCTTTTCTTCTCCCGCTCCCCACTCCGCAGCTTAGGATGCAGCATCACTCATTTAGCTTAATGGCTTTTGCAAAGAAAAACAATACAGTCTGAAGGCAAAATGTAATTTGGAGAGAGCATGCAACAGGCACAGGGAGCTGCGTGTGTGAGATCATGTCTTGTGCGGAGCGATGGATTTGCAGCAGAGCAGGCTGTGCTGTGAATAAATGAATCATTGGACACAGCCAGCTGCCTGTTTGGGAATCATACATAATTCACCTGTCACTGCTGCAGCTGTACTGCTGTGTGCACACCAAAGCCTGTGGATGAGCAGTATAAGGGTTGCTTATGAATGGAGTGCCTTTGCCTGCCTGGTGTTCCTTCTTCGGCTGCTTTGATGTTCACTGCATTGTTTCTTCTTTCTGCTCTGATAAATAGTTTTAATTTTTTAACATGAAAATACCAGCACTCAGCAGGCAGTGAGCAATAATGCAGTGGTAGGAACAGCCTTGTTTGCTGTGTGGTAGTGTGGGGCAGGAGAGGAGAAGCCTGAGAGGGGATCTTCTCAGTGCTATAATATATATAATAAATATATATAATATAAAGGGTGGGGGCAAGAGGATGGAGCCAGACTCTTTTCAGTGATGCCCAGCAACAGGGTGAGAGGCAACAGACACAATCTGAAAGCCAGGAGGTTCCATCTGAACAGGAGGAGAAATTTCTGTGTTGTGAGGGTGCTGGAGCCCTGGAGCGGGCTGCCCAGAAAGGCTGTGGAGTCTCCTTCTCTGGAGAGGTTCCAAACTCACTTGGACATGGTGATTGTGATAAACCTGCTGTGGGTGACCTGCTTTAGAGAGGGCAGTGGATTGGATGATCTCCAGAGCTCCATCTTTGGGAATGGGTTCAGGATCTCTGTCAGTGGTGGAGAATGAACTTATAGTACCACAAAGTCTCTGAGCCAGCTCAGGTGCTGGGCACTGAATGATGGCATAGCCACCAGCTGCCAGCTAGAAGCCAAAGATTCTGGCAAACATGGCTGTGGTTGTNTGTTTCTTCTTTCTGCTCTGATAAATAGTTTTAATTTTTTAACATGAAAATACCAGCACTCAGCAGGCAGTGAGCAATAATGCAGTGGTAGGAACAGCCTTGTTTGCTGTGTGGTAGTGTGGGGCAGGAGAGGAGAAGCCTGAGAGGGGATCTTCTCAGTGCTATAATATATATAATAAATATATATAATATAAAGGGTGGGGGCAAGAGGATGGAGCCAGACTCTTTTCAGTGATGCCCAGCAACAGGGTGAGAGGCAACAGACACAATCTGAAAGCCAGGAGGTTCCATCTGAACAGGAGGAGAAATTTCTGTGTTGTGAGGGTGCTGGAGCCCTGGAGCGGGCTGCCCAGAAAGGCTGTGGAGTCTCCTTCTCTGGAGAGGTTCCAAACTCACTTGGACATGGTGATTGTGATAAACCTGCTGTGGGTGACCTGCTTTAGAGAGGGCAGTGGATTGGATGATCTCCAGAGCTCCATCTTTGGGAATGGGTTCAGGATCTCTGTCAGTGGTGGAGAATGAACTTATAGTACCACAAAGTCTCTGAGCCAGCTCAGGTGCTGGGCACTGAATGATGGCATAGCCACCAGCTGCCAGCTAGAAGCCAAAGATTCTGGCAAACATGGCTGTGGTTGTTTTGTTGCCCATTACGGAATGATAAACCTTCCCAAAACGAGAGAGAAAACCACCTTGTCACTTAGAACAAAAGCTGCCTTACTGGGAGCTGCTGTATGTCACAGCTCATTGGTGAGGACAGGTGAGATGTGACTGGAGCCCAACCTCAGTGCAAACCTAGGAAGACCACAGTAAGAATCATAGCATGGTTTAAGTCAGAAGGGACCTTGAAGATCATCCTGTTCCAACCCCCCTTGCCATGGGAAGGGATACCTCCCACTAGACCAGATTGTTCAAGGCCTTGCCCAACCTGGCCTTGAACACTTCCAGGGAGGGAGCACCCACAACCTCCCTGGGCAACCTGTTCCAGTGTCTCATCACTCTCACTGGCAAGATTTTCTAACAGCCAGTCCAAATTAAAAGCCATTCCTATCACTACAAGCCCTTGCAAACAGCCCTCTCCTCAAGACGACATGTGGGACATAAGATTTAGGGTTTGATGTATCAGACAAATGCAAACCAAAATTCCATAGATGGAAATTGAAGCTAAACAAATTAAAAATAAAATATGTTTGCCCACTGAGACTAAGTAATCATGTGAAAAATTACTCTTCTGAGCTTAAATCAGAGCTGGAAGCCTTCCTAGGAGGTGTGCTGTAGAGCAAACAAATTATGGAGCTGCTGCAGGGAAAATCTGGTTGAATTCCGAGGAGGTCAGAACATGCACATGATCCCTCCTGGCTCTAAAAATCCATAAATCCGTGGCACACTGCCTGGGAGGTGATAGGCACTTGATAAATTACATTGATCATGTGCTTTCCCACCTCAGGCTTCCTCCTGCCTCTCTCCCCTCGGGCTTTTCTTACCATCTCCTGGCCTGTACCTCTGCCTACTTCATCACAGGTGGGAAACAAATCTAGAACTTGCTTTTGGACTTGGTAAACCAAGATATAATTCCTGGGCTTTCCCCCCCAAAATAAACCAGGAAGGTTCAAATCCTCCCATCTCTTTTCCTCTGCACTTGGGGCTAAGGTGGGAGTGGTTTGCTGACATTTGTGCAGTTTGGTTACTGTTGGAGGTAGAAACAGGGTTTTTTTTGTTTAAATAACAAGGAATTTATATTCTGTACCTTTTTAACATATCTTAAGAGCTTGCAGAAGTATAGGTGGGTGCTTTTTTTCCTTACAGTCAAATGAAATATTGAAATAAATATCTGCTGAGGCAAGTTTTAACTCTTCCAGGCTGTAAATGTCTGTTGTTTAATAGTATCTACGTCGTAGCATATATTCCATTCCATTTCTGTGATGTATTGGGTGAGCTCCCAGTCACTGCTAAATTATATATGGCAGTCTGATAAACATACATCTTATTAACCAAAATGTATCCCTAAGATAAGCAACTTAGTTGGGGCTTTTATTGTTAATTGAATTTTGTCAGCAGCAGCTGAAGGTTTCCTAATGTTCACGAATTTGCATGATGTTCAACATCTGCTCCCCACAGCAGCAACTTTACCACACTTTCACTTAACTTGTAAACTCAAATTGGGACTGAAAGAGGTGCTCAGCCTTGGAGGGGTTTAGCCATGTGTAAAGGTAGCACTGCGATGGCAGTGTGGTGCAAGGAGCCCAGCTTTGCATACATCAAAGAATCACAGAATCACAGAATCAATCAGGTTGGAAGAAACCTCCAAGATCATCCAGTCCAACCTAGCACCCAGCCCTATCCAATAAACCAGACCATGGCACTAAGTGCCTCATCCAGGCTTTTCTTGAACACCTCCAGGGACGGTGACTCCACCACCTCCCTGGGCAGCCCATTCCAATGCCAATCACTCTCTCTGTGAAGAACTTCCTCCTAACATCCAGCCTATACCTCCCCCAGCACAACTTGAGACTGTGTCCCCTCATTCTGTTGCTGCTTGCCTGGGAGAAGAGCCCAACCCCCACCTGCCTACAATCTCCCTTCAGGCACTTGCAGACAGCAATGAGGTCTCCCCTGAGCCTCCTCTTCTCCAGGCTAAATGTCAGGTCTGCCGAACCTCATTTCCTACCTGGACAGTAATGGTGAAGATCTTAGAAACACAAAATTGTTCAGGTTAGGAGGGACTTTTAAGATCACTGAGTTCAACAACTAACCCATCACAACCTCATCTGCTGCTGAATTACACCACTCAGCACCACATCTTCACAGCTTTTAAATTCCTCCAGGGATGTGGACTCCACCACTGCCCTGCCCAGACTGTTTCAGGGCTTGACAATTTTTGGGGGAAAGAAATTGCTCCTCATATCCAACTTAAATGTCCCCTGGTGCAACTTGAGGTTGCTTTCTCTTGTCTGGTTACTTACTACTTGGGCAAAGAAATCAATTCCCACCTCACTCAAACTTTTCAGGCAGTTGTAAAGAGCCAGGAGGTCTCCCCTCAGCCTCCTTTTTCCTCGGTTGAACAAAGCCAGTTCCTCTGCCATTTCAGACCCTCCACCAGCATCACTGTCCAACTCTGGACCTGCTCCAGCATCTCAATGTCCTTCTTAGAGTGAAGTGCTCAAAATTAAACTGAGTTTTCGAGGTGCAGCCTCACCTGTGCCCAGTGCAAGGGGAGATGGCCTTCAGCACTGTTTGCAAGCAGTGAGATGGTCCTTGTGCTGCCCTCAGGCAGGACAGGGACATTGCAGCACGCTCACCTGCAGTGTAGCTGCTGTCCAGCACTGCCTGCTGATTTACAGAAGTTTTGTCTCTGAGTGATCAAAAGTCAAATGGTTGATACCACGACTTTGAGATAAGATCCGTGTTAGCTTTTCTTCATCCTTAATCAGTTTGCTCAGCCCTAGTTCTTACAGCTTGCAAAAATCAAAGCAGGGTGAAAAAAAAACCAAACCTCTCAGATGTCTCCGAGTTGTAAGAAAGCTCTGAATTTCATAAGGTTTTCTCACTATTCCACCCTCTCTTACTACAGTGAGGAGTGCTTGCTCAGAGGAGTCTGTCTACACAACTTGTTGAGCAAAGCAGGGTTTTTCTTCTCATTTTTTTCCCAACCACATAGGAAAGGTAGGTACAAAGTCCATCTCATCTCTCCATGGACATGCAATTAAAGAAGAGAAAGACAGATAAGAAGAGACAGACAGAAAATCTGCATGGAGGAATGGGGATTTGCAATGAGCCCCCTGAAGAACCAAAGTCATCTTTAATTTTCTCATCCCTGTGTAAACCTGCTCTGTCAAGTCAAACAGGCCATGAGGCCATGGATTATTGGTGCAAAGAGTTCATATAATCATCTCACTCCGGTTCAGTGCTCTGATGTTCTGGGACCACACTTCTGCAGTTGAGGCATGCCAGAGCTTTCATTCTGTATGCATGGAAATGGGTTGTTGCTGATAGGCAATTTAGCTGCAAACAGCACAAGAATTAAGGACCTGTGCTCATAAATAAATCTGTATCCTGTAATGTTTCACTTTAGTCCTTTTCTCATGCTTCAAACACTACCAGATAGAGCCCAAGTGAAGCAGATGAAAGGATGAGCTGTTTGAATGCCAGAATCCCAGCATAATCAGGGTTGAAAAGGACCTTTGGAGATCACCTAGTCCAACCCCCCTGCTAAAGCAGGATCACCTGTAGCAGCTTGCCCAGGATCACAATGCCCAGCTGGATTTGGGATCGCTCCAGAGAAAGGGACTCCACAACCTCTCTGGGAAGCCTGCTCCAGGCTCTGACACTCTCACAGGAAAGAATTGTTTCAGTTGGAAAAGACCTTCAAGATCATCAAGTCCAACTGTCAACCTAATGCCACCATGACCATTAAACTATGTCCCCAGTTGCCACGTTGACACATTACTTGCACATCTCCAGGGACAGTGACTCCACCACCTCCCTGGGCAGCCTATTCCAGTGCCTGACCACTCTTGCAGGGAAGAAATTGTTCCTAATGTCCAGCCTAAACCTGCCCTGGCACAATTTCAGGGGAGACAATGCCACGAAGTAGCTGCTCCTTAAGTTCAAGCAAAACCTCCCAGGTTCTAATTCATACCCATTGTCCCTCGTCCCTTTAGAAAACAAAACCTTCCTGAAATCCTTTAATTTTACCTAGAAATGTTATTTTTGGTAACCACAATTCTTTTGCCCTGTGGAAAGAGACAGAAAGACAAAGCTTAGTGCTTCCATCTCCCACACTGAAATTCTCCCTGGAGCTACAAAACAGCCACAGGAACATCTGAAAATAACCAGCACAGTGTTAAGTGGAACTGTCAAATAAAATGACAGCCCTGGTGCCTTCTGCCTTAGAAATGACACTCTTCAGCCTGCTCCAAACAGCTCTGTATTACCACACATGGTAGTGGCTAAGGGTTGCCATGAAAATTAGTGCTACTGGAATTCACCTTTAGTGGTGGACTGTTATTACACTCTCCCATGGTGGCAGAGGGCAGAAGCATGGTCCTGCCATTGCAGATGATGTGTGGGATCCAGCTTGCTGGCAGCTGTGAGCGGGATGCCCAGCTGTGATGTCCTGAAGCCTGCAGTGACAGCACATGAAGTCTAAAGCCAGGGTGGGATTGTTTGGATTAGCAGCATGACTGCATATTCTCAAGGCTGAAGCTCAGAGCACATGGGTGGCCAAGAGGCCAGTGGTCTCCTGGGTTGCATTAAGAAGAGTGGGATCAGCAGGTCAAGGAAGATTCTCCTGCCCCTGCGAGGCCACATCTGGAGTACTGTGTCCAGTCCGGGCTCCCCAGTTCAAGCGAGACAGAGAACTACTGTAGAGAGTCTAACAGAAGCCACACAGATAATTAAGGGACCTGAACACCTCTCTCACGAGGAAAGGCTGACGAACCTAGGGCTGTTTAGTCTGGAGAAGAGAAGGCTGAGAGGAGATCAATACTTTCAGGTGGGTGTCAAGAAGGAGTCAGTCTCTTTTAACTGCTGCCTGGTGACAGTACAAGAGGCAACAGGCACAAATGGGAACCTAGGAGGTTCCATCCAAACAGGAGGAGAAACTCCTTTGGTGTGAGGGTGCTGGAACCCTGAAGCAGGCTGCCCAGAGAGGTTGTGGAGTCTCCTTCTCTGGAGAGATTCCAAACCTGCCTTGATCCTGGGCAAACTGCTTTAAAATTTCTTTTAAACTTTTTAACTTTAGATTTTCTTTTTGGTGCCCTTACTTTAGTAGAGAGGTTGGATTGGATGATCTCCAAAGCTGCCTTCCAACCCCACCATGCTGAGATTCTGCGATTCTGAGCTGTGCTCAGGCATGAGGAGATACCACCCAGTTGAACCTCCTCTAAAGTGTTTGGAAGGTCACAAGAGTTTTGAATCTCTGCATATACCTTCTGGTGTGGAAAATCACATGCTCTGGCCCTCAGCCTGGATGCCAGCGACCTCACAGCTTGTGTCACACAGCTGCAGGGGGCAGCCCCTGTCGCTGTGCTGAAAAACAGCTCTGCAACTACTGGGGCTTGAATCCTCTGAAGACTTCTGCAGATGTTCAGGTCCACACCTACTGCTAGGTTAGCTGTACAGCAAGGACTGGAGCTCTGCAGGTGTTATCAGATCATTCTTGATATTTAAAGAGCTGTAGTCCTTGCATTGTAAGGCACCTCGCACAGCACTGTTTTACAGGGAGAGCATTTTTGCCCAGCAAAGCAAGCTCTGCATCTCCTCACTTGTTTTTTTATGTTAACTGCATTCCTTAGAAGGACACTTCATCCCCAGATTTGCTGTTTCTCTCTTATCTACTTGGACTCACAAGGTGGGTTAAGGATTGTTCAGGGATGCTACTATAAAAACCTGCTCCAATCCATAGGAACCAGGAGTAAAATTCTTAAAGAGGGCAATTATTGAGGGAACTGGATTAATGATCTGTCATCACAATTTAGCCACATACACCACTGACCTTTCACAAAGAGGATGCTCTTGATAAATGTAGTTCATTACCAAGTTCTGACATGAAAACAGAATGGCACTCTGTGTTTCTTGGCAGGCTGATCAATATTTTAGCTGCCAAAGCATGCAGAAGTGCTAAAGACGATGGATTCTGTAGCCACTGCGAAGCAGAGCAAGGACCAGCATTGCTCAGAGTGAGCTAAGCGTGTGAAAGTGACAGTTGCTGACCTTAATATGCTGCATTATTTTCTTTTATTCTGTCTTAGTTTTTCTTTCATAGAATCATAGAATTTTTCAGTTGGAAGAGACCTCTAAGATCACCGAGTCCAACCATCAACCTGACACCACCATGGGCATTAAACCACATCCTGAGCTGCTATGTCATAGACTCACAGAATTAATCACGTTGGAAAAGACCTTTGAGATCGAGTCCAACATATTACTTAATACCTTCTAATTAACTAAACCATGGCACTAAGTGCCTCATCCAGTCTCCTTTTACACAGCTTCAGGGGTGGTGACTCCACCACCTCCCCAGGCAGCCCATTCCAATGGCCAAATATCCACACATTTCACAGAATCATAGAATCAGCCATGTTGGAAGAGACCTCCAAGATCATCCAGTCCAACCTAGCACCCAGCCCTGTCCAATCAACCAGACTGTGGCACTAAGTGCCTCATCCAGGCTTTTCTTGAACATCTCCAGGGATGGCGACTCCATCACTTCCTGGGCAGCCCATTCCAATGCCAATCACTCTCTCTGAGAAGAACTTCCTCCTAATATCCAGCCTAGGCCTCCCCTGGCACAACTCGAGACTGTGTCCTCTTGTTCTGTTGCTGCTTGCCTGGCAGAAGAGACCAACCCCATCTGGGTAGCTGTAGATAGCAATGAGTTCCCCCCTGAGCCTCCTCTGCTGCAGGCTGCACACCCCCAGCTCCCTCAGCCTCTCCTCATAGGGCTGTGCTCCAGGCCCCTCACCAGCTTCATTGTTCTTCTCTGGACATCTTCCAGCACCTCAACATCTCTCTTGAATTGAGAAGCCCAGAACTGGACACAGTACTCGAGGTGTGGCAGGACCAGCGCTGAGTACAAGGGAAGAATAACCTCCCTTGTCCTACTGGCCACACTGTTCCTGATACAGGCCAGGATGCCATTGGCTCTCCTGCCCACCTGGGCATGCTGCTAGCTCATGTTCAGTTACTATCTACCAGCATCCCCAGGTCTCTCTCTGCCTGGCTGCTCTCCAGCCACTCTGTCCCCAGCCTGTAGCACTGCTTGGGGTTGTTGTGGCCAAAGTGCAGAACCCTGCACTTGGTGTTGTTCAGTCTCATCCCATTGGCCTCTGCCCACCCATCCAGCCTGTCGAGGTCCCTCTGCAGGACTCTCCTACCCTCCAACATATCCACAACTGCTCCTAGCTTAGTGATGTCTGTAAAATTCCTGATGCTGGACTCAATCCCCTGGTCCAGATCATCAATAAAGATAATGAACAGGACCTGGCCCAGCACTGATCCCTGGGGGACACCACTAGTGACAGCTGCCAACTGGATGTGGCATCATTCACCACCAGGGGGTGTTGAACACCTCCATGGATGGTGACTCCACCACCTCCCTGGGCAGCCTGTTCCAACACTTGACCACTCCTCCAGTAAAGAAATTGCTCCTAATTTCCAAGCTAAACCTCCCCTGGCACAATTTTGATCCACTTCCTCTCCTTCTATCACCTGATACTAGGGAGCACCTTTGGCTGTCTGTCAGGGCTCATTTGTTTTTTAACTGGGCTGGCTTCATTCTTTTCCAAGTGCTATCCATGGGTAAGACAGCCTCATTCCTTCTTCCTTGCATGGAGGGAGGAATACTGGGCTTCCCTGGCTTGCATTTTGCAGCATAGTTCCTCTCTTTGGCTACATCCTTCCTCATACAACCAGGGCCACTGCAGAAGTTGGGCTTGGGGATAAAGAATCACTGCAGGTTGCTGCTGGAGGAAGGATTTAATTGCCCATTTCAACTAAAGAAATTGCCAGAAGTGCCTGTTTTTTGAATGTGGCAAGTATATCCAAGTGTTACCCAAAAAGCACAGGAGGGAGCTGCTTCAGAATTTATCAGGCTGGAAGTGACCCTCAAAGATCATCTTCTCCAACCACCCCTGGTGAGCAGGGACAGCTTTAGATCAGGCTGCTCAGGGCCACAGTAAGTTTGACCACCTCCTTGGGCAACCTGTCCCAATATTTCATTACCCTCACTGTAAAGAACTTCCTCCCAATGTCCAAAATGCTGGTGACTTGTCTTTGAAAAGATCGAGAGTTTTCTTCTTAAACTACAAAGTGGAACATTGAGGTCACAGGAGGGACACGAGGTGATTTCCAGCAGTGGGGTGGGAACAAAACCATCTCAATTCAGAGCACTCTACCACAGGACAAAACTTCATGCAGCTACTTCTGGGGAAGTCTTCTGTTCATTGTGTGTGTTGGTTTGAGGCTAATTGGAATATTTTAATGAGAGAAATTAGATTATAGGCCATGAAAAGGAAACAATGGTGATGTCTACTTCACTCATGGATTTGCTGAGATGTACAAAAGCAAGGACACAAACAGAGATAAGACAGTTCTATCTGCTGGAGTTTGATGTCTGGGCTTCTGCTGCTCTGTCTGGATCTGTGAACCCAACTAATCATTCTGCTTCTAACTCCCCTTGCTGATCCTTCCAGCTCACCTTGCACATAAAGCAGACTCTGGGATAAGGCAGAGGGGTGGGAAGAAGGTAGAAGGGTGGTTGGGAGCCCCTGCTGGGGACTCTGATTTCTAGGAG
This sequence comes from Tricholaema leucomelas, assembly GCA_013400475.1. NCBI lineage: Eukaryota > Metazoa > Chordata > Aves > Piciformes > Lybiidae > Tricholaema lacrymosa > Tricholaema leucomelas. The sequence continues at coordinate 748,156 of WAAF01002160.1, forward strand.
GGCTACTGTGTTTCTGTATTACTTTTAACTTGCATATTTCTGTATATAACTGTAAATATTGGCAAGATATTGTAAATATCTGCTTGTATATTGTGCTAAGCTGTAAATACAGCTTCCTTCCTTATAACTGCCAGCCAGCTGAGTCTAGTCTAGGTGAATTCATTGTGTGTGAGGGGCAGGTAGCTCCCAAACCATTAAGGCATTGGTGTCATTAGGTTTGCATTCAAAAAGTAGAGTGGCCATCAGCAGCAGTGACACAGAGTCTCTTGAAACAGTGAAAAAGTGGCACTTTAAATGTGGAGTATTCTTTAATGCCTAAGATTGAATGCAAATAGAGTGGTGTTATCTTATTAAAGTTCATACAAAAATAAAACCTTTCCTACAAGGGCAGGGTGAGAGAGTTGGAGTTGTTCAGCCTGGAGAAGAGAAGGCTCTAGGGAGACCTTTTTGTGCTTAAAGGGGTAGATAAGAAAGCTTAGGACAGGGTTTTTAATAGGGATGGCTGTGACAGGACAAAGGCTGATGGTTTAAACTGAGAGAGGGAGATTTAGACTGAATAGAAGGAAGAAATGGTTTATACTGAGGGTGGTGAGACTCCAGCCCAGGTTGCCCAGAAAAGCAGGAGTTACCCCATCCCTAGAACCATTCCAGGTCAGGTTGTTTGGGGCTCTGAGCAACCTTCTCTAGATGGGGATGTCCCTGCTGATTGCAGAGAGTTGGACTAGGTGACCTTTAAAGGTCCCTTCCCATCCAAACCAATCTCTGTATCTCCTTTCCACTACACATACACATTTATATGCATGTATCTGTTACCATTTCAGTGCATTTTCCCATCTCTCTTTTTGTTCAGCCTTTAAAGAGGCCCAAATTATTACTCACAGCCCTGGGACAGAAGTTTACTGCTTTCACTGGTGGCTTTGCCCAGCATATACTGCTGAGCAGCTGTACAGTGCCGTGCTCGGGAGCAGCTGCTCGTGCATCACTGCAGCCATCGCATGTCTCAGATGTCAGGGGACAGTGAACGAGACCTGTGGAGTCTGTCACATCCACACTGTGGAGAGATGCTGAGGGATCTGCTTCCAGCAGAGCTGAAGAGAGTGGTTTTCTCCAGAAGGAAGTGAAGGTAATGAGGTTTAGGAGGAGTTTTGACAGAGGCTGAGAGCACTTTGTGACCTTGTGACTGTGATGTGTGTTAGCAGCATGTGATCCTGAACTTAGTTTTTAAATAGGAGACATAATTGGCTCACTGCTCCTTTTTTTTCTTTTTGCTTGCTGTGTGCACAGTGGAATGACTTTATCCTACCACGAAGGATGAGCCTCTGCTGGGTAAATGGTCCCTGACCCTGACCACAGCAGCAGTGTGGTGAGGCAAAAGTCTTGTGAGTTTACAGCAGGAGTTGGGCATGGCTGCCAGAGGCTGTCACCTTCTGTGCTTCCTTTATATTCATGCCCATCACATTTGTCTGGAGTTACTGTGCAGGTCTGACCCTTGGAGTATCTTAAAGTGGGGATACCTTCCTTAGGCTGTCTTGCAGCTCAGATGAGTGTGGGGAAAAACAGGTTGGTGGTGGCTTTGGTTTCAAAGCATGAATGAATCAAGGAGAGTTGCAATGCAGAGAAAGGAGACTGCAGTCTCCAAACTCATAGCATGTAACGTGTTGAGAGGTGGGATGTGTCACCAGCATGTGACCAGGACGGGTCCTATACATACAAAAATAGAGATGCATTAGATTGCCCAAGGAGGTGGTGGAGTTACCATCCCTAGAGGTGTTCAAGAAGCATGTGTACATGGCACTTTGTGATGTGGTTTAACGGCCATGTTGGTCTTAGGTTGATGGTTGGACTCAATGACCTTAGAGATCTCTTCCAACTGAAGCAACTCTATGATTCTATCTGCTCCTTGCACATATTACTACATAGATTTTGCCATTTGACTAACACAGTTCATCATGAAGTTCGCTGGGTTCTGGGTGAAGCTCCAGAGTTCAAGGAGCTATCACACTCAGCAGTCCCAGCAAATGCCATAGTCTCAGACCACTGCCAGCAAGAGATGTTAGCCAAAAGGAATCGTCAATATCAGCTTAATAAAGTGAGAAGCACTCTTAGAAAAGATGATGAGGCTTCACAGCTGCTTCAGGTCTTTTCCAGTTCTGCCTTTTGTGGTCAGAAAGAGGGTTAAGGTGAAGGTGAGTCAGGCCAGGACTGGTTTCCACTGCAACTCAACCATAATATTCAACAGAGCTAACACCTTTAAGTACACCTCAACTTGCCCATACCAAGGCAGCTGAAGCATTACACCTCTCAAGGCTCCAACACAACACGAGAAACTCAAATACATTTCCTCTGACTTCCTATTTACAACTCAAACTCACACTGCTCTTCCTCCCATTAGGGCCCAGAGAATAGAATTGATGAGATTTGTATTTCTCTTTTAAATCTGTGTTATGAGGAGCAAATTCAGGACACCAAGAAACAGGAAGAATAAATAAAAGTTTACTGATGCTACAGGCTGGATTTTGGGGATGAACTCCTCTGCTGTTTCTTCATGCTTCCCCCCTCCCCTTTCTCTTAAGTACCATAATGACAGATGATGAATGGAACAGTCATCTAAGCACTGGAAGTGCTTTGGTGCTGACAAAGCAAATAACCAGTGTAGCAGTTGTGGAGTAGATCTGCTGGAGGCCTGTCAAGGTAACAATATCCCCACACAGAACCATCAGCAGTGGGATTTTTCATTATATATGTCACTAAACTGCAGAGGGAAGCTTCTTACTGCAGAAAGAAGTGGATAAAAACCATGTTTTTCCTGAAGATTGTGAGCACTGGGAGTGACAAATATTCCAGGCTATGACAAATCACGGTTTTGATCCACAAGAGCGTGACACTCAGCCTCTGGTGAGAGGGAATTAGCACAGTTTAAAGGCTAAGACGAAGGCAGTGATGGCCCCAAGGGAGCTGCTGCCTGCCCAGGCATGGCTTGTTTGGTGCTAGCACTTTGGATCTCATCCTGCAAAGCTTCACCTTGTGCTCTGCCCAAACTGACTCTGTAGAGATGCTCCCCCCTCCCCCGACAAAGAAAAAGGATCCTCAGGTTTCCATCTCTCATTTGAATGAGGATTGCCTCCACCATGGCAAACCACCACACTGCTTGTTTCAGCTGGAACACCCAAATCAAGGCTATGCTGAAGAGGATGGAGACAGCTCAGGGCATCGCTATCCCCAGCATCAGAGTGTGTGTTAGAGTTAAAAAGAGGGGAGAAAGAAACAAAGAAAAAAAATACAAACCAGTGAGGGTGGTGAGACACTGGAACAGGTTGCCTAAGGAGGTTGAGGATGCTGCTCCTCTGGAGGTGTGCAAGACTGAGCTGGACAAAACCTTGAGTAACGTGGTCTAGTGAAAGGTGTCCCTGCCCATGGCATCTTTAAGGTCCCTTCCAACCCAAACCATTCTAAAAGTCTCTGAAGGAAAGCACATCATCAGACCCTTCTACAACAGAGAGAGTTTAAGCCCTTTACAGCACAGCCTTCAGAATACATTCACCATCTTAACATCTTCCTGACAAAACAGCACTAGAACAGAGAGCCCCAACTACTGGGGTAATCTGTTTCATACACCAGGAGATCTCATTTCATTCTCTGCTCCATGTTTGGAACACTCAGTATTTACTTCACAAGTGACAGGTACAAGTCATGTATCCCTTGGTTCCTAGGGTGCCGTCTCCTGATGGACTGACAATTCCATGCCCCTGTGCTCACAGCAACCACCAAGTGTCACAAGGGCTTGGGCTTACTCACAATTTACAGTCAACCCTCAGTCCCACAGAAATAGGAGGAAATGCTGAGAGAACTGGGGTTGTTCAGCCTGGAGAAAAAGAGGCTGAAAGGAGACCTCATTGCTCTCTATAACTCTCTGAAAGGAGGTTGGACCCAGGTGGGTGTGCGTCTGTTCTCCCAAGGAAAAAGTAATAGAAGAAGAAATGGCCTCAAATTGCACCAGAGGAGGTTTAATCATTGAATCAACCAGGTTGGAAGAGACCTCCAAGATCATCCTGTCCAACCTAGCACCCAGCCCTAGCCAGTCAACCAGACCATAGCACTAAGTGCCTCATCCAGTCTTTTCTCCAACACCCTCACGGACGGTGACTCCACCACCTCCCTGGGCAGTCCATTCCAATGCCAAATCACTCTCTCAGTAAAGAACTTCCTCCTAACACCAGCCTAGACTTCCCCCAGCACAACTTGAGACTATGTCCCCTTGTTCTATTGCTGGTTGTCTGGGAGAAGAGACCAACCCCCACCTAGCTACAGCCTCCCTTCAGATAGTTGTAGACAGCAAGGTTTAGTTTGGATATTAGAAGAAACTTCTTCACTGAAAGGGTTCTCAAACACTGGAATAGTCTCTCTGGGGAGGTTGTTGAACTCCCATCCCTGGAGAAATGTTTAAAAGATGCAGAGATATGGTGATGAGGGACATGGCTTAGTCCCAGGCTTAGCAGAATTGAACTCCATGATCTTAAAGGTCTTTTCCTACCAAAGCAATTCAATGACTATGAAATCCTTGAAATCCCACCTCGCTATGACCAAACAGCACAGGCCACAACTGAAACTCAAAGCAGTGAAGAGGATAAAGCTCTGAGGTTTATTACAGCTGAGAGATTACAATTCAATATTGCAGCAGGGAAGGATGTTACAACAGTGCACAGATTTAGCTTCTCTTCACTCAGAGAGGCACTTTGATAACACTAAGTCTGGTTTAACATAGTTTTATTGACACAAATTCTATTTTCAAGGGCTCTGAAGGAAGAAGCCCTGCTCTTTTCTCATACTCCCAGCCACTGGGTACCCAAAGTGATTCTGTCACCAGCCAGATGGAGCTTAACCTGCAGCTCAAGGTATGAGCCATTCACTGCCCTGCATATGCTGGGCATTGCAGAGCAGTTTTGTGGGCACTGCAATAAGAGCAAAGGTCTGAATACTGAGAGTTCTGAAAGAGGGACGTGATTAAGTTTCATCTAAGAAAGTCCTTCCAACACAGCAGGTTTCACAGGATAACCAGACTTGTGGATAACAGATCTGTTTCTCCAGCAAAACCCTTTTGTAATCATTTCAGCATCATTGCAAAGCCCCCTGCAAGGATGCAAAGGCTCTGTGTTAATGAGAGTCAAATCAGTTTATACATGGTCCTGCTTAAAATACTTTACTCCTTGTTTTCAGCTCCACATAAAATACAAGAGCCACAGCAAATGAGTGGAAGTTTCTGCTCTAGGAGGTAAGCCAAGGAATTTAACACCATTTATGAGAAGCAGGGTCAGGCCCTTGAGTCATGTCAGGTCCTTTTCACACGCTGCATGGTTTTGTGATGAACAAACTAAGAAGGCAGCACCACAGGATTCTGTTAAACCACTTGAAATGTAAGAAAAATGGAAAAGGGGATTCAGTGTTCAAGCTGTAATTAAAAATGTAGGCAAACCACAGGGCAGGAGATGAAAATAACTTGTACGTCACAGGATGCCAGCAGCCTCCTGTAGCCCCAAATACCTCAACACTGCAAACAAGAACATCATAACAGCACCAGAAGTCTGATGGGTTTTTATCACCCTAAAAGCAAAAGCAGAATAAAGGGAACGTTTTTATGCTGCAATTACAGGGTGACTGCATTTGTCTCTCATGAATTGCCCTTTCTGCAGAGAATTACTCCCACTCATAGAATTATTAAAGTTGGAAAAAACACAACCCTAAGATCATCAAGTCATCACCCAACACCCAGGATCATCAGCCCAACACCACCATGCCCACTTAACTATGTCCTGAAGTGCCATGTCTGCATATTTTTTTAACATCTCCAGGGATGGTGACTCCACTACTTCCCAAGCAGCATGTGGCAACACTTAACCACTCTGCTCACCCCAGGTTCACAACAGGGGACTATCAATGAGTGTGCAGGATTTAGCCTTCAGCAGCAGCACAGAAAAGAGGAGAAATCAAGATCTGTGCTTATTTGTTTCTGCATTTATTTTTTCCCTGAAGCCAACAAATAAATAAATACACAAATAACCAATCAAACAAACAAATAAAAGTGTTTTCCACATTTCATTTCCCACCCATGTAAAATACAAGCTTGGTTCTAGTAGGGGAACTAGGTGACCTTTAAGGTCCCTCTACACCAAACAATTCTGTAATCAGAATCCCAGCATGGTGGGCATTAGAAGGGATCTTTGAAGAATATCCAAGTCAAATCTCCTGCTACAGCAAGTCTAAGCAAGACCCTAAAACAGAGCATTTCTGCAGCTCAGCCCTTGGCAGGAACTCTCTCCATCAGCGTCATCACTGCAAACCTGCCCTGAGCTGCAGAAAGTGCCTCACTGAGCAGAGACTGAGCTAAGAAGTGACATCCCTGACCAGAATTAACTGGCCTAGCTCAAATTAGGACATACAGTAGCAGCCCAACCATCTAAAAACTTTTAAAACTAATATCCTAACATTTTATGCTTCAGATGCCAGGATTTGTAATCTCACCAAATGTTTTGGGTTGCAGTCAGTCAAGCAGAAAATGTATCTATGGCTGGCAGATAGATTTATTTTGAGCTGTGAAAAAATTATATTGCTATGTAACATAAGGCTGCATTCTGTCATCCTAAAGATACCAGCCAATGGCCTGCTGGCCTAATTCATGTTTCAGAGATACTGCAAGTGACCCAGACACAAAATGTGACGGTGGCACCCATGAGCAGGTTTGTACCAACAATGGAACCCTCTTGCTCCTTCAAAAATGAAATCGAGGAAGATTGTGTATCTGGATGCCTGTTATGGGGTGCAGAAGGTCAACACTGACTCACTCTATGCAGACTGAGAAGTTTGTGTTACATGGACTCACTGAATTATTGTGGTTGGAAAAGACCTTTAACATCATCAGTCCAACCACTCCCTAACTCTACCAAGTCTGGTGCTAAACCGTGTCTGTCAGCACCACATCTCTGTATCTACTCATCTGAGATACAGAGGAACTAGAGAAACATGGTTTCAAACAGTTGGTTCTTTGCAAATCTCTGTGCCCACCATTTCTTACCTCTTGCATCTGTGTGGAAAGCACAACATATGCCAAGGCCCTGAGAAAACCACCACACGCCAGCAGAGCAACATTTTTTGTGATGCTCATTGAATTTTGATCATCGTTTTCCACAACACATGAAGAACCAAGACAGCTCCCTGGCTGTGCCACTCCCCAGCTCACCTTTAATTCATGGAGTTTAAAACCTCATCTAGTGCTTTTGACTTCCAGTTCATTAAATCTCTTCTAACAGATTCTCTTGCTGTTCCCTCCATATATTCATAGAATCCCAGCATGGTAGAGGTTAGGAGGACCTCTGTAGATCACCCAGTCCAAGCCCGTTGCTAAAGCAGAGAAGAACACTTTGCAAACCTCTCTGGGCAGCCTGCTCCAGGGTTCCAGCACCTTCACATCAAGAAAGTTTCTCCTCCTGTTCAGATGGAACCTTCTGGGTTTCAGTTTGTGCCTGTTGACTCTTGTCCTATTACTGGGCACCGCTGAGAAGAGTCTGGCCCTATCCTCTAGCCTTCCACCCTTTAGCACTTGCTGAGCACTGAGAAGATTCCCTCTCAAGCTGCTCTTCTCCAGGCTAAACAGCCCCAGGCCCCCTCAGCATCTTTATCGATGGACTCCCTCCAGTAGTTGACTTGTCTCTCTTGAACTAGAGAGCTCAGAACGGAACACAATATTGCAGACATGGCTTCACTAGGGCAGGGTAGAGGGCAAGGAGAACCTCCCTTGACCTGCTGGAGGAAACCGTTACAGGAAAGCAAGCATTTGAAGCACTGTGAGAAGCCAACAACAGCAGAGCTTACAAGCCAGGCAGTCCCCCAGGAAAATCAGGCATGTCCCATGCAGCTAATGGACAGCCTTTCTCTGCGAGGCTTTCTGAGGATCTCTTTTCTTGTGAGCTCTGTGGCATGTTATGGCAGCCTTGCTTCCTTGGAGATAGTCAAATGTCAAAACAGCTCCTTTGCTTCTATTCATTTAGCCTTATAAAAAAAATTACCTTTTCATGTCAGGTAGAAGGTCTCTACAGTTTTTCAGATGGAAAGACCTTCTCAGAAGCTAAGCCTGAACCTCAAGGAATAAAAAATAATTTAAAAAAATGCTCATTTGGCTAATGCCAGATCCCCTGGCACTGCACTACCCACGTGGCTCCCTTAGCAGTTAGGCTGCCAGGGAGGAACTGACCAAGAGCAGAAAGAACCTGAGATAAAACACAAATGGCACAGCTCAAGATGGTGATAAAGGCACATTTAAAGCAACACCTGGCAGGACTATCTACAGATGGGACTCTTTCAAGTCATAAAAGGAAAGACTGCAGCTATGGCATTTCCTTCAAGGAGCAAAAGGCTGAAAAATTACAATTGCAGAAGCCTTGGAGATAAGAAGGTTGATAGATTATGACCGTTTCTAAGGAAGGATGCCACCAGCAATGTTCTCCATCACTCCACCATGATGGAACTGCTGTAAGACAGCATCAAATCTTGCAGAGACTGCAGTAGTAAATAAAAAATGGGAACAGTCCACACATCAAGGCAAACTTTCTCATACTACTATCCTCATCAAGGCAAGCTTCTCCACACTACTATGCTTTCCATGGGTTTGTTAACAATATCAGCAGTTATTATTAATGGAACTGATCTCTTGGCTTCAAAGTCAATGACTGTTGCTCATCTGCACCGCTGCAGATGAGAGAAAGCTTTTAGGTATCTGAAGGGGGCTTACAGGAAGGCTGGGGAGGGACTATTTACATGGTCTTGTAATGACAAGATGAGGGGTAGTGAGTTTGAACTGGAAGGGAGGAGATTTAAACTAGATGTCAGGAAGAAGTTTTTACAGTGAGGGGGATGAAACACTGGAACAGGTTGTGCAGGGAGGTTGTGGATGCTCCTTCCCTGGAGGTCTTCAAAGCCAGGTCGGATGAGGCCTTGAGCAACCTGTTCTAGGGGGAGACATCCCTGCCTATGGCAGGGGGTTGGAACTGGAGGATCTTTGAGGTCTCTTCCAACCTAAATCATTCTATGATTCTGTGGTCACCTTCTAGTAGCACATGACACAACTTACCATTAAAATTTCTTTCTAATTTCACAATCACAGCCATGAATGTCACCACTCAAAAAGCCCTACTGCCTGTGTCTGCAGGCAAGTTCTCTCCTCAGGGCATGGGCATCATCAACACATCCTCCTCTTCCAACTCATCTCACATTATCTAGATTGGAAAACACTGTGAGAAGTGCCTTTAGGAGACTGCAGCTGAAGGTTTGGACGACTGGCAGACTTATACAAATGAAATAATCAGCTGCAGCTGATGGATGGAACCTGGAGGCACTGATCTGAATGGATAGGATTACTGTTGCTCTTTACAAGCTCAAATATGGAGCTTAATCAAAGGCACTGTAACAAATCTTGTGATTCAGGGTATGAAGACATTAAATGGCATCATTCCTCCTGCCAAATACGGCCAGAAGTGAGTCTGGGGAGAATTCCAAGTCAAGGAATTCTTTAAACTCCCCTGAAGTTGCTCCCCAAAATTCAAGCAGGTCAGCAGGGCACAGGTGTCATATAAACACCTTTATACACATTTGAGCATGACTGCACACATGAGGATACAGTGCAGCAGTATGGGTCAGACTTTCTGTGGATCTGAGAAAGGAGGATAGAGAGGAGCTGCTGCTGGCTAATGCAGTGCTGGCATCCTCACCGCTGTAAATGATGGCCTAAACTGTATGAGCTGGCTGCTGCATCCCTAACAGGTGTGAAGCTTCAGACATACATCTGTTTTTGCAGTGAACAATTCCTGCATGTCAAAGTTTAAGATCTCAGGAAAAAATACATTCTAAATTACAAATCCTGGGAATGGAACTGTAATGTGAGGCTATGAATTTCTCTTTCCTTAGTGCTGTAAGTCAGGCTGTGAAGGCAATAATAATATTTTCTGCAGCAAATGAAAGGCATCTAAAGAGTCAGAGCCAACAGCTTACAGAACAACCTCAACGCCTGTCTTGGACTTCCTTAATTATTTTCTTTTCCTTTTGCAATCTGTGTATGGGATTTTCAGCAGGGATCCATCTCTTTCCAGTTCATCCAAGCATGGTGCTGTATCATGCTATGGAGAGCTGGTCACACCATCACCCTTCCAGTTTAAAGCCACCATAACCTCAGTGTTCCAATACCTGGCAATGAAAATATCCTGGCAGAAGTTTACACTCATTATTTTAATGCAGAGCCAAAAAGAAGTTTCCTTCCATTAAGATAAGTAATTAGGGGTCCCTTTCAAATGGCAGGGAGAAAAAAGAAAAACCCTGTCTGGTTTTACATGAAGAGCTTTTACTGGGTTTGATTTGAATCAAAAAGTATCTCTTTTGGCAATCTCCCACAAGGCTGTTAAAAACATCTTGAAAGGCACAAAATGAAATGAATCACATCTGGCACCAATTTGGACATATATTTGTTTTCTAAACAGTATTAAATCCAAATCAGTACCTGGAAAATTATAACATAAGCATGTTAAATGAGAGAGAAATAGCCTTACTCACACCATGCTCACTAGCTGTATATTCTTACCAAAATAACCATGATCATACCTCCTAAATCACTGCATGAAGCTAACAGATCACTAAAGCAGATCTAAATTAAAGCTAAATATAAAGGTAACTACTTCAGTGACTATCTGCCCAGCCTGCCAGACAGCAATGAATCACAGAATTGTTCTGGTTGTAAAAGACCTTTAGGGTCAAGTTCAACCATCAACCTAACACCATCATGGCCACTACACTGTCCCAAAGTGCCATGTCCACACGTTTCTTGAACACCTGTAGGGATGGGAATTCCACCACCTCCCTGGGCAACCTGTGCCAATCCCTGACCACTCTTGCAGGAAAAAAAATTGTTCCTAATCTCCAACTCAAACTCCCCTAGCACAATTTCAGGCCATTTCCTCTCCTATCACCTGATACCAGGGAGAAGACACCAATGCCCATCTGTCTCCCAACCTCCTTTAAGGGAGTTGTGGAGAGCAATGAGGTCTCCCCTCAACCTCCTTTTCTCCTGATTAAACAACCCCAGGTCCCTCAGCTGCTTCTCACCATGTCTATTCTTCAGACCCTTCACCACCTTTGTTGCCCTTCTCTGGATATGCTCCAACACCTCAGTATCCTTGGAGCAAGAGGCCTAAAACTGAACCCAGGACTCAAGGCATGGCCTCACCAGTGCTGAGTACAGGGGCACAAAGAAGTGCAGTAAATACCTGAACATCCACCCAAATCATGACTTCTCAGACAAGGCAGCAAACATACTGTATTGATGTAAAATCTATAAGTTATTGATTCTTCCTTAGTGCAATTCAGAGACAGCAAACATGCAAGTCTGTAAAAGCCATCCCGTTCAGGCAGTAGTAGAGCTGTGCTTACAGTCACAGGCTGAGCTCTGTTTGTACAGCCCTCAAGCTTCACATATAAAAGAGTTGTTTATTTGATGCTGAGGGCAGCACAAGGGCAATGGCTCAGCAGGTGATGCCTCTCAGCACTTCAGCATTACCATTCCCATCTCCCTGAGGTCAGCAGGGATGTACATTGCTCCACAGCAACTCGACTCCTCTCCACAAGCTCATGTACTGAGAAGTAGGAGGATGCAGTTGGTGCCACGATAGAGCACTGAGACCCACCACCACATTTGTGCCCATGTACACAGCCACTGCTTCCTCCAGCTTCAGCCTTGGGGCTGAAACCTTGAAATCACCAGAATTCCCTCAGAAAACTGCTTTTGGCACCAATCACAGAATCACTTCTGTCGGAAAAGACCTTTAGGATCATTGAGTCCAAGCATTCTCTTAACTCTACCAAGTCTGGTGTTAAACTCTCAGCACCACATCTACACAGTTTTTCAATTCCTCCACTGCCCTGCCACTTCCCTTCTGCGGAAGAAGTTTCTTCTACTGTCCAACCAAAAACTCCCCTGGTGCAACTTGAAGCTGTTTCCTCTTGTCCTATTTCTTGTTACTAGGGAGACCAATCCTCATCTAACTCCAACCTCCTTTCAGGGAGTTGTACAGAACCAAAAGGTCTCCACCTTAGTCTCCTTTTCTCCAGGCTGAACGACTCCAGTTCCCTTAGTTGCTTCTCACAAGACCTGTTCTCTAGACCCCAAAAGCAAACCAAGAGAGAACAAACCAACAATTTGACCCTCAAAAGGGTAAAACTGCAGGTAAGATAACAAGGTTTTGGGAAAAATTGCTGAGACTGTAGGAAGAAATTCAACAGAAGTAGCTAATATCATCAGTGGCACTGTCCAAGTTAACTGGACACCTCAGTGATTTTTTCATGTTGCTTACAAACAGAACATTAAAGTAACAAGTAGAAAAAGACACAGTTCAATTAAGTATCCAGTCACATAAAGCCAGTAGTTCAGACTCATATGGATTCCAAAGATCTGTGTGAACCAAGACAAACATTGCCCAGCACAGAAGCTGGAATAAAATTTATAAAGAAAATGCTTCAGTGTTTGCAGGTAACAAACTTTCAATGCTTTTCTTATAGAGACCTTTTCCTCCTATTTTCCTCCAGGGATGTGAGGCTTTCTCTGGTACAAGCAGTCACAATTAAAAGCTACAGCATCCCCCCAGCCTGGCCCAATATCTGCCCTGCTCTGTTGGTGGCACATTCCCAGTAGAGCAGATGGTTTTACAGATGCCAGAGATGCCAGAAAGGTTTTATTGAAAGAAAGCAAGATCAGCAGGATCTAGTCTGCTTACAAAAGGAACCTTCAGGCAACTCTGCTGTTCTTCCATCATTATTTCAGAATCAAGAGTATTCCTTTTATGTAGACAATGAATGAGGAGCTACAGTAATTTACAGCTGCCCTTTCTGACCTCTGAAAGAAATCAAGCATTAAGAAAGATCAGGTGGTGCTTGCTGGAAGGTGAAGTACATAAAGAAAAACCCTGTTAGTGGATAAATATGAAGGTTCCAGAACCTGGTAAACTTTGAGACAAGCCCATCATGCTGCAAGGCACTTGCAGCAACCCCTACAGTAAGAGAGCAGCAAATAGGAACCAATGCAGGTAGTGTCACACATCTCCTCCTGGTACCCCCATGTCAGGCTCAGAGAAACATGCTCCACACAGTTCTCAGAGCATCTGACATCTCTTTATTTCTGTCCAGAAAACGTACTAGGGATACAGAATCTATAAACAGTTTTTTTCCTTCCTATTTCCATTTTCTAAATAAATAACTTAAGTGTGATGAAAGGAATGTTTCTCTGGGGCCCACATTTCTCAAACATGAATCAAGCAGATGACATCTCCCTCATGGGTAGGTGATCTCCTCATAAAAAAAATAACCCTAAAGATGTTATCTTCATTTTCAGAGGACACAGAGCAACATCCTCAATGAAACTGGGCTGATGGGAAGGTTCTAATGCCTATTCATTGATGGCCAGATGAGTATGAGCCACCATGTGTCCAGAAGGCCAATGGCACTTTGGCTTTTATAGGTGATAGTGTGGCCAACTATCTAGAGATAGATAGAAGCTATCTAGAGATGTGATTGTCCCCCTCTACTTGGCGCTGGTAAAGATGCACCTCAAATTCTGGGTTCAGTTTCAGGCTGCTCGCTACAAGAAGGACATTGAGGTGCTGAAGTAGGTCCTGAAAAGGGCAATTAAGCTGGTGAAGTGCCTTGAAATTAAATCTTGTGAGGAACAGCTGAGTGAACTGGGGTTGTTTAGTCTGGAGGAGGCTGAAGGGAGACCTCATTGCTCTCCATGACTCCCTGAACGGAGGTTGGAGCCAGGCTGGCATCAGTTTGTTCTCACATGCAACAAGTGACAAGAGAAAATGGCCTCAAGTTGTGTCAAGGCATGTTCAGGTCAGACATTAGGATAAAACTCTTCAAAGAGAGGGTTATCAGGCATTGGCACAGTCTGCCTAGGGTGTCACCATGCTGGTGTCACCATGTCCAGAGGTTTTTAAAAGACACCTGGATGTGGTGCTGACAGATGTGGTTTAGTGGTGGTATCTTAGCGGTAGTGGTTGGATTGTCAGCTCAAGGTTGGTGGATGGACTTGATCTGAAAACTTTCTCTCAACCTCAACAATTCTATGAATCTATGACATGTATAAAGTGAGGCCAAACACAAGTACTTTCCATTTGACTTCACACAGCAAGACTCCCACAGCTCTTTTGCAGCCTCCCTTGAATGCCACCCATTGCCCCAAGCTCCCACCCGGGCCAAGAGCTTCACCTCAGTGGCATTCAGATACATGGCCTTGTCACACGCTGACAAAGCTCTGTGATCCCAGTGAGGACTGAGGTCTTAAGAGTGCACAAAAATTACATAGCAGCTGGACAAGAGAAGGTGTTAAAATGAGCAATAAACTGCAAGAGGGAAACCTGGAAATCTTAATTAATAGGAAACCCTTAAGGGCTGAGAGACACCATAAATCCATGCTGTACATATCTCTGATTAAGGTTTGCTGCACAGTATCCTGCAGAAGAATGGAAATGGTTATAGTCTGCAAATGCACTCCAGAGATGATAACACCTTTTTGCTTTCAGAGATAAAGTAGAAAAGAATTCAATTTAACAATTGAACAGGAGGTGGGGACCCATGATGGGGGTGCTGCAGGGGACAGAGGCACCAAGCATGGGCACCGATGTCTTGGAAAAGAGATAGAAGAATAAAAAAGGACCCAGTCCTTACATGGCTTAAAAAAAAGGAGAAGAGAACATCCATATTTCCTCAGCTACTGCTGCCAACATGCCAAATCTCCTCTACAGGATCCATAAGTCAGGAGCACAAGGGCTTAGACTTGGCCTCCATCCATCCTTCAAACTTCTCCTACCCATCACTCCTGGCTGTTTGCAGGGCTGGAAACCCAAACCCAACCCAACCGAGCAGCTACAGCATAAATTGGATCTGGGGACAACAGCCTCAAATGTTCTTCTCCAGGGAGTTTCAAGAGAAGCAGAGTCTCTCCCCATCCCTCTGCTTCTAAGCCCTGGCACAAAAGTGGGGTGGCCCCTCCTGTGAAAGCGCACAGAGAAGAAGCTGTTTTCAGAGCACTGGGACTTACTGAGCTAATTTCCAGTATTTTCACACATAATGGCTCCCTCTTCTGTTGCTTCTCCAGTGTCTCACCAAGTTCAGCATCAGCCTCCAGTGGCAAACTGCCACAAGGTCTCACATTTCCTGAAAACCATCATCTATTGTTGAACGTGGTTGAAATTAGTCAGAAAGCTGAAAACACATCTGAGAGAGCAGGTAACTAGCAGAGTCATCCAGTTCTGCCAAACCAGTGCCAGTTCTTGCAAACCAGCTTCTGATCCACGATTTAGGAAGATCTTGAGAACTACCCTAAATCTGGCTGTTGAGAAACACCACCCTAAGGTCACACCACTCCAAGTTCCACCTAGGTGCATGGATCAGGACTTATTAAGAGACTATTTCTTCCATGCTGTTGCTTGCGCTGGCATCTGCCGGAGGAAAGCAGTGAGATGAAAAGCCCACAAAGATACGCTTATTGGTTTCTGTATCAGCGTGTACATTACCCCTGTGTCTGCAAGGAACCAGCTATTGCTTTGGTCTTCACTTAATCCAGAGATATCATCAATAGTTTCATCTATTTGTAGCATCAGAAAACAAGGGAGGGTCAGCCAAGGCTAACGCTGAGCCTCTGCCATTGATTATCTATTCATAGGATTGGGAAGAGAAAGCCGTGAAGATGGAGATGAAAAAGCACTGCTCTGGATTTGATTAGAAAAAGGCTATTTTCAAAATGGCTACAAAACCAAGTAGCAAGAGCAGACCTTGATCAAAGAAATAAAAGCAATGCTCCCGTGGCCATCAGTTCAGTGTTTCAGATCTCATTTTATTCGCTAGAGGCCACAGATTCTCCAGGGATTACACAGGCAGGCTTTACGCTTGCACAACTCAGATAATGATAGACTCGCACAGTGGTCGAGGTTGGAAGGGACCTCTGGAGATCATCGAGTCCAACTCCCTGCCAAAGCAGGATCAGCCAGGGCAGGTCATACAGGAACACATCCAGACTAAATCTCATCAGGTGTTGGTTTTTTTTTCCCCCCAAAGCTTCACACCCACTGAAAGCAGCACCAGAAAGGCTGCTGCCTCCACCTCACCAGCAACTCACTTCAGGCAAAGTTCACAATACAGCAAAGGTGAGTTAAAACTGTGACCTTTGGAAGACAGAATCATACAATCAATGAGGTGGAAAAGACCTATAAGATAATCAGTCATCAACCCAGCACCACCATGGTGATTAACCTGTGTCCTGAATTGCCAAGTCCACATGTTTCTTGAGCGCCTCCAGGGATGGTGACTGCATCACCTCCCTAGGCAGCCTGTTCCAACACCTGACCACTCTCACAGGAAAGAAATTGTTCCTAATATCCACCCTAAACCTTCACTGCATGCACTCACCTCTATTTTCACCCAGCATCAGCACTGGCATTCACTGCATTGATGCACCCAAATCTCCTCAATACAGTTCCAAATGAGTGGTATTTACTCGAGGGGTGCTTTGCCTTTTCCTGAATGTTAATTTGTGTTTAGAAATGTGAGACAGCTCTAAGGCAGAGCACAGCAAGAGACAAGGAGCTGTTCAGAGCACACTCTGAATTTCCAATGAAGTATTTTAATTAACCCATGGGCAGTAATTCTACTCAGAGTTGTTTTGTGGGTTTTTGCTTGGATGATTTCTTTTTTTTCCAAACAAAGTGCTATTTTTTTTTGTGAGCAAGGTTACTATTTCAGAAATAAAGATATAACCAGACTTTCTGACATATGCATGAATTTCACTAAACAAAAACAAGTGCAAACTGAAAAAAACCCAAACATTGGAGGCGAATTCTCTAGCTACCACAACATATTTTACAAGGTCAAAGAAACTTCAAGTGCCCTACAATAGAAAACTCTTCTGAACTTTACTTTGTTTTGCAAACAAAGGGAGCATACTGAAATCATCTCTAGTCACACAGCCAGTACATTCAGGCACAGTTCCACAGTCAAATCAGCACGCATTTTTCTTCTTAAAAGACATTAAAAACCTCTTAAAAACTGGGTTACCTCCACTGTTCACAATCAGAGAACAAGTCAGCACAATTCACCTTCCCCCATCTCAACAGGCACCAAAAAAAGGTATTAACAGTTTTTGGATGTTGATTAAAAACAAGAGAGACAAATGATGCAGATCATCCTGCTTACAGAAGTCTGTATCACAGAATCTCACCATGATGGGGGTTGAAAGGGAACTCTTAGGATCATTCAGTCCAACCCTCCTGCTAAAGCAGGGGCACTCACAGCAGCTTGCCAAGGATCACAATGTCCAGGTGGGTTTGGAATCCCTCCAGAGGAGGAGGATACACAATCTCTCTGGGCAGCCTGCTCCAGGGTTCCAGCACGCTCACATCAAGAAAGTTTCTCCTCCTGTTCAGATGGAACCTTCTGGGTTCCAGTTTGTGCCTGTTGACCCCTGTGCTGTTGCTGGGCAGGACTAAGAAGAGTCTGTCTTCATCCTCGTGCCCCCCACCCTTTAGCACTTGCTGAAGAAGATTCCCTCTCAAGTTGCTCTTCTCCAGGCTAAACAGCTCCAGGTCTCTCAGCCTTACCTCCTCACAGAGATTCTCCAGGCCTCTCAGCATTGCTCTTTAGAGCCTCCACGGGACTCTCTCCAGTATTTCCCCATCTCTCAAACTAGGGAGCCCAGAACTGCACACGATACTTCAGATGTGGTCAGCACTGAGAAGAGTCTTCTACATACATGCTGCCTGCATGCTTACATATGATATAGATGCTTTGATGCCAGCTGGGAAGACCAGGAGTGTACAAACACAGCAGGTCAGACACCTGCCCACCCAATCAATCCAGGTATCAATGCAAAATCGATCCCCTGCAGCACTCCAACTTCCTACCAACTTTCACTTTTGGGTTTTCGTACTTCTAGTGACAAAACTCTGCAGTAAAGCAGCCTGCAGGCACTGCCCACAAGTACAAACCCATTTACTGAAGACACAGCATCGATCCTGCCAACAACTCCCAGTCTGACATTCACGGCAACTCCGTGCGCCCGTCTCGCAGGGACCAGAGCATCACCGCTGCCCTTTTCATTTGGATAGGCTTTGATTCAATTAGACCTAAGAGTCAAGAAACTACTTTTTTTTCTTTCATTTGGTAATACACTGAACACAGGGTACGTGCTCCAAGGCGGGTTGGGAGCCTTTCCCCAAGCAGGGCAGCGGGTAGGGATCACACGCTAATTGCAGCCGCTCTCCCAGATGCGTTGTAAGACAAATCTCTGTTACTAAAAGGGTTATTTTTGTTGGCAGCCCTGAGAGGGCTCATTATAAATGATCACCAGATGTCACCAATTTCTCATAAAAATACAACAGAAAGAATGTTTTTTTTCCCAGGAAAAAACCCAAACAACCAAAAACCAAGCCAACCCATAACCATCAGTGTAACAATAGCCATAAATACACCATTCTGGAGCAGTTTTAGCCACAGAGTAGCTCCCCTTTTGATGTTGTATATCCAAATTAACACCTATTGGAACAGGAACAAGGCATCCTAATAACGCCAGCACTGATGATGATCTCAACCCAGCTTCAGGCTGGATATTAGGGGAAAAAATATTCCTGACAGAGTAGCCAGGCATTGGAACAGGCTACCCAGGGAGGTGGTGGAGTCATCATCCCTGGAGGTGTTCAAGAAATGTGTGAACATGGCACTTGGGGACATGGTTTAACAGTCATGTCTGAAGGTTGAAGTCAATGATCTTAAGGGTCTCTGCCCCTTGATATGCGTCGGAAGGGACCTCAGGAGATCATCCAAGTCCACAGCAGGTTGCCCAGGATCACAATGTCCAGGAGGAGTTGGAATCTCTCCAGAGAAGGAGACTCCTCTCTAGGCAGCATGCTTAAGGGCTCAGCACCCTCATAGAAGAGATGTTCAACAGGTCTACAGCAGAAAATAAAGCTGGTTTTCAGCTCAAGCTCCCAGCACTCAAGAATTAATCCCTGACACTAGAATCCAGCAAAGCAAGAAGACAGCTAGGACCAGATGACACACTGTCATCTCTCTTTACAGAAAATATACAAGGGTAGAGTCAAAAAAGAGAGATGGAAATCAAGTTTGTCACAGAATGCTGTGAGTTTTACCAGGAGAATTCCTCAAGATGGAGGTATGTCACACTGAGGTAAATTAAAGGCTGACTGCCCCTGAACTCTTATAGCTGTGCTCAAAGCTGCAGCCCCGCTTAGATCACAGAATCATTTGGGTTGGGGAAGACCCTTAAAATCGCTAAGACTGGGAGGTGTTTTCTATTGCAAACCCTCCCCTGGAAATCCAAGTGAGAAGACTTCCACAGGTAAATGCTACCCCTCAGCTGCTGTGTTGCTTCCCTCATTTTCAAAGCTCAAATCAAATCCTGTCACTTTGTTTTCATTATCAGCACAGAGCAGCGGCTGAGTGACTGCCATCCAAAGTGTATTAGGAGGTGTCACTCATCCCTCTTGCAGAGACACCCTGGGTCTGCAGCATGGTGCTCAGAGCATTTCATCTGCTTTTACCTCTGGGCTGCTGAGAATGAAAAATATTCTGTGCACAAACTACACTTTGCGACTTGCAGATCTGTCACTTGTATTTATTTCACAAGCAGTTTAAGCTGTGACGTGAGCTGAGTTGCTGTAAGATTTTACTACAAGCTATCAAAGCCTTAAGCAGACACCATCCATAACTCTTCACTTTCATCCTTGCACCCATCAACTTATACTCCCAGTACTAATGGAGAACACAATCTGAGCTTCAAAACTCCCTCAACTTAAGAGCCATTTTTTGGGCACTCAGAGGAATCCAGATTCATCAGGAGAAATGTTCAACTCATGATGTTCAGTGGGCAAATCCAGAAGGGAGCCTGTGCTCATACTACATGAGACCACACAGTGAACACCTGGACCCAAACCCTTCCCCTCCACATGGCAGCCTGTTTCTGGGCTTACCTGTGCTTGGCCAGTAGAAGAACAAGTGATATGCTCCACCTCAGAAAGTACTGAGGTGTCCACAATATGCTGGGAATATCTACAAGGACCCAGAAGTGTTTTTGGAAGCCAACAGCTCCCCAGATGGCCTGTCTCCCTCCAGGATGCCTTGCTCCTGCCAAATAACTCCATGTTACCGGAGGCTGATTTGGGATAAGCCAACATAATCAACTGGCAAAGCTTCATTTTTGTACTGAGGTTTAGAGAGCTATTAGGAACTATTACCTCTCTCTCTAAGCCCACTGTGCTTAAAACACTGATTTCCAGGGGGACAAAAAAAGAATAATGCATCAGCTACATACCTTTATAAACAGTCCCTCCCCAGCTTTTTTGTAGGCTCCTGTGATGTACAGGATCTCCCAAAACACTGCGATTAAAAAAGACAGATGTGACAAAAAGGAAGGCAGCAGCAGCCTCCCCTTCCTGAGTCTTTGCTCTGAGTCTAAGCAAACCTGTGCCCTGTCACCAACAGCAGAATGGCTCTTGCCACAGCCTCTCTGCAAGAGGCAGGGCACACACCAGCTTCCCTTCACCCTGAGCACACACCTTTTGCAAGGCATAGGCAGACTTCGATGTCTGAGCTCAACAGTCAGCACCCTGCAGGTGAGCTCTGGGTTTTTCCTCCCTACACTGCTCCAGCTGCCACCACCCATCTCTCCCAAGGCTCCACATAGCTCTGCTTGACTGCTCTCAGCAGTCATCAACCTCTTCTGTTGTTTGCTGAGCACTGACAAATTTTGCTGTGGTGAGCCTGGCAAGGAGCTTTGCTTCCAGCTGAGAAGCCTTCAGCTCTTCTTCAGATCAGATTGGATTTCCTATTGCTCAAGAGTCAGCAAAGCTCATTGTTAAGCTTTCCCAGAAAAAAATGCAGCCTCTTGAGCTTGGGAAAAAAAAAAAAAAAGAAAAGAAAAGAAAGAGAAAAGAGAAAAAAATAATCAAAAGAAGGGGCAAACTTTTTCTTAAACTTCCACAAAGGATCCTGCTGGCTTCAGACTATCTGCTCCAACCAGAAGTTCTATCACATAGCCTCTGCTTCTCCATTTCATCCTCTGTGCTGTTTTCTTCATGGCTTTCTGATACAAACCCACATGAATTCACCACAACTTCTAAGTATCTTCCTGTTCACAGACCTGTATAGTCAAATAGTCACAGCAAGGCACACACAGTGCTCTTTCCCATCTCCACATGCCTGGGCCACAAGAAAAATGATGCCCAAAACCTTGAGGCCACATTAATCACATCAGGGTGGGACTATTTCTTTAGGATGACATTTTCACCAGCAAAAGTCTGGGACAAAGAAGAAATGATGCTCCAGACTGGCTCCCGCTCCTTTTCTATTCCAAAAGCATCTTGGATGAGGCTTCTGGTAGATGAAGTGATTGATGTAAATAATTCCAGGATGCACAAGTAATCCCTGAAGGACCCAAAGTGATCTGAGATACTTCTACATGGCCCATGGGGCCCTATGTGGGTTTGAACTACCTGGAAGTTGTCCCCCTCGGGAAGTAGTTGAGTAGTTGCACTCTACGGCATTACTCTGTACATATTCTCTACGGTAGCATGATTGCCTACCTGGAAATGTTTTACAGAAGAGATGTTTGTCCTTTCTAAGGCTTTTCCCAACAGATGTCAGAAACTTGGGCCAACTGCCAGTATAGTCTTTCCAAAAGCTGGTTACTAAAGCTTGATAGCTATAAGCATCTTTGTTCACACCTGTAGCATAACAAAATTACACAAGAAGTGCACCATTCAAGCAAGCAAGCAAGCTTTCCATCTGATGGAGGAAGAAGGGTTTGCTCTTCACAACAGTAAGTTAGATACACCCTGAGCAGCAAAATTCATGGGGTTGATTTGCAGTGCCCGTCTGCAGCCTTTGAAAGGCTTTTCAGTGGCATGAAAGGAGATTTTGCCTCCTCCCCTGACAAAAACTCAGGGAAATTAATGAGGAAATAAAGAGGATTAATGCCAAAGGTGTCTGCTGGGCTGGGAATGCTGAAGCTCCTCCACCAACCCACAGGATGCTAGGAAGCAACCAGTGGGGAAAAAAAAAAAAAGATGAAAACCCCATAGAGATGGGGAAAAGAGGTAGCAAGAAGAGCAGGGCTTTTCCACAGCAAGCAACATCCACAGCATCCCACCTGCCCACCAAGCTGCTGAACACTTGCCACCTGTCTGCTTGTATAAAGCTTCTTCCAGTTGAGAACAGCCAGCTTGAAAGCTGGTATGGAATATCAAAGTGAAATGCATGCTCCATGCTGACAGACCATATGCCACCCTCAGCTTCCAGAGTCACCCAAAGCCTTAACAGCCATTATTTCCAAAATCATTACAGTTCAGCCATGCAGAGAATCCCTTCTTCCATCCACTCTGCTCCTCCAAGCTGAGAATTTCTTTGCAAGCTGCATCTCCCCCACTAATTCTCAATCTTCTTTTATGCTCTTCAACAGTTCTAATTTCATTTTGTTCTCCAATAAGAGGCTTGATTACTGGAGGTATTTACTATGGTGTTTGGAGGGGAAATTACTTCATGGAACTCCAATTGAAAGGTGTGAGTTACTCTCCTTCACAAACTTTTTCATTTTTTATGGCTTAAAAAGGATTTAATACTTTATTGGAATGCTGAACATCAGTACCTCACCTGAGCAGAGTCTCCTGGCAGTAAATTCTCCTAAATGTTCCCTGTTTAGTTAAGGATTAAACCCCTTGCCTAATGGTAACAGCTCACCACAGCACACCTATGACCACCTCGTATCAATTACTGATTGGTGCCAGGATGCTTTCATCATCCCTATATGCAAATGAACAGGATCCAAAGACCTGGGCCTTTTCCTTACAAAAGATATTAAAATAGCAGAAAACAACTAGAAGGATGCATTGAATGAGGAAAAAAAAGATCTTCAGGAGTGGATGAAAATGTCTGGAGAAAAAGATCTCCAGGAGTGGATGAAAATGTCTGGAGGTGACTGTAGACCTTCAAAATGGAGTTGTCTTCTAGATTGTCCCAGGATGCACAGCAGAGAGACACAGGAAGAAATAAAAGAGATGATGTCCTTGGACACATTAATGGAGAAAATGTGGCCTTCTTGGAGGGAAGTTTTGTCATAATTGTGCAAGAGCTTGCAAAATATGAGGCTTTGTGGAGCTGCAAAAGGGCTCCAACAAGAGGAACTGCTGGAATAGGGATGAGAACAAACCCCTTCTAATCTCTTCTGAGAGCCCATCAGCACTATTCTGTCCAGCTCTGGGGCCCAGCATCAGAAAGACATGGATCTGATCGAGCATTGTTCAGAGGAAGCCAAGAAGATGATCCAAGGACCGGAACCCCTCTGCTGTGAGAACAGGCTGAAAGAATTGGGCTTGTTCAGTGGAGAGAAGACTCCCAGAAGACCTTCTGTTGGCCTCTCTGTGCATAAAGGGGTCAATAAGAAGGATGAGGAGAGACTTTATCAGGGACTGTAGTGATAGGATGAGGGCAAACAGTTTCAAAATGAAAGAAAAGCAGTTTAGATTCGATATTAGGAACAAATCCTTTATGGTGAGAGTGGTGAGGCAATGAATTAGGTTGACCAGGGAAGTGGTGAACATCCCATTGCTGGAAGAGTTCAAGGCCAGGTTGGATGGGGCTTTAAGCAAATTAGTTTAGTGAAAGGTGTCCCTGCCCATGGCTGAGGGGTTGGAACTGGATGATCTTTAAGATACTTTCCAACCCAAACCATTCTATGACTCTGTAAGGTAGCATCATTGGCCACAGGACACTCCTACAACCCAGGAAAGAGCCCAATCAACACTTACTCGTCCAGCTCATCCTTGGGCCCTGCAGAACAGCAGTAATGCAGGGGACAGCACATGAAAAGCAACTTTTAGAGGGAAGTTGGAGCTTTTTTTTGGTTATTGTTGCAGATTTCATTGCTCAACTCTGCAATACACAAACCCACAAAACATACAGACCAGAGTTCAGCTGAAGGACTCCAAGTACCTAAATTAATTTTCCACACGCAGAAGATAACCAGACAAGTTCTGTAGCTCCAGCCTTCACTGAGAGCTTTTCCCATCTCCTGCAGGCTAACATTAACACCTAGAGCTGAGCAGCTGAAGTGCTTTGCGCTGTGGGAGTCTGCAGGTGCAACCAAAACTGCTCTGAGATCACAGTTAGTCAGAGATGCCACTTTCAGCCACTTTCTCTACAGGCTTGCCTCAGACTGGATGTCTCTGCCCAGCTTGCCTTGCCAGATGATGGGACATGGCCTGCCTTGAGGGGGTTGCAGGAAAGGGCAAGGTGATATGATGCTGCTGGGACCACAGAGTTTAGCAATGGTTTCCTGTAAGACTTTACACTCACAAATGACCTCTGCAACATCTCTTATCTTAGCTTCCAAAATCAATTCCCATTTCATCTGGGCTTATTTCTCCTGGATCAGCCATCCAAGCCCCTCTTGAGGGCAGCTCAAGGTCTATTAAAATCCAGAATAACTGAAGGCTTCTCCCTGAAGGATGAATTTCATAGAGCACAAGGTGCTCTTAGAAGTGCTACTCAAGCTCCTTCTTCTGCCCTAGCCTCTGACTGATTGTCCACCCAAGGACAGCATCTTTTCAGTGTTTCCTTGGTTCAACAGAGCCAAGGACAATCCATTGTGCGTTCTGGTGCTGGTGACAGTTTGGACCACTTGCCCACCACACCTGGGAAAGCACCCACAGGAAACCAGCCACGGTACAACAGTCCCAAGGTGCCCTCCTCAGGCCTTTCATCAGAGGACAACATGGACAAAAATCTGCACAGCAGAGCAGTTTCTAGCTCAGTGTTAGGCTAAAGCATGGCAATGTGCAAAGGCTTGCAGCACTCTGGAAAACTCTTTTTTTTTTCAAGTGTATGCAGATAAGAAAAAAAATTACAGTTCATAAACCCATAGAAAGAGTTGAAAATAAAAATAAGGGAGCAGAAGGGAGAGCCTGTTCCCATGGATTGTCTCCAGTGGTAGATGGAGACCTGGGAGGTGGCAATCAGCACTGACACAGGCTCTCCCTTGGATTAAGAAAGCATAAATAAAGGAAAAGTAATTAATCAAGTAAGGAACTATTAAGAGCTAATTAAAATACCCAATTAATCATAACTTCTTCAAAACAATCTGCTAAAAACAGGCCAGTAATGGCCAGGCAGAGAATTAACAACCTGGTATGGGGTTAATTTGTGTCTTCTGCTGTATGGCCAATGCCACCTGCAGATTGCTTATCTCAGCTGGGTCCACAACACATCCCTGGACTGGATCTCAGATCTGTTGGACTGAAATCCAAAACTCCTTGGATCAAAACTGTTGAGAAGATCCACTATTGCACAGACAATATTTAAAATGTGAATATCATCCTAAAAAAAAAGGGGCCAAGTCCATTCTCCTCCCTATTTCACACTAACAAATCCACTTCCCTGCACCTTCTGCTGTATCCAGCAGCATAGAGCAAAAGCCAGGGGCAAAGTGACATGTTACAGAGTCACTGTGAGCAGGGAGCTGTGATGTTAAGTGTCACTGGCCTGGCAAACACCTGCTCGGGTCATCTGTCACCTTTAGAGCTCCTCATTGCTATGGAAATTCGAGGAGAACTCATGATACTAGCAGACAAGGGAATAAAAACCAAGCTTCTGGCTTCTACCTGCTACAGATGCCGGATTCCTGCAAACAGCCCTTGCTGCTAAGGGAATCACAGAATCCCTTTGGTTTGAAAAGTCCTTCACAATCATTAAGCCTAATTATTATCTTACTATACTAGACTTACCATGTCCCTCAGCACCACATCTCTGATACACCTCCAGGGATGGGGATTCAACCACCTCCCTGGGCAGCCTGGTTTAGTCTTTGAGAACCCGTTCAGTCAAGAACTTTCTTCTAATGTCCAACTTAAACCTTCCCTGGTGCAACCTGAAGCCACTTCCTCTTGTTTATTGTTTGTTACCTAGAGGTAAAGACTAAGACACACCTGGCTCCAACCTCCTTTCAGGGAGTTGTAGAAAGCCAGAAGGTCTCCCCTCAGTCTCCAAACAACCCCAGTTCCCTCGGCAGCTCCTTGCAGGGTCTACTTCCCCAGACCCTTCAACAAGTCGAAACTGGAATAAACAGGGAAAACCATAGGAGTTAAAAAAAAAAAAGGTATTTCCATAGGAAGCTTACAGAAAGATTTTTTTGTTCTCACACCAAAACACTTCAGAAAGCATTTTGCAGACACAGCTCCAGGCTGTTTTCTGATCCAATGAACATTATGAGCTGATGTGAAGGAAATGTCAGTAAATACGTTAAAGATATTTAGAGAAGCAGTAATTCTAGCTGATTACTTTGAAATGTCAGAGATCTCCAGCTCCTTGCTGGGGATGATAGCTCTTTCTGGAGCCTTTCTGAGAAGCAAGGAGGCAAGACTTGAGGATTCAAGACTGCTCCTTTCTTAAATTGGGTCCTCACTGTCCCTCAGCCTGCTGCTAACGTTTCTTGAATGCACCCCCACTGTCCTTTGCTGACAAGGGCACATTGCTGCCTGGTGGATAGCTCGGAGTGCAGCAGCACTCCCAGCTCCTTCTCCACACAGCTGCTTTCCAGCAGGTCAACTCCTCAGCTGTATTGGTGCAGAGGCTTATTCCTGCCCAGGCGCAGGACTCTACAGTTGTTCCTGTTGACCTCCAGGAGCTTCCCCTCTGTGCAACTCTGCAGGCTGTCCAGGTCCCTCTGAACGGCAGCACAGGCTGATGACAGGGTGTCAGCCACTCCTCCAAATTTGGTATCATCAGTTAATTGGCTGAAGGTCCTCTCTGTCCCTTCATCCAGGTCAGTGAACAAAACCAGACCCAGTCCTGATCCCTGGGGTACACTGCAAGCTGCAGGCCTTCAACTAGACTCTGCACCACTGATCACAACCCTCTGAGCTCTGCCTTTCAGTCACTTCTCAAGCCACTGTCCATACTAACCCACACTTCCTAAGCTTCCCTAGAAGGATAAGCCCGATGTAGAAAATAAGGAAAGAACCAAGGAAGAGAGCAGTGCTCCTGAAAACACAAAAATAAACCCTCTGAAGAATTCCTAGCCATTAGGAAATTGCCAGAAATTTAAGGAAGTGGTGACTTCGACATGACAAAAATCCCTTCAGGCCAGAAAGAGGATGCACTTGGGAGAAGCAGGGCTCTGATGGCTGTCCCAGGTTCTCTGTGGCTGGAGGAGCCCCATGTGCTGCCTATGCCCACACCACCTCTCACAGAGGAAAATTAAGCTTTTAAGTTTTAAGAGAGCCAAAAGAATTAGCTGTAAGTGATGAGCCCAAAAACTGCAGCCTGCAACCTGCTCCCATTCCAAAAGTGAACCCAAAGTAACTGGGCTCTGATTTTCACCAACTCATTATGTAAAATAAAAGTCAGCTGAAAGCCAATGTGGGGCCACAAAATGCCTTCATTATCTTTCATTCCTGTTCCAGTTAAAATGCAGCCAAAATCTCATGGGTTCAGCAGGGCTGAGATTTTTGCCTTAATAGCCTTTTCCTTCCTCAACACTGTACAGCTTCAGCAAGATTTTCTGCCAGTTTGTTTGGACCTAACAAGCTGTTTTACCATTAAAACAAAACACAATCTGTCTGGGACTATTAAACATTTTCCACAAAGCCCCATTCCACAGCAACTCCAAGAATGACAATGTCAAATTATGGGTCTGAGACAGACGTTTTCCAGATGTGCTGAGCACCTCATGTCTGTGTTGGATGTGGAGCTCTTCCAAAGCACTACCTGAGTTGTACCTGCTGGCTTCGGATCAGTTGACCTCTGAGGTTCTGCTCCTGAGAAACTATTCTTAGGAACACTTGTCTCCAGAAAATGGCCACATCTCTCATGCCTACAGAAGGGTGAAGAATCAAGACTGATGATGACCAATGAATGGAACAAATCAGAGAGCAAAGGGAAGCTGTGGATGGAGAGGTGCATCACTATCAGTGTGACTCCCTCACTGCACTCCCCTGGCTCCAGCTCCCAGCCTGTTGACCAAATCACATGCAAACAACTCAGCATTGGAAACCGGCAGATGAGTGAGGGCTGCAACAGCCTGATACTTTGTGAACACAGGTGGCTCCATTCTGGGTACAGTGAGGACATACAGAGGAGGATGACGCCAGCCAAGAGGAGCAGGAGCAGGTCACAGCCCCAGCATGAACCTGTCCCTCAAACAAGGGCTGCATGGAGTGAACAAAATCACTTGGCTCTCATTTAGAGCATGGACTTCTTGCTCTCAATAGTAAATATTCCTTACTCCACCCTTCCTAATCAGGTGTCCCAAGGGCTGATTCACACTGCTAGGCTTGGAGCCTCCACAGTTTCTCTGGGCAACCTGTTCAAGTGCCTCACCACCCTCACAGGGAAGAATGCCTTCCTCATCTCTAATCTAAATGCTGCTTCTTCAAGTCTGAATCCATCACCCCTCACTACATAACCTTGTAAAATGCCCTTCTCCATCTCTCTTGTCGCCCCTTTCTGGGGGCTGCTCTAAGGTGTCCCTTGAGCCTTTTCTTCTCCAGGCTGAACAGCAAGTTCCCAGCATTTGGAGTTCTTTAGCTAAGAGGGTTTTCATGGCACTTGCTATTTTTTTTCATGCTATTCTAGAATTCAATTATAAATATTCCATCACTGGCCATATGGAAACAGCAACATGGCAATCTTCTTTTAGACTGTTCTGCAGCTCAAGCCAGAGAAACACAGCAGTGCCCAGAGTCCAGGTATCCTTCAAAAGCTTCCACATTACATGTGACAAGCCAAATAAAAATACTTCTTTCTAAATCTTTCCCTCAGAAGAGTCTGAGCACATCCCTGATCCAAAACCACCCAGACCAAGTATTAGAGGTTCCTGCAAGCTCACAGGAGATTTTGCTATGTCTACCAGTTTACCTGCAAGGCACCCAGGTGCTGTGCTGAGGGACAGCTCTCCACAGCTGGTCCAGCCTTCTGCCAGTCTTTGATTGAGTTGATTCACAGGCAGGTTCTGAGAATCACATTTCCAAACAAGATTTGCTTTAATTGGCCATGCTGGACCTCCCAGAGGAGCACTAAGATGAGGCTTCTGCAGCAAGTAACTGCAAATACCAAGTTAAATCCCAGTTTTTCGTTGCAAATATTCAGGAACATTTGCTTCCTGGCAATATTACTGTTAGGAAACCAATTTGCTAAAATATTCATGAATAGCAAACTAAAGGGCGATGGATGCAGCCAAAGTGCTCACATACAAAAATACAACTGAATCTTCACCACAAATGTTTGCACCATATTGAGCTTGCTCTAGATTTAATAGGAGAAAACCCCAAACCTATAACAACACGTGGCACCACAGCCTCCACTGGAAAAATCCTGGTGAGAAGATCATACAGTGTGGGAGAAAGGTCCTCAGAACTGATCTGCACCCACACAGTCCTTGTAATGTCCTAACCCATAAGTGCAGATTTGGAGTTGACATGCTGGAATGCAGTTCTGTGGAGAAGGACCTTGGAGTCATGGTGGACAGTAAGTGATCCATGAGACGCCAAGGTGCCCTTGTGGCCAAGAGGATGAGTAGTACCCTGGGGTCAAGGAATGTTCTCCTCTCCATCTATTCTGCCTTTATGAAGCCATCATCAGACTATTGCGTCCAGTTCTGGGCTCCTCAGTTCAGGAGAGCCCACTGAAGACTACGAAGAGGTTGAGGGGCCTGGAGTACCTCTGTGGGGAGGAAAGACTGAGAGCCCTGGGCTGCTGAGTCTAGGAAAGAGCAGCCTGAGAGGGGATCTTATCAATGCTGAGCAAGAGCTAAAGGGTGGGAGGCAGGAGAATGGGACCAGACTCTTCTCAGTCATGCCCAGTGACAGGACAAGGGACAATGGGCACAAATTAGAACCCAGGGGGTTCCATTTGAAGATGAGAAGACATTTCTTTGGTGTGAAGCTGCTGGAGCCCTGGAGCAGGCTGCCCAGAGAGGCTGTGGAGTCTCCTCCTCTGGGGAGATTGCAAACGGGCCTGGACATTGTGCTCCTGGGCACAGAGGACCTTTCCAATCCCCATCACACTGAGATTCTGTGGTTTTGGTGGTCACTATGCAGTCCAGGGCTGGCTTGTTGAGTTGCAGGTCCCAGCCGCCTGACTGCTCCATTGGAATTAACACTGCCAGTGGCACATCCCTGTGGGATCTGCTCCACTGCTGGAGCATACATGTAAATCCCATTACCTATAATTGAGTGGGGATCAATGACAAATTAAAGAGTAAGAGGAAGGTTTCCAGGTGAGATTTAAATGGGAGGCTTTTACTGATAATATTTTGCATTTTCCATCAAAGTGTCCTCGAATGCTTTACAAAGATTAATGAATTAGACCTCACAACACCCTTGCATGCAAGGAAAATAGTAATCCAGCCATTAGAGAGGAGGAACTGCAGTCTAGGAGGGGGCCAGTAACTTTCTCAAGGTCACTGAAATGGCTCCCAGAGCTTTTGTTAAGCCATCCTAATTCTAAGCTCCATAGCTCCATGAAATCCCCTGAAACATGCTGTTTTACCTGCACGTTTTGCAGGGGGGAAGGAGGGGCACAGACTGGCTGGGACTGCTGAATCTCTGTGACCAAGCATGTTTGTAGCAGGCAGTGGTCAGGACAGCAGGTCTTGAAACCCATTCAGCTGTGCTTACATAAAGGGTTGCCCCATGTTCAGGCTGGGGACTCTGGGAAGAAAAAGGAGCATTGCAGCTTTGCAAATAAAATTGCAGCCTCCAAATCTTATAATAATAAAATCATAGAACTGTTTTAGTTGGAAAAGACCTTTAAGATCATCTTCTTGAATGAAAAAATGCCCGTGGTAATGAATGCATGTGATGGAGAAAACCATAGCTCACGGAATCACAGCATGGCAGGCGGTTGGAAGGGGCACATTGCTGGGGCACAGAATCACAGAATCAGTCAGGGTTGGAAGGGACCACAAGGATCAGCCAGTTCCAACCTCCCTGCCAGGGCCAGGGACACCCTACCCTAGAGCAGCCTTGCCACAGCCTCATCCAGCCTGGCCTTAAACATCTCCAGGCATGGGGCCTCAACCACCTCCCTGGGCAACCCATTCCAGGCTCTCACCACTCTCATGCCCAACAACTTCCTCCTCACGTCCATTCTGAATCTCCCCACCTCTAGCTCTGCTCCATTCCCCTCAGTCCTTTCACTCCCTGAGAGTCTAAAAAGTCCCTCTCCAGCGTTTTTGTAGGCCCCCTTCAGATACTGGAAGGCCACAATAAGGTCACCTGGGAGCCTCTTCTTCTCCAGACTGAGGGGGTGAACTTCTGTCCACCAACATTCCCAGGAGCTGCCAACCAGTAAGGCAATCCTTCCTCCCCAGAAGGAATCTACCCTGAGTAAAGGGATGGGACACAAGTCACAGCACCACTGCAGTATCCATACCTCACAAGCCACACAACAGTTACACTTCTAATTCACATTTTCTCTCTGTGACTCAGCTTTTTAATAAAAAAAAAAAAAAAGAAGTTTCTACTCAAAGAGGCTTTGAGTCACCAGCAGACAGACCCAGTCTGCAGATCCTTCATTACCTCACCACATCAAGTTACAAGGTTTGTGGGAAGTTTCATTTCACGTGGGCAAGGGAAGGAGATAACCTCACCACCAGCACTCTGTGTGCCTCCGACGGGAATACAGCTTCAATGCAACATGCAAAAAAGCAATCAGGGAATTACAAAGGGCTTCATCAGTACCTCGTGCTGTGAAGCTCTGGCACAGTGCTTATTTCAAACAGTATTCCTCTGACTTCCCAACACCTCTGATAGGATTCAGCCCTCTCAAGTATATTAGCCAAAAGTGCCTGTGAAATCCTCGAGTGGAGAGGCAAGAAGGGAGAAGCTCTACCAGGTTTTCTCCTTGCAGCCACTTAATTGAATCTGCAGCATCCAGGCTGCTGGTAATCTCCAGCACTCTGGACTTCAATTTGCTCCATGGATTTTTTTTTTCATACTGAGCACCCAGGAAGATTAGCATTTGTGCTGAATAGTTTTTAATCAACTATTCTCCAGCATCAGTCCTTTTTATCTTTAAAGCACTTCTAAATCTCCTTGCCCAAGTGTCCCCCACCCCTAACATTTATTCTACACATTTGTTTTCCTCCAGTTTCCAGCCTCCTTCACCACAACCTAATCATCTTAATCTTTAATGCTCATCTCTACCTTTTAACCTTCTCAGCATGCTTTTTCAAAGTAATCTCTTGGTTTCTCTCAGGGTTGTTTGTTTGTTTTCTCCTTTTAAAGAAGGTTTTTCCTGGCTTTTGTGTCAGCACAGAGCTGGAGATGTCCCACAAAGAGTCACCTGGCAGCAAACTGCAGGTTACCTCTCAAAATGATAACCTGTGAGGCCCTTAATTGAATCAGTAATTCTCTGAATAGAATTTATGCAATGTTAGACAAATTAAGGCAACTTCAAGTGTCACAAGAGCACTGAAGAGCTCATGCATGAGAAACACTCCAAATTACTGCAGAAGCAACAGAAAAGTCAAAAGAGAATGCACAAGGGGAAGGGGGAAAAATGCTGTTGGTTTTTTAGTGTTAGGGCAACCACTAAGGTCTGAGAACTGAAACGTGCATGGGGTTTGCAGGAAACTGCAATACCTTTTATTCACAGGCCACTTTTGTTTGAAAAAGACCTTTAAGGTCATCAGGTCCAACCAATCACAGAATCACAGAATATCTTAGATTGGAAAAGACCTACAAGTTCATCAAGCCCAATCATTAGTTTCACACTGACAAGTCCTTGACCAAAACAAATTCCTCAGCACCACATCTAATCACTAGGAATCGCTATGGCTGGAAAGGACCACCAGGATCATCCAGTCCAACCTTCATCCCAGCAGCCTTCATCACTAGACCATAGAATCAAGTGCCACATTTTAAACACCTGTAGGGATGGCGACTCCACCACCTCCCTGGGCAGCCTGTTCCAGTGCCTGACCACTCGCTCAGTAAAGAATTTCCTCCCAATAGCTAACCTAAACCTCCCCTGACACAACTTGAGGCCATTTCCTTGTGTCCTATCATTAGTAATCTGGTAATAGTAAAATCTTTAACTCTGCCAACTCTGGTGCTAAACCATGCCCCTCAGCACCACATCTCTGCGACTCTGAAACTCTTCCAGAGATGAGGATTGAACACCCTCCCTCAGGAGCCTGTTCCAGTGGTTGAGAACCCTTTCAGTGAAGAAGTTTCTTCCAATATCCAACCTAAACCTCACCTGCTATCTTAGATTAGTATTACACTAACAACATTTGGGAATAAGAGCAGGTAAATTTTTGAGCATTCAATCTCTTTCCAGGATTCCAAGAGATTCAGCAATGCAGAGGCTCAGCAAACATGTCCCTTTTTAATCACAACTTCATAATACCATGCCCTACCTTGCTGGCATTTCTTCACTTCATTCACTACCTGGAGCAGTTTGGAAAATTGCTGATAGAAGAGTGAAAGCAAATATTAAATTCAACAAAATGAAAAAGCAAAAAGTTCCTTTAATGTTTCCAACATAGAGCTCTTCAATATTTAAGTGTGGTTTAAGCTTCTGAATTCATGTAGAATAGTTATTCATTTGATATCCAGAGAAGAAAAGCAACATGGGCACAGTGAGTCCAGACTGTCTGAGATCATGACAAGCCTGGATCAGGTGCAAAGAGAACTCAGAAATAGGTAAAAAGGAAGAAGAAACATCCCCTGACATGCTGAGGATTGCAGGCAGTAGCACCAAAGTTTGCACGGGAACTCCAGCCAGTAAATGCAAACCACATTCCTGTGTCTCTTCCCACATGCTTCACTTTGATTCTTCATCCTCCTCTGTCCTCTTCCTCTGCTTTCCTCCCCCATCTGCATGACACTAGCACCTATCAGCTCTCCTGAAATGGCTGCAGTGAAGGTGTACCAGTGCTAGGCTTTGAGCCAGCTGAGCAGATGCCACACTAAAGAAGGAGCTGCATCACATTTCTCTGCCCTTAACAGCATCAAGCTGCAGTTCTGGATGGTTTAAACTGAGATCATCTCATGCTACTACTGTTTTCCTCCATGCCACAGAGTTTAAGGCTGCATATTTCAACTGTGGGCTTTTTGTTGACTGCTGCTTAACCAAGTGCACCCTAAATTATATGGAGAAAGCAAACTAGAAATAAGAATTCTGACTTTTGAAGATATGAATACTGCTGCTGAAACATCCTCTAACTTCTTTGCTCACCAGTTCATACATGCTACAGAGCTGCCTGGTTTTACGGGAAGTATTATGGCCATCCACATCAAGAGTGGTACCTGGATAATAGACTGGTCCTTAAATAGGATGAAACAGATAACAGTCACCAAATAAAACTGTTCATGGGGGGCCCAGTCATGAGCGTTGTAAAAGCCAAACTTTATACAACTCGATATTAAAACCAAAAGGCCACATTACAGCTACTTCTGCACTCCCAGCCAGCCACTGCCTTAAACTGGAGCTATAAATCCACCAGGAATGCTGGATAGGGATCACTTCGGATAATACCATTTCTTCCAGTAGCTTCACTGCCAAAGTACCTCTCCCCCTATTTCAGCATTACCAACCATCTCTGAAAATTGTCACCAGTCAATCAAGAGTTGCAGCATCAGGGCCACAGATCTGGTTTTGAAGGAGCAGCAGGTGGCAGCACTGAGTGCTGAGTACAGGGGACAATCACATCCCTAGATCTGCTGGCCACGCTATTCCCGATGCAAGCCAAGTGGCCATTGGAATGCTTGGCCACCTGAGCACATTCAGCCAGCCATCAATCAACACCTTCAGGTTCTTCACTGACCAGCTCTCCAGCCACTCTGCCCCAAGCCTGTAATGCTGTTGTGGCCCAAGTGCAGCACTCAACACTCAATCTTATTGAATCTCATAGTGTTGGCCTCAGCCCATCAATCTAACCTGTCCAGATCTCATTACAGAGCCTTCCTGCCCTCCAGCAGATTGATATACCCACCCAACTTGGTGCTGGAATCCCTTCAGTATTCAAATACTGAAGAGTTCAGTATCTGAATCCCTTCAGTGTTCAAATACTTCAGTAACCCTGATGTATTCCATGTAGGAAGAATCCTATCAGCTCTGCTGAGAGCAAAGACACACCTCCATTACACGCAGAACTTCTCTTTGTAACATTAGAAATTCTGAAAGGATCATTATAGGCCAGACCTACAGGCCAAGGATCCCAGCCTCTCTCCCAGTGGGATTAATTGCATGTCTCCCAATAGCTCCCAATCCATCGCACTGCCACCAAAGCAGCCTGTCAGCACTGCTGAAAAGTTAAATCAGCAAATATTAATTGCCAGCTGGGAAATGTGCCATTAGTTCACACTCAGATACTTTTTTTTTCCCCAGCTGGAAAGAGAGAGAGAAGAAGAGAGAGAGAGAGAGGGTGTTAAATGAAGCATATTTCTTTGCAGTTTGCAAAGAAGCCAACAGGAGCAAGTTTGTCTGTTCTGCAAGCACTAAATGAGCAAAACACTCAACACCTTCACAGAGATGTTTTGAAATGCTGTTCTCCAGAACAAATTACTTCTGGAAGTAACAAAGCACTAAAACTAACACATGGACAACAAATAAAGTACAGGGGAAATAAACCACCACCACCTAAGGCGGAATTCATATCTATATGAGATTACTGCAGTGATATGTTGCCTGTTATTACCCTGCTTGGGTTTTGTGGGTTTTTCCTCCAGGTTTGCAACTGATTTACATTTGAGGATAGAAAATGTTTTGTCAACATCATCTGAACACTTCCCATAATTAGAAAGAAACTTTTTTAGGACTATAAGAAAGACAGCTGAGAAGTTGAAAAACGAAAGATGCCACTTCAGGCCATAAAATGATAGAATTTTGAGGAGGAGGAGGGGGGTTGGAAGAGGTCTTGGCATTTAAGCCTTTAGTTCAGGGTCTGATCAGCTCATTCAAGTCTTGAATATTCCAGAGTTGGAGGCAGCACCTGGGCAGCCTGCTCCACCTCTCAGCTACCCATCTCATAGGATCACAGGATGTTAGGGGTTGGAAGGCACCCAAACAGATCATTGAGTCCAACCCCCCTCCCGGAGCAGGACAATACTATCTAACACAGATCACAGAGGAACACATCCAGACAGGCCTGGAAAGTCTCCAGAGAAGGAGACTCCATGACCTCCCTCGGGAGCCTATTCCAGTGCTCTGTGACCCTTCCAGTCCAGAAGTTCCCCTTTGTATTGAGGCAGAACCTCTTGTGCTGCAACTTACACCCCTAAGTTATCTCCTTACATCTAGGCTGAACCTTTCATTTCAGATCTTCTCCTCGCTCCTCATACTTGTCCCATGCAGAGACAGGCTCCATCCTCTATGCTACATATGGATGAATGTCAGGAAAGAAGTCATTCTGGCTCTTTCCACATACCAACATGCTTGAACACATATGTCTATGTGCAGCACAAGCCAGCACATGGGCATGCAGGGTCTGGAACACTATATCTAAGTTTATGGTATGAAATACCGTTCTGAGCAACAGTGAGAGGCTCAAGCCCAGCAGTGTCACTGTGTGTGTCATGGAGATGAAGAAGGCAGGTGGTTTCCCATAGGAGTTTCTTCCCCAGTTCTGTATCTATATCAATATCTAAACATAAATATAGATCAATATCCAAACAACAATATATTATTTATATTGCAAGGTGAGAATTGACCTTGTATGAGAATGAAAACTATGGTCCTGCATTCGCTTAAAAGACAGAAAAAAAGACAAATCTTTTAAGCAATGGGATCAAATTACCATCAGTAAATCCACCACTGACATTTTCAGAGAGACTGGAGAAAGGAGGAGAGTGGGACTGGAATCACAGATTGGCAGGAGCTGGAAGAAACCTCTGGAGATCGCCCAGTCCAACCCTGTGCTAAAGCAGGATCACCCACAGCAACTTGTCCTGGATTACAATGGCCGAGGGGGGGTGGAATCTCTCTAGAGAAAGAGACTCCACAATCTGTCTGGGCAGTCTGCTCCAGGGCTCCAGCACCTTCACAGCAAAGGTTTGCCTCACATTCAGGCAGAATCAAATGCCAGGCATGAACGTGCTTTTCCAGCACCCCAACTCTCCACATAACATTTTGTCAGATCTCATCAAATTAGAGCTTTAGGAGACGTTGGAGCAAATGGACTAAAAAAAGGGGCAGAGGTACAGTGCATTTACATAATGGAAAGTTCAAGACTTTGGTCAGCTAAATTGGATTGAATTAATGCCAGAGCACAAACTAAATCTGACTAGCTGCAACATAAAGCTTCTATAGAGCCCAGCAAGAAAAGCTGAGCTTTTGATAAGAAACCCAATATACCTGGATAAAGAGAGGATGTCAGAACTGGAGAAAATAAGGAATGAGTTTGGACAAGCAACGTGGCTACCTTCATCTAGCAGGGGCTTGGCTACTGCAGGGGAGCTTTAGGATTGCTGATCCCACAGAAAAGAGCAGAAAGGAAAAGAAAGAGGGAATAAAATTACTCCTAAATCCTGAAAATGAAAAGTATAACTCTAAACTGAAAGAGCTTCTTCTCTAATGTATGTATTCTGCTAGAGAAATGCATTGCTCTGATGTTTGTGGGGGAAGGAGTGAGGTAAGGGAAGACAAACTGTTTGATGTGGTGTGTGTGCAGCTTTTCCTGGCCAAAAATAACATGAGAAAATAGAGTGAAGAGACCGAGGGGGTGTAAAAAGTCAAAAGGAAAGAAAAATGAATAAAAAGTAGAAAAAAAAAAAACAAGAGGACTCCTGCTTCTGCAAAGCATAGTCCAAATCACTGCAATAAAATGCCATAGCTGCAGAATCCAAGGCTTTTATTCAAACAGGGACATTTCCAGGCCAACTGCTCATTTTTGACATCTGTGAGACAATAGTCATTATGAGCAGATACCTTTCTGGTTTTCCTAGATATTGGGAGTGATCTGGGGAATGACAAGCTTCTTTCTTCTCCTGTATTTTGTTAGTGGGTCAAAAATACCAGTGCTCAACCCAAATGACTGTAGAAACTGAAATTTCAGATACACAAACCCCAAAATCCTGTCATACCGTAGAGAAACCTTAAAGAGCACATTTTCCTACGGGAAACTCAAGCTGTGTTTCATGCCAGTGAAGACAACCACCTCAAGAAGAATCTGAACAGCTATGAGTAGAAGTGACTTTTCTCCTGAGACCTGTGGATGTAGGACTTCTGCTTTACAGTGTTTTCCTCTGGGCTCCATACTCCAAGTGAAGTTTTCCACCTCTCTGTCATTTGCTTTCTCAACTGAGAAAGAGGAATGGCATTTGTGGCTTTGTGCACGGCAGCGCTGGGGAACTGCTGTATCAGAGGGTACAGGATGAAGCCTGGGAAGATTTCTCCTGCTGGGAAGGAACTCACATGGCTTCACTCACATTTCCATGTGCTTCCACCTTGGATGTGATATCTAATCACCAGCCCAAGCCTTGGGGCATGGTGGCCAGCTCTGCACACCAAGGACTTACACCTTCCATGAAATCTTTCACAAACACAAGGCTGAGGCAATCAACCTATGCTTGCTGACACCAGACAGTTGATGTCTACACAAAGCCCACCCTCACCTAAGTGATTTTTTCTGACTGTTCTCAGAAACATATATTAATGTCATAGGAGAATTTGGATGTCTGAAGGCACAGAAAATTTACTTTCTTGGACTCCATGATGATAATGAGGCAATGGAACAGGTTGTCTAGAGAAGCTGGGAAGGTTCCAAACTTGGAGGTGTTCAAAGCCAGGTTGGACAGGCTCTTGAGCAACCTGGTCTAGTAGGAGGTGTCTGTGCCCACAGCAGGGAGGTCAGAACTAGACAATCTTTTCTATACCTCTCAAGGTTTCAGAGGAGCCATTTCATTCTAGGCTGGGCAAAGGAGAAATTGGTCATTTGCCTAGACCCGAACTCTTTGGGAGACCTTACTGCTCTCTACACATACCTGAAAGGAGGTTGTAGCCAGGTGGGGGTTGGTCTCTTCTCCCAGGAAACCAGTGACAGAACAGGAGGACACAGGCTCAAGCTGTACCAGGGCAGGTTTAGGCTGGATTTTAGGAAAAAAATCCTTCACAGAGAGAGTGATTGGCATTGGAATGGGCTGCCCAGGGAGGTGGTGGAGTCATCGTCCCTGCAAGTGTTTAAAAAAGGACTGGATGAGGCACCCAGTGCCATGGTTTAGTTGCTTGGATGGTGACATGGACAGTGGCACTGAGCGCACCCTCAGCATGTTTGCTGACGACACCAAGCTGTGTGCTGCAGCAGACAGGCTGGAGGGCAGGGATGCCATCCAGAGGGACCTGGACAGGCTGGAGAGGTGGGCACAAGCCAAACTCATGAGGTTCCAGCAGACCAAGTGCAAGGTCCTGTATTTCGGTTGGGGCAATCCCAAGCACAAATCCAGGCTGGGCAGTGAGCGGCTGGAGAGCAGCCCTGAGGAGAGGGACTTGAGGGTGCTGCTGGACCAGAAGCTCAACATGAGCCAGCAGTATGCACATGCAGCTCGGAGGGCCAACCAGAGCCTGGGCCGAATAAAGTGTGGCCAGCAGGGCCAGGGAGGCGATTCTCCCTCTCTACTCTGCTCTGCTAAGACCTCACCTGGAGTACTGCAGCCAGTTCTGGAGCTCCCATTAAAAGAAGGATGTGATTGTGCTGGAGCATGTCCAGAGAAGGGCCACTTTGTTGATCAGAGGGCTGGAGCACCTCTGCCGTGAGGACAGACTGAAAGAGTTGGGGCTGTACAATCTGGAGAAGAGGAGGCTCTGAGGTGACCTTCTTGTGGCCTTCCACTATCTGAAAGGGGCTACAAAAAGGCTGGGGAGGGACTTTTTAGGATATCAGGGAGTGGCAGGACTGGGGGGAATGGAGCGAAGCTGGAGGTGGGGAGGTTCAGAGTGGAGGTTAAGAGGATGTTGTTCAGCATGACAGTGGTGAGAGGCTGGAATAGGTTGCCCAGGGAGGTGGTTGAGGCCCCATGCCTGGAAGGGGTTAAGGCCAGGCTGGATGGGGCTGTGGGCAGCCTGCTCTAGGGTAGGGGGTCCCTGGCCCTGGCTGGGGGGTTGGAACTGGCTGATCCTTGTGGTCCCTTCCAACCCTGTCTGATTCTGTGATTCTCTGTTAGGTAATAGGTTGGACTTGATAATCTTGAAGGCCTTTTCCAACCTGGTTAATTCTCTGTGATTCTCTCTCTAATTCTCTTCTGCTCTTCCCAATACTGGTGGTAGTACAGAATGAAATGCTAGTGATGTATCATAATCAAGCAATGCTTCTTGTCACACATGAGTATTTGCTATACACCAGTATTTACAAAGCACTCCACATGATTAATATGTTAAAAGACCAAAAATATCATTTCCCAAAACACACAACCTCCCCCAAGACCTTTGCTTTGTTATCAGTTTACTGTGAATAGACTTCAATCACAGTGGGATCAGAGCATCTGATCTCTGTCATACTTTAAGGCCTTCCATTTTGCCACTGATAACTGGGTAAACTGGCAGAGCACACAGATGCAATCTGTGGTGTCTCTCAGCTCTACACAGGGATTTAAGTCTTAATTGAACAAGTCAACTGGGACAAAAAAAAACCCCAACACATGAAGCAGCCCACTCATCAGCCTAACTGCACTCAAATAATTAAGCTACCTACTGGACAGGAACCAAACAGAAAGCACATGCCTGTTGGCAGATGTACTGCTTCAGATGAATGTTTGTGTACATTTCACACCTTTAGGATTTTTCTCCACTCAAAAAAATCTTACATTTTACAATGTTGCTTACAAACCTGCAGCTGAACTGCTCACCACAAAGTTCCACTGAAAAGAGAAGACTATCATTGCTGATTGTGGGTGAGGAGTAGCTTGAGAGCAGTCTTGAGAAGGACTTGGGGGTGCCAGTTGAGTTAAAGCTCAACATGAGCCAGCAACGTGTGCTTGTATCCCAGAAGGTAACTGTGTCCTGGGCTGCATCAAAAGTAGTGTGATCAGCAGGATGAGGGAGGGGATTGTTCCCCTCTGCTCTGGTGAGACTCCACCTAGAGTACCGAGTCCTCTGGGGCCCCCAACAGAAGAACAACGTGGAACTGTTGGCTTTCAGGTAAAGCCATGAAGATTAGAGGGCTGGAGCACCTGCCCTAGGGAGACAGGCTGGGAGAGTTGAGGCTCTTCAGCCTGGACAAGAGAAGGCACCAAAGAGACCTCAGAGCAGCCTTTCAGTATGTGAAGGGGACTACGAGAAAGCTGGGGTGGGGACTTTTGACAAGGGCTTGTTGTGACATGACAAGGGACAATGGGGAGATGTAAAATGGAGATTAGGAAGAAATTCTTTTCAGTGAGGGTGGTCAGACACTGGAACAGATTGCCAGTGAGGTTGTGGATGCCCCCTTCCTGGCAGTGTTCAAGGCCAGGTTGCACAGAGACTTGAGCAACTTGATCTAGCAGAAGGTGTCCCTGCTCATGGCAGGGTTACTGGAACTAGATGATTGTTAAGGGTCCCTTCCAACCCAAACCAGTTTGTGATTCTATGACTTACAAATAAAATCCAAAGAAACAAAAAGCCACACAGAAGGTTACTCATGAACTGCATGGCAGAAACAAAGGTTGAACCCAAATATCCCTCTGGAGTCCTCCACTCTGTGGGATTTTTTCCCCCTTAAGGTAAAGTCTTTTTTCCGATGTTTTATCTCTGCAGACAGTGGTGTGAAGCACTTTTTGATTTATTCAGGCAGGAAGAGAAGTGAGTTTGTTTCTTTCTTCTCTGCCATAAAGCTGCTATTCTGCTGGAAAGTAGATTTAAGCAGGGCTCCATGGCAAGAGTTTAAGGGTTACTTTAAACTGGGACACAAAACTACCACTTTCTGACATCATTTCATGGTGTGTTCAGGGAAGTATTCAAGCGTGACATTGTATCATTAGGTGTAATACAGCCATTGCAGAGGCACTGATTACTGCAATGAGAACTCATTTTCTTTACCAGTGTATGTGATAAGGAATGAATAAAACCCAGGTCAGGAGCACTGCTGTAAAAAGGTGGACTATCGACACCAGGGAAAAAAATGAA
This sequence comes from Tricholaema leucomelas, assembly GCA_013400475.1. NCBI lineage: Eukaryota > Metazoa > Chordata > Aves > Piciformes > Lybiidae > Tricholaema lacrymosa > Tricholaema leucomelas. The sequence goes on from WAAF01002160.1 coordinate 790,342, forward strand.
GGTGCTTTTTGGTGAGTCGGAGGAATAAGACCCCCTACATCATGTGGGGTTCGAGGGTGCTGAGCACATCTGAAATTAAGATTTGCACTTTCTTTAAGTGTTTCTCATCCTGCAGTCCCATCTGCACCATACTCAAAGATGAAGACAGTTACCAGCCCTGACCAAACACAGTAAACAGGCAGAAACATCAGCACCAGGACCAAGACACGTGTATTCTTTTTAGAGGCTCCTTTTTAGGGTGACCAGCTAAATCTCTTTTCACCTTGACCTGCTCCAAATACGCTTTTAAGTGACCCCTCTCCATGATTAATTTCACACAAGATTTATTAATCCTAGATTTAATTAGTTGCTTTGGTAAATTCAGAGCATGTCTGCAACAAACTCAAGCCCAGCTGGTGTCCATCAAGTCAATCCACTTCCCAGCTCCTGTCCCCCATTCACAACCAGATAAGTAAGACTTTGCAAAGCTGTGCCAAGCAGTATCTAGATAACTCCAGAACTTTTGAACTGGTCTTAGTCTCCAGACCTCTGAAGCACAAGAACAGTAACTTGAGGATATGTTAACACAACTCCTGTAATGGGCTCCTCTAGCATCATGTTAGTAAAGGAGAACTTATGATGGATAGCTCTGCACACAGCCAAGCTCCTCAGGGGCTCAAGTGCCCACTGAGCTGAAGAGAAAGGAATTATTTTCATATTTGGTCACGTAAATGTCACTGGAAAGATTTGCACAACCCACTCAAGTCTTTCTGTAGGTGCATGGAGTCATATCTGACAATGAGTTTTCAAAACATACTCTAGAGAGACCTATATAAACTTCTCATTAGAAGCACAGCAATTTACAACTTCTTCCATTCCCTGGCATTTTATCACACGCCTCTGCTTCCACAGCCTCACTTGATTTGTGACAGGATGCTACATGGCACACAAAGCATTAATGGCAAAGAGACAGGGCTCCAGCCCTTTTGTATCATCATTTGGTGCAATGATGATAATGAAATTATGCTACTGAACCAGTAAACCAGCTGAGGACATATAGACCCTACTGGCAATCAGAGCTGTCTTTGCAGTTATTTAAAGCTCTTCTGGCAGTGCATTGCCTGCCCTTCTTAGTTCATCTAAGCAGCTCCTTTCCTTTCTCCATGTCATTTACCCTAATAGGTTTTTGTTTCTCATTTTTGTAACAAACTTTTTGTAATACCATATACTTTGTGTTAATGTCTTTGTCTTGTTCAAAGCCTCCCCAAATGAATTGAGTTGTAAAAAAGTATAGCGGCAGTTGGAAGCACTGAGCAGCACAACTACAACACATACAGTGACGTTAATTATGTACCAGTTTCCAGTTTGATTACATTTTGGGTGGTGATGACACTTCAGGGCTTAATAGGCACGTAACACATTTGTGTTACATTCTACAGTGTCCTAGAACACAATCAATCAGGTAGGAAGATCATCCAGCCCAACCTATCACCCAGCCCTGTCCAATCAACTAGATCATGGCACTAAGTGCCCCATCCAGTCTTTTCTTGAACATCTCCAGGGACGGCGACTCCACCACCTCCCTGGGCAGCCCATTCCAATGCTAATTACTCTCTCTGTGAAGAACTTCCCCCCTAATATCAAGCCAATACCTCCCCTGGCACAACTTGAGACTGTGTCCCCTTGTTCTGTTGCTGGTTGCCTGAGAGAAGAGACCATCCCCCACCTGGCTACAACCTCCCTTCAGGCAGTTGTAGACAGCAATAAATCAGCTTTAAATTTTTTTGTCTGGTAGAAACCAAACAGAACTTTCAGCAGGACCACAGTAAAATGAGTGATGCAAGTTCTAAAGAACTATTGATTTGTCATGATGTCCTACCTTTGAAGAAACAGTCCTTGCTATGGATAATGTAGATTTTCTTCCTCTGCAGGCATGAGGCTTGATGCAGCTGGCAATGATTTTCATAGAATTTGCCATCAGATCCACACACAGGCATGTAGCTGGACTTGCAAGTTTCTATGCACCTGCACTCGGGCTGGTTGGTGTCCTTGTTCACCACACACTTACTCCCCCGGCCACAGTACTTCTTCTCACATGATGCATGGAGGCCATCCTGCCCATAAAGCACTAGGGAGAGCAGAAAACATCAATGTCAGCAACGTGTGCCTAACAAACCACACTCAACCAGTGTAATGACACAAGCAGGACATACAATATCATAGCACAAGAGGAAACAGCCAGAAGTCACGCCAGAAGAGATTTAAGTCAGATATTAGGAACAATTCCCATCACAGAAAGGGTTGTCAAGGCCTGGAAGAGGCTACCCAAGGCAGTGGTAGACTCCCCATTCCTGGAGGAACTAAAAAGCTGTGTAGATGTGCTGAGGGACATGGATTAGTAGTGACCTGGCAGAGCTGGGCTAACATTTGGATTTCATGATCTTATAAGCTCTTTTCCAACCAAAACACACTCTATACATGGTTTCTGGGGTGAAAAGTGCACTCTTTGAACAGCAGCAGCTTGAAGAGTGCCTTCACATCTGTGCTCCCACACCTCCAGCTCTCACTCCTCACAACATGAAGCATGTGCTGCAAATGCTCTACTGAAAAATGATGGATGCATGCCCGTTTCTTCTTTTAGCCCTTTGCAAATCCAGACCCTGGATTAAAGCCCAAGTGAGAGTATTTCTGTACCCAAACTTTGCCCACAAGCTACACTCAGGAAGTAATTCTGAAAACTTACACTCCTCCAACCACAGAACTCAAAAGGAGCTTCATTTGGGGGCAACAAAATGTCTGAAGTACCAAACTTCAGCTTCTGCATCAGCATATGCATTCACAGTCTAACTTCCACCCTGTGAGCCAAAAGCAGAACATTCCAAAGGCTAAAGTTCTCACAGGTTTCACCAAAAGCTCAGAGAGACAATTGCTGAGAGCTTTTGAAAAAATAACCCCCAAGAAAGACAGTCTCCGAAATGAATAGTACAGAAAGATGCTTCTCACTCTAAAAGTGACCCCCAGTAGCTCTTCCCACCCTCTGAATAATGACATATGATGAAAAAGAACTTCCTACTACATTTAAGAATTCACTGAATGTAATGTTCAGAACATTATTGTGTTGTTTGATGCTGCTGAGAAGTTGAAGTTGCTGCCTTCGTGCTGTAACATCTTCTGCTCCTGAAGCTACCTCACTTAAACACTTCCAACAACTCATTAGAGTAACTCACAGAGGACAGGGTGCTTCCAAGCACTGCTAAGAGCAATAATTCTCATTATACTCAGCCAAGAGAGTTTCAGGAAATTAGGGTATTCTCTGCTAATTGGAGTACATGAAGTTGAGAATCAAAAGGGATGCTGCAAAAGGATAATTAACACGCCCCACGCTGGCTGCCCCAGCTGCCCCACACCAGGCACTCAGTCTGCACCAGCAAGTCCATGTGGAAGCAAATCCTTGCTGCCTACATTTACCACATGGAACCTTGGCTCTCAGCAAAGAAAGAAAATCAAGTGGAAGCGTTGCTCTGGTGCTCTGGGTGTGCTTCAGCATCCAATGGGACAAATCTTACAGCAACCACAGTACCAAATTAATCCCCCAAGATGCTATTTCCTTCAAAGACAGACTGAAATTGTACCAGAGGTGGTTTAGGTTGGATATAAGGAACAATTGCTTTCCCTAAAGAGTGGCCAGGGATTGGAACAGGCTGCCCAGGGCAGGTGGTGGATTTGCCACCCCTAGAGATGTTCAAGAAACATGTGGCCATGGCACTTGGAGACATGGTTTAGTGGGCATGGTGATGTTAGGTTGATCAGTCTTTTCCCAACCAAAACAACTCTATGATTCTACAATTAAAGTTTCTAGCTTTGACTCCAGTCCTGATCTAACCTCTAAACTTCAGCAGAACTGGATGCTCAGCTGCCTGCAGGAGCTCACTATTAGTTGAAGGCAAACTGGCTTTTTACATGTAAATGTAGTAATTCCCATTCCTGCAGCATAGAAGCAACTCTTTATGAGTAGTAATATGACAGAGCTGCTTGGGTTTTGGTTTTACTGTGTGATGGGTTCATCTGGTTGGTCTTAATTAAAGTCAGTGCTTGTCATGAACTCAACCTTCCCCTGAACTCTTTTTGGAGTTTTGCTGAAGGAAGGAAGAAGGCTGTATTTGGAAGAAAAACAATCATTTGTGACACTTCATCTGATCTGTAACGTATTTAGTGGTGTGTAAAAGGCAGATGAGGGCTCTGTCTTTATGAATTAATGAGGAGCCAGAGGACACATTCTCCAATATGGCAATAATATCTTTATTTTCCTATTAAAGTCTTGCTTTGAGATGAAGGCAGCATTTTAATCAGCCTTATAAAACTGCTGAACTTGCTTATTTCATTTGGTTTTCCACCAAAATCCCAAATTTCTCAAGGGCAGCCAGAAATCAGTTTGTGAAGTCAGGTGTTTCAGACTCAACTAAACGCATGTAGCATTGAAAAGTGGCTTGTTTTGGAGGATGCTCAAGTTTCGACCCAAGGAAAAGACTCTTTGTCATTTCCACATGTTAGAGTGGGGCTCGTAAATACTCTGAGCAGTTAGTTGGTAGTTTCATTTCATTACCTTTTCCATTTTTGGTTTTAACTATCCTTGTAAGAGTGGGGAATTCAGTTACTTTTAATATGTGACAAAAAAATAAGCAATGGCAGGTGTGTTTCACGCTGCTGAGCTACATGTGGGTATCCTTCAGGTGCCTGACCATTGGATCAGCTGAAGCATGTGCCTGGATTCAAAGAATCTCAGCATGATGGGGTTGGAAAGGACCTTTAGAGATCATCCAACCCAACTCCTCTGCTAAAGCAGGGGCAGCCACAGCAGCTTGTCCAGCATTGCAAAGTCCAGCTGAGTTTGGCATTCCCCTGAGAAGGAGACTTCACAGCCTCTCTGGGAAGACTGCTCCAGGGCTATGGCAATCTCATAGGAAATAATTTTCTTCTAATGTTCAGATGTAACCTCCTGGGTTCCAGTTTGTTTTTCTTACCCCTTGTCCTATCACTTGGCACCACTGGCTCCATCCTCTTGCCCCCTGCTCTTTAGCTCTTGCTGAGCATTGAGAAGAACTTCTCTCAGTCTTGTCTTCTTAACCCTTTACCCAACTTAGATGTGTTTAAATAGGAGCTCTCCCTCTGGGAGCACAAACCCAAACTGTAACAAAAGAAATGAAGCAAAAAGCTAAACAGGCTTTTGGTGCTTTCTCCATAGTAACCAGTGGATCTGGAAAGATTTTTATAAGCTGGTGCTTACCAAAATCTTTGTTATCATTAAACCCCTTACAATTCCCATGGTAGTAGGCACAGCCTTTGACTTCAGTAATGACAAATCCATATTAAAAACCAAAATACCCAAATCATCTGAGGCCCTATGAGGGATTTTGTTTCAGCTGGTGCTTGTGGTAGGTCACATCTGGACAGGATACAGCTGTGGCCAGTGCAAATGCAACTTGAGGCATTAAATCAGAGTAGCCTATCATGGGTGAAAAGGCAGGACTAAGCTTCAGTGAGATGTGCAGTGCTGTCCTTAGCTGGTGCTAGCTCCTCATGAGATATCAACTTAGAGCCATCAAGACAGAAGAGGAAATGTTTTGCTGTAGTTGTACCTGACCCACATTTAGACTGTCAGTAATAGCTCCTGAATCTTGACTTTTAGGTATCTCCAGCATCAACAGTAGCTTCCAAAATAGGAAATGTGTGGATGTGGCACTTCAGGACACGATTTAATGGCCATGGAGGGTTTAGGTTGATGGTTTGGTTTTACAATCCTGGATATCTCTTTCAACCAAAACAATCCTACAACTGCATGTTGTGATGGGTAAGCCAAGTGTATGCAGAGGTGCAGCCTCTGCCCTTAAGAGAAGCAGGATGCTCGACCAGGCCTTCCTTAAGCCCTGACCCCTCACTCTACTCTGATCTACAGCAGACATCATAAATGCAGATAGCCTTGGCAGTGACATCTCCTGGAGGTCATAAAATGAGCATTCCTCAGGACATTTGCTGGAAATTCTGGAACAATTAGTCAAGTCCATAAAGAATACGCAGAGTCTCCTTCCAGGGACTGCGTTTTTTGCACTGCTTGGAGATGGTTTGACCTTCTAGTTTATTACAAGTCAGGAAAAGTCAATATTTCTGAGCTTACCAGGTTGGAGGAATTTTAATGAGTTATTGAGTCAAAGAGTTAATCCACCAATAACAGATTTAAGTTTCATTTTCCCTTTCGGATTTACAGTGATAAAAACAAAGGTTTATCAGGGACTAGGAAAAATGAGGTTTTGTAGAGACTTTTGCTTGTCATTGTGCACACACCTTAACCCCTTGATCACTGGCACATGAAATTCAGCTTGAGCACTGGGGCATTTCATATTGACATGAAACGCTAGCAGGCAGCAGCCATGTTGGTGTTAGGAAGGAATGATGAAAAAAGGATTGAAGTAGTGAACACTGCCACTCATCTCTATTATAAGTGACAAGAAAAAAAAAGCTTTGGAAAAGACCTGGTCTGCTTTCCTAGACTGAACTGTTCTGCTGCCTGAAAAATCACAGAATCATAGAACTGCTTCAGTGGATAAAACCTCTAAGATTATCAAGACCAGCCATCAACATAGAATCACAGAATCAACCAGGTTGGAAGAGACCTCCAGGCTCATCCAGTCCAACCTATCACCCAGCCATGTCCAATCAACTAGACCATGGCACTAAGGGCCATTAAACCACTTCGCTAAGTGTGATGTCCACATTTCTCTTGAATACCTCCAGGGAGGGTGACTCCATCACCTCCTTGGGCAGCCTATTCTAATGCCTGATTACTCTTTCAGCAAAGAAACTTTTCCTAATACTCAATCTAAACCTCCCCGCACAATTTCAGGCCATAATGGAACAGTGGAGACTGGTACAACTGGGAGCTTCTGTACCACAGAACATTCCTTATGGAAAAGCCCCTCAGGATCATCAAGTCCAACCAATAACCCCACTCTACAGATGCAGTCTAAGCCATATGCCCAAGCACCACATCTAAATGACTTTTAAACACCTCCAGGATTGTTGACTCAACCATCTCCCTGGGCAGCCCATTCCAATGCCTGACCTTCAAAACCAAGTCCTTCAGAACCAATGTTGCACACCACAAATATACTAACAAAAACGAAAATAACATCAAATCCTTTAAACCATGGTAAAAATATTCGGTCTCTAAATTCACTGTGCCACTTCCATCAGGTAATTGGGTAAGGTAAACTAGTCATGACTCCATCATCTTGACACTGGTTTTTCACAATTCTTTTCTTCCTCCATGAAATGATCTTTTACGGTCTAAAACATCACACCCGTAAGCACTGTTTACTGGTGGAAAATTTACATGGCCAGCATACACAACACATACATGCAGATGTACCTGCTCCAGTGTGCATTTACATACATCTATTCATACACAGATGATGTACACTTACAGATACTCAGATACTTCACAGCAACAGAACAAGAGGATGCAGTCTGAAGTTGTGCCAGGGGAGGTATAGGCTTGATAATAGGAGGACATTCTTCACAGAGAGAGTGATTTGCCATTGGAATGGGCTGCCCAGGGAGGTGGAGGAGTCACTGTCCCTGGAGGTTTTCAAGAAAAGACTGGATGAGGCACTTAGTGCCATGGTCTAGTTGACTGGATGGGGCTAGGTGATAGGTTGGACAGGATGAGCTCAGGAGGTCTCTTTCAACCTGGTTGATTCTATGATTCTACTTCACTTGCCGTAATTTCACTTTGGTCAAAGTTACAAAATCAGAAGTTGCAGCACATTACCTTACACCTTCCTTCCCCAGCACACCTTTAGCAAACAACTCATGATTGGAAGTAACAAAAGTTCAGAGGCATGACTGCTGCACCTTCTGCTCACTAGCAAATTCGTGTGCTATGTACATTGTCAGTATGCAATAAAATGAGAAAATAAACATAAAGCAGGGATTTCATAATCATCTTCTCTCTGAGTTCCTCAGTTTTTCATTGCATGCCTGTTATGAAAGTGGAGAAGAAGAAAAGCCACAGTAAATCACCTGGAATAGGAGCATGGCACCAGTGCATTCATTATCTCCATTACCAGCCTCTGGAGCTGTCATTTACTGATTTTTATAAAGTAAAAGCGTTGACTTATCCTGGAGAATAACAGAAAATGAGATCTGCTTCAAGCACAGGTTTTGCTGTAGATGCAAAGCATTTTCTTTCAAGGTCCAGAAGATAACTGTGGCTGTGTACGTGTGTGTGCATCTTTGAGCTGGATGGAGATACAGAAGCCTCAGAAGAAGAGGCTAGAAAAATCACTCACTTTTACTAATGCAGATGCTCTACACAAAACAAAAAAGAGGATGCCATGGAAAGTCTCACAGAAGCCCAGCAAAATGGGGCCTGGAAGAGACCTTTGGGGGTCATCCAGTCCAAACCTCCTGTTAGAACAGGGGCACCCACTGCAGCTTGCCCAGAAGCACAATGGCCAGATGGGTTTGGAATCTCTTCAGAGAAGGAGACTCCACAGCCTGTCTGGGCAGCCTGTTCCAGGGCTCCAGAACCCTCATACCAAAGAATTTTCTTCTTCTGTTCACATGGAACCTCCTGGGTTCCAGTTTGTGCCTGCTGCCACTTGTCCTGTCACTGGGCACCACTGAGAAGAGTCTGGCCCCATTCTCTTGCCTCCCACCCTTCAGCTCTTGCTGGCCATTGATCAGATGCCCTCTGGGGCTGCTCTTCTCCAGGCTTAACAGCCTCAGGGCTCTCAGCCTTTATAGCCTCCATTGCACTCTCACCCACAGTACCCTCCTGGGCACATATTTGCAATGTTTCAAGAACAAAAGGTGCCAAGTTTCCATCTGAGAAGTATCTTAGAGTCTCACAGAAATCTCTCCTTTATTTTTGACTCTGTAATTTGCAGTAAGACTGTTTATCCGAAAGTAACTGCATTTGTTTATTGTATGCCACACAACCCAAATGTTATTTCCAATTGCACAGAAAGACATTTGCAGTTTCCTATTTATTTCCCTCATCTCCTACAGTTTACAAGGCTCATTGAGGAAAACCAACAGAAAGAGAAAGCCAGCTCATCATCGTGGTTGTCTCCAGGGAAAAAAAGCATTATTCTGATTATTTATGTTGGGTTAGAAGAGGAACAAATAAAAAGCTTTTATAATTAATAACTATTCAACTTCCTTACTACATTATTCCTGAATGTCACTCTTTGAAGAAAAAAACCAAACAAATCCAAACCAAAACAACAATTTGACTTGCACCAAACTAAAAGTGCCACTGCAAGGTGTTTGAAGGTGATTGATTGCAGAGACCTAACCCTCATCACAGCGGTGCCTGGGTCAGCACTTCCATTAGTGTTTCCTTTCCAGAGGTGCACACTGCATGCTTGAGCCTTACAAATTAAGTCCCTTGAAAACCACATTTAAAGCTGCATTAAAGCACAGCCCCAAAATGTAAGAGAGGTAGAAAAAACAGAGTCTGACCTGTTTCCCTCACTCAGGACAGGATGGAGGCTGACATGGGGTACAACCTAAATATACCCAAGTTAAATACCAGATTTTCCAGTAACTTCCATAGTACACCAAGTGATTACTGTTACACTTTGTCACTTAGAGGAATGGGCTTCATTCTGCTCCAGCATCAGAAGCATTTAACTGTGCAAACAACAAGGAACAAATGCAAAACATGAATCCACAGCAGGGTGACCCCAACAAGCCCCTACACACAGCACACACCTCCTGGAACAGCCATCAGTGTAATTCTAAAGCCAGTCCCTTTCCCAAAGGAATTTTTTTATCAGCAAAAGCAAGCAAGCAAGCAAGCAAGCAAGCCCTGCAAATCCACCTCCACGGGCCAACTCACTTTGAGCTGTTGAGACAAAGTTCCTCTCTACAAGTCTGAGGCTGGAGCCAGGTGGGGGTGGTCTCATCTCCTAAGCAGCAAGTGACAGGACAAGAGGAAATGGCCTCGAGTTGCAGCAGGGGAGGTTTAGCTCGGGCAACTTCTTCACTGAAAGGATTCTCCAACACCGGCACAGGCTTTCCATGGAGGTGGTTGAATACCCATCCCTGGAAGTGTTTAAAAGCTGCAGAGATGTGGTGCTGAGGGATATGGTTTAGTCCCAGATTTGGTAAAGCTGGATGATGTTTGGACTTGATGATCCTGAAGGTCTTTCCCAAGTGAAACAATTCTATGCCTCTAATAAATTTATGGCATCTTTTACTGTCCCTTTTCCAGCTCCTTTTTTCCCAACTAGGTTAATTTTCAAGGATAAAAGTTTCCAGAAGGAATCAGTAGTTGCATATCTGTACAACCTGCACCACTCTGCCATTCAGCACTAGCCATAAATGAAGGCAGACAGCTGGGTGAAAATTAGAGATTGGATTCATTTTGTGAGCCTATTTCCAAGCACTGATGTTTTCCTGTAAAAGCTGCCATTTGCTGGGAATAAATGAAGAGGGGGAAGAAAAAAAAAGTATTAAAGCTATTTAGTTGTAATGTGGTTTGTGTTAGTGCAGGTGGCTCGTATTTGGGTGTTTTTCACTTCTGCATGTTTGAATCACGGCTTCTTTCCTTGATGGAAGAGGACTAGTGCCATTCCTGCATCACCTCTAAAGCAGCATAAACCTCCTGCTGGAAACTGTTGAGGTTGCAAAGTGCCTTTTCACATTATTCCCCCCACCCTCCGCCCTCCAAGACATTTCATTTATGTTTCCCAAGTAGATGTCTCAAAGCCTTATAGATTACAAGCACAGGGATGTTACCATATCACAGAATTGTAAGGCAAGAGCCAAACAGGTCCATTTAGGGGGGAATTACAATCAGGCAACCACTGAAGGAGGATGTATGAGATCTGCAGCGGGATGCAGAAGAAAGGACATTTTTATAAATCACTTTTGAGCCATTCTTCAGAAAGGGAAATAACTGACTCTGTGCCACCAAGTTCTTAGTCTGTTCCCTCTTGTCAGCTTCAATGAATCATTTCAGAGAATCACAGAACGGTAGGGGACAGAAGGGACCTCTAGAGGTCAAGTTCAACCTCCCTGCCAAAGCAGGATCACCTGGGGCAGCTCACACAGGAATGCAGCCTGCTCCAGGGCTCCAGCACCCTCACAGGAAAGATTTTTTTCCTCACGTTCAGGTGGTACCTCCTGTGTTCTAGCTTGTATCCACTGCCCCTTGTCCTGCCACAGGACACCACAGAAAAAGAGCCTGGCCCCTTCTAGACACCCACCCTTCAGATATTTACAAACATTAATGACATCTCCTCCCAGTCTTCTCTTTTCCAGACTAAATGGTCCCACATTTCTCAGCCTTCCCTCATAAGAGAGAGGCTCCAGTCGCTTCATCGTCCTCATGGCCTCTCTAGAATTTCCCTACCTCTCTTGAACTGTGGCGACCAGAACTGAACACAATACTTCATATGTGGTCTCATCAAGGCAGAATAGAGTAGGAGAAGAACTTCCCTTGACCTTCTTGCCACATTCTTAATGCAACATATTTAATCTCATTTCAGTGCATCAGAAAATTGTAGCATGCAAATAGTCTGAGAAGACAGAAGCCGCAGAAGGAACCTGCAGGGATGGATCAGACTATTCCTCACACCATCCCCAACTTTCTGTAGCTTTGCAAAGCAAATTAGCAGAGAAAAGCTGAAGCCCTGAGGAGTATCAGTCTGAAGAGTCTACAGCCAGTACAGTGCACATATTTCCTAGATGTTGCCTACAACCCTGCTGTGATCTCCAAGAGCATCACAGGTGACCTGCAGATCACCCATAGTTCTCAACAGGAGGTTCTGTATATTTTATGTTTGACCTGGGTGCATGCTGCAGTGGCTGACCTGGTGAGTAAATTTGTAAAGTCCCTCTAAGGGAGAAAAGCAATTTGGGCATTTCCTATCTACGGTGGTCGCACGGAGGAAAAGCTTGTTCTGAAAAGGCCAGTGTCTTCTCACTGGCACAGGGAGAAGGCAATGAGCATTTTCCAGTCACTTTCCAGTCATTTTCTTGTGCTGGCACAAAAGATGAGGGCCGGGACAGTAGATGGGACTCTAACCACATACCCCACCAGATACCCCAGCTATGGCTTTGCCATTTTCCAAGTCAAGCTTCTTCGAAGCTGCTGGAACTACTTTCTTTTACAAAAGAAAACTGTGTTTCTCCACTTTCATTTGATTTTTTTAAAGAACACTACTGCAGAAAAGACCCAACCATTTCCAATCACAACACGAAGCAAACCCCTCTCCAAATACAAAAGGTGGTGGAGCAAAGCTCAGCTCAAACCTGCACTCACCAGCTGGTTTCACACAGCACTGCAACTATTTTTTACAGCTGCTCTAAATACGGGGAGAAACTTAAACTTCAAAGTGCAAAGCCTCAGCATCACTCACCCACATTTCCTCTCAACTAGAGGTGAGATCTTTCGTCCTCAACCTCCTTGTCAGGAGCCCTACTGCCAAAACCACACTGCACCACAGAAATAAAATCTGCTGCATAAACAGAAGCAAGAGGATTTCTGCCTCGCTGCCTGCAACAAGCAGAGATGCACAGGAGCTGAAAGCAGCCCACATCTCTGTCACTATGTCCAGGACTGTGTCCCGCCTTGGGAGGCACAAAAAAGACAGGGGGCCACAGGCAGAGAGCCAAAGCTTCACAGAGCCAGCATCCACCCCAGCTTATGCCAAACATTTCATTATTTGAAATCCTGCCCAGATTTTTGAGCCCAAAGGGAAGCTTTCAAAATTAGCCAGTTGCTAGAAACTGCCTTTAAAATTAGTGAGAACAGGATGTGTCTTTAAAGCATTATTTTTGTATATGTTATGCAATGCTTCCCAGACAGGGTTCATAAAATCTCCATCAGGAACAAAGTACATTTGATTTAAAGTGATAGCAAACGAAAACAAAACCAACCCTGCCAGACACGACAGTCAAAGGCAAATGTACACAGTGTATTGAGACTGCAAATAACTTAAATGCTCAACAACCTTAAATGTTTGACAATCCCAGAATCCCAGCATGGTGGGGGTTGAAAGATACCTCTGGAGATCACCCAGTCAAACCCCATTGCTAAAGCAGGGGCACCCACAGGCTCTTGCACAGGAGCACAATGTCCAGGTGTGTTTGGAATCTCTCCAGAGAAGGAGACTCCACAACCTCTCTAGGCAGCCTGCTCCAGGACTCCAGCTCCCTCACACCAAAGAAGTTTCTCCTGTTCATATGGAGCTCTATGGGTTTCAGTTTGTGCCCACTGCCCTGTGTCCCATCACTGAAGGGAGTCTGTCCCCATCTTTTTATCCCCCACCCTTCAGCTCTTGCTGAGCGTTGATCAGACCCCCTCTGGGGATGCTCTTCTCCAGGCTCAACAGCCCCAGGGCTCTCAGCCTTTCCTCCTCACAGAGCTCTTAGGTCCTTCTGCATCTTTGTAGCCTCCACTGCAATCTGAGTTTCCTCTCTGCAACTCAGGAGTCCACAACTGGGCACAAAACTCCAGAAGTGGCCTCAGCAGGGCAAAGGAAGAAGAGAACCTCTCTTGACCACACTCTTCTTAATGCACCTCAGGAGACCATTGGCCTTTTCAGTGCTAAGGGCACATTGCTGGCTCATGCTGAACATCAGCACTCCCAAGTCTTTCTCCACAGAGCTGTTCTCTAGCAGATCACCCCTCACCTGTACTGATGCAGGAGGTTATTCCTCCCCAGGTGCAGGACTCAAATAATGGTGATCTGATCAGCACTAGAAGAGCTGAACAAAGTCACGTTGGCTGTGGGTTGAGAGTGTCCGCAGATCATTTTTCCAGTGAAGACTTGAAGTAAAAATCATATTCAGATGTGGGCACTGCCAGGCAGAGTGAGCCAGTTTTAGTTGTGACATCACCAGAACATACCAAAATGCAAGACATCTTCCACAAACTCCCCACGCTCAAGTCCAAGAGACCACAGTGCCTTCAAGCTTCAATTCAGTGCTGGCCACCACAATTAAGCAACAAACACTCCATGAGCTTGAAGCCAGCCTATAATATTGCCACAGCACATCACCAGTCAATACCTATCTGCATTCTCCTTTCCTGTTCTCAATTAGCTTCAGTCAAGTTCTTTTCCAAGACTAAGAATTCTGGAGAAAGCCTATTTTATAAGCAATCAGAACTCTCCTCTGGGTTAATTTTCTGTTTCTTGTCCAGCTCCAGGACACCATCATACTGCAGCTCCACTGTGTTTTGTGCTATTTCATGTCTCTGCCTGCTCCATCTGGGGGCAATGTTAACACAGAGAAACCTTCATCTCATATAGGACAACACCTCCTCAGCAAATACATCCCAGAGTGGGGAAGCTGTTTTCCACGCCAAGCATTTGAGGCTCTCTCCTGAGGGCACATCTGCTTCTCATCCCCCAGCTGAACATTTTACTTCATTGTCAATAAAAGAAATTACCCCAACTGTGATTGTAGATTTATTTCTTTAGAATGACAGAAGCCTTCTGGTTGGAAGAGACCTTTCAGATCATTGAGTCCAACTACTAATCCAGCACTGCCAGGTCACCACTAAACCACATCCCTTATAAGGTACAGTTTAGTGCTGTCTCCTGGAAAGTCACTCCCATCCACTGATAACAGTTTGATTAACAACTGGGCTTCTGAGTAACAGATTTCAAGATCTCTTCCTATACTTGAGATAAATATCCCCAGTACACAACCAGTCCTGCCACATCATCCCAACCTGCACCAAGCAGGGACATGATTTAATGGCTATGGTGGTGTCAGGTCAATGGCTGGACTCAATCTTGGAGATCTTTTACAGCTGAAACTATTCTATGATTTTATAAGCAGTCGAAAATATATGCATCAACATCTTAAGCTCTTGAATTAAAGACAATTTTTCACCCCTGCTTACCCTCCAGCAGTTACTTCTCCCTCTGCTTCTTATACAAAGGAGGACAGAAGAATTAATGTCATTTCCACTGCATTAGAAACCTTTTACTCCCTCTGTATTTGCTCTGTGCTGAAGGCAGAATTTTAACATGCATTTACCTGATGGAAGAGTTACAGGCTATTGAAAGGATAACTGTAAAATGAAAAACCCACTAAAAAGCTACATTCAAAGTGAAAAGCCTTTACACTTCACATGCTGTTAAAACTGGCTCAGAGGGCATCATTGCAGAAATGGAGCATTGGCACTGAAACACCAACGTCAGCTGCCTTTGGGTTTTTTTTTTCATTCTGAGCAGGAATATCACCAGTTTTTCAGGCTGAGAGTCACAATATAAAAAGATAAACCCAGAAGAGGTGAAAATAGATTCATAGAATGGTTTGGGTTGGAAGGGACCTTAAAGACCATCTAGTTCCAACTCCCTTCCACGAGCAAGGACACTTTCCACTAACCCAGGTTGCTTGAGGCCTCTTGCTACCTGGCCTTGGACACTTCCAGGGCAGGGACATCCACAACTTCACTGGGCAACCTGTTCCAGGGTCTCACCATCCTCACTGTAAAGGATTTCTTCCTAATCTCCAGTCTAAATCTGCCCTTCTTGAGCTTCAATTCATTTCCTCTCATCGTATTACCACAAATCCTTGTAAAATGTCCCTTGTGAAAAAGATAGAAATCAGTAAGAAAATTAAGGCTTTCTGCAAGGGATGTATTTTCGTTTCAAACATTATTAACATAATCTGCATTTTCTGACTTTGCATGTCTGGGTATCTTGTTTGGCAAAACTGCCCAGGAGGGCAGGGCCCTGCAGTGACCCACAAGAAGCTTTATCCCTTCAAATGGCATCAGTGCCATCTGCAGCCACAGAGTCTGTCCAGGACTTCTCTTGGAGCCCGCACTCAGGGTTCATTCATTCATGCCAGGAACACATGTGAAAAGCCAAATCTGAAAGGGAAGATGCAAAATAAGAGATGTATGCAGAGCCTTTCCTTTGAAAGTGCTTTGTACAAGAGACATAAACAAGCCAAAGCTGATAAAAATCAGCCAAAGACTTCCTTCCAAATACAAAGGCACCAAATGAAAACAAGAGGGTCATGTTTAATAGCAGAAATGCTAGGGATAACAAGCAGGAATAAGCTGTAATCATCAGTCATCAACATCAGAGCGCTCTGGGCAAAAGCAGCATTATGGGGCTTTTTAGTCTTTTAAGAAAGAGAAGGGAATAAAAAGCATTTTGGTGCAGGGCACATTTCACATGTTTCACTGATCCACACAGATAAGGCAGAGCTACACAGAGCATACTACGAGGTGCGCACTGACACCTCTGAGGCCAAGGCAGTGCTTACATCTCAACGTAGGATAGACAAGCACCACGAACACCACAGAAAGCCAGTGCCACCAGTTTAAAGACAAGACATCATAAAAAGGTGACCCAGCACAAAGCTGGCAGCTTCAGAATTTCAGACTGAAAGCTGAAATTTGGCTTTTCTACCAGCTCAAAGTCATTCTATGGTCCCTTAGTAAAAGTACACAAATCTAGTTGTTCTAGAACTATGGGGTGACGCAGGAAACTGCCCAGTTTGCCTCCCCATTTTGGCAATTACAACTGGCTCCTTTGGATTAGCACATGCAAATCCCTGGCAGTGTGGGGGGAAAGATGTGATGAATCACATCAAAAGAAACACAAGAGGTGTGACCTTTACCCCAGGTGCTTCAGACGACTGACTAGAAAAGGAAAAAAGAAGCAACTGTCACTGTATTGGGGCCCCTAGGACTAGAGAGAGGTAAATAGGAAGACTCCATGCTAAGAACACAGCCTTTATCCCAACCACACAGAGCTCAAATCATAGAATCATTTTAGCTGAAAGAGACCTTTCAGATCACCAAGTCCAACCATTAACCCAGCACTGCCATGTCACTGCTAAACCTCGTCCCTCAGCACATCTACAAGGCTGTGAAATCTCTCCAGGGATGAGGATTCTACCACTGCCCTGGCCAGCCTGTTCCAGGGTTTGATGACTCTTTGGGGGAAGAAATTGTTCCTCATGTCCAACCTAAACCTCCCCAACACAGCTTGAGGTTCTTTGGTCTTGTCCTCTCAATGTGGTGCAGAGGGACACGTTTTAGTATCAGACCTGTGTAAGGTTAATGTAGCACTGTTAGGTCCACACAGGACCCGCTCTCAACTCCCCATAAGTCTGACATCTGCTGGAGGATCTGGAAGGTCAGTACTCTGATATCAGATCTGATAGTTTGCAATAGAAATGCATGAGAGAAGGCTGGAATGGCCTGAGATAAAGTTTACTTTCTGAAACATTTGATTTTGAGAGAAGGCTAAGTGCAGGGTTCTACACTTTGGCCACAACGACCCCAAGCAGAGCTACAGGCTGGGGACAGAGTGGGTGGAGAGCAGCCAGGCAGAAAGGGACCTGGGAGTAGTGGTAGACAGTAGCTGAATGTGAGCCAGCAGTGTGCCCAGGTGGGCAAGAGAGTCAATGGCATCCTGGGCTGGCTCAGGAGCAGTGTGGCCAGCAGGACAAGGGAGGTTATTCTGACCCTGTGCTCAGCACTGCTCAGGCCACACTTTGAGTGCTGTGTCCAGTTCTGGGCTCCTCAATTCAAGAGAGATGTTGAGGTGCTGGAACGTGTCCAGAGAAGGGCAATGAAGCTGGTGAGGGGCCTAGAGCACAGCTCTGTGAGGAGAGGCTGAGGGAGCTGGGGGTGTGCAGCCTGCAGAAGAGGAGGCTCAGGGCAGAGCTCATTGCTGTTTACAACTACCAGGAGGGAGGCTGTAGCCAGGTGGGGTTGGGCTCTTCTGCCAGGCAAGCAGCAACAGAACAAGGGGACACAGTCTCAAGTTGTGCCAGGGGAGGTCTAGGCTGGATGTTAGGAGGAAGTTCTTCCCAGAGAGAGTGACTGGCATTGGAATGGGCTGTCCAGGGAGCTGGAGGCGCTGCTGTCCCTGGAGACATTCAAGGAAAGAGTGGATGAGGCGCTTGGTGCCATGGTCTAGCTGACTGGACAGGGCTGGGTGCTAGGTTGGACTGGATGATCTTGGAGGTGTCTTCCAACCTGCTTGATTCTATGACTCTAAGAAATTTGAATAGGCGGAGTCACCATTTCTGGAGGTGTCCAAGAAACACGTGGACATGGCACTTCAGAATATGGCTAAATGGCCATAGCAGTATTAAGTTGAAGGTTGAACTTACTCTTAGATTTTTTTTGGTTGGAAGTGACCTCTATGATTCTATAAGAATTGTGTTCATTCACCCCCAGCCTTGCCCTTACATCACACCACGGCTCAGAAAGGCCTGACTGATAGCCCTGAGTCATGGCTGGAAAGTGTAGCTCTCCTCAGACTTTCCTCTTCACACGTGGCTCCATCTGATCAACTGCAGCACAGACAGACTTCAACCCACCGGTAATGGGAGGACACATCCAGCAGGCAGAATCCAGCTGGCATTTTGTGCTCACAGTAAATAGGCTTACCGGCAGCAGAGAAAAGTACAGTCCTCTGCTGAACTACACACTGGGGATAGCAGCTGCTTTCCAGCCTTGAACTACAAGCACCATCCTGCCAAAGCTTTCTGTACTAATGGGGACTATTTTCTCTACAGGAAGTGAAAAGGCAGGGAAGAACTCAGAGAGAATTCAATTTTTATGCTTCGGAGTCTCCTATTGACATGCATGTGCTCAACTGCTCCTGCTCCCATTAAAGCCCAGCATGGAGAGATCCAAACAGCTTCAGAGCTGCTACAAGCTGAGGCTGTCCAACAGATTGAGAATATGCTTGAAATTATTGGAATTTTTTTTCTACGCTAAATAACATAGCACAGCTTTGTTAAGTCAAGAAAACCTTCACTTCTCCACAGAAATATTTGTCTCTAGCCGAAATACAAACCAGAGCTGCCAACTGGTCCAGTTCATAATCCTCACCAAGGCCAATGGGAGCTACATTCACAGAGCAGTCTCCATAGGGATCCTAGAGCATGATTTACTGACTCCAACATGACTTACACGCACTAAATGGCTGCCTCCGGGTTACTCAGGTGGAAGTATACGCACAGTGCTCAATCTGGGGCTGGGGGGAAGGTCTCAAACTGTCAATGAAAAGAAATCTCTCAGGTCTCACCATGAAATGGAGAGAATGACCTGCCAGTGAGGAATGGAGATGGGAGAGAAAGGGAAAATGAGAAAAAACCCAAATTGCTCTCGGTGATGGCAGGAGCAATCCTCACCTAAAACAGTTCACATTTAAAGTCATAGCTGTCTCAAAAGCACCCACTGGAAAATACATGAAAAATTAAAAATTACAACATCTCTTCCCATATAACTGCCTCTGCTTTAGGAACAGGGCTCAGATTCCCAGGGACACAGCTTAGGGATGAAAACTGACCTCTGTTTTTTTTTATTTTCTGGTGTGAAAACCCAAAGCACATCCCTGGACAGCAATGAAAATGTGACCACTCAGGACAGGGGTAGTGTCCCTAAGCTGGCAGAGGAAGCTTTGTAGGCTAAAAACCCATTTAAAGTGGGCTCCAAAGGCTGTGAGACTTTCTCCTGCTGGATTTGTTCTCTATGTGTGTGTTGGCAGTTTCGGTTGATTGGATACTGCAGTATCGCTTTGGGATCAGCCAGTATATGGTAAGGTACAGACATATTGAACACCATTAGCAGCAAACACACTGTCATTATACAGAGAAGGGGGAGAATCTGAATCATTTAGGTTGGAAAAGATCTTTGAGATTGGATCCAAGCACTAAACTTAATCTACCAAGCCCACCACTAAGCAATATCCCCAAGAACCACATCTACACAGCTTTTAAAAACCTCCAAGGATGGTGACTCCACCATCTCCTTGGGCAGCCTTGTCCCACTGCCCAACAACCCTTTCAGTGATTTTTTTCTCCCCCAAATGTCCAGCCTAAACCTCCCCTGAAGCAACTTAATGTCTCTCCCTCTAGTTCTATCGCTAGTTACTTGCAAGAAGAGCTGATGAGAGCCAGAAGAGTTGAAGAGTTGCACCCAGTTGAGAAGAGCCAGAAAGTCTCCCTCCAGCCTCCTTTTCTCCAAGCTGAGCAACCCCAGTTCCTTCAGCTGCACCTCACCAGCCCTCTTCTCTACAGCCCTCACCAGCTTCATTGCCCTTAGAATAGAATAGAAACAATCAGGTTGGAAGAGACCTCCAAGATCATCCAGTCCAAGCTATCACCCAGCCCTATCCAGTCAACTAAACCATGGCACTAAGTGCCTCATCCAGTCTTTTCCTGAACACCCCCAGGGATGGTGACTCCACCACCTCCCTGGGCAGCCCATTCCAAGGGCAAATCACTCTCTCTGTGAAGAACTTCCTCCTAACATCCAGCACCTCAACATCTCTAGAGAAGGGCAATAAAGCTGGTAAGGAGCCTAGAACACAAACCCTATGAGGAGAGGCTGAGGGAGCTGGGCTTGTTCAGCCTGGAGAAGAGGAGGCTGAGGGCAGACCTCATTGCTGTCTACAACTACCTGAAGGGTGAACTACCTTCTCTGGGTACACTCTGGCATCTCAATGTCCTTTATGGGAAGGACAGAGAACTTTGTCCAAACTCAACATTCTGACAAAAGGAGAGGAAATGGCCTGAAATTGTACTAGAGGAGATTTAGGTTGGATAAGAAGAAAAGTTTCTTTCCTGAAAGAGTGGTCAGGCATGGGAACAGACTGCTCAGGGAGGTGGAGTCGTCACCATTCCTGGAGGTGTTCAGGGAATGTGTGGACATGGCACTCCGGGACATGGTTTAATGGCCATGACAGTGTTGCACTGACAGTTGGACTCAATCTTAGATCCAACCAAAACAATTCTATGATTCCATTTGAGGTGCAACCTCAAATGAAAGAATCCTAAGTCAACACTTTTGCCTAAAGCCAATACTGCATTTTGGAAGGAAAAACAAGAATTTTCTTTCCTCTTGTGCATTTTCCCCAGCACAACTACTTCATGCACTCCAGCTAAATAAATGCCTGAATGTCTTTGAAGACATAAAGTGGGATACAGCAAAGCAAGCTGCTAACACCGAGCTTTGTAGTGCATGGTCCAAAGGGAGTCCATGGCAGGGACAAGGCAGAATGCATTAAATCTCAATTAGATCATAGCACACAACAAAGCACAGAACATTATCATCAGATTTGCTCACCCATGGATTAAGTGGTTGCCTTCAGAGAGGTCCATGCTCGCAAAGTGTCTTGGGGACTGAGCAGCTCTTTGTGGTGAAGAGCTGGCACCAGTCTGTACTCTTGTAATGAACTGCACCCATTAAATGCAGCTCAAAACATGGAATTTTACATGTCTGCGTCTAAGTGACAGGCTGCAGGCTGTGAACAGACACAGCTAAAATTGGGAAGTGCTTCCAGAGTATTTTTAGCTAATTTATCTTACTGGTGACTGGCTGGAGACGACTGTCAAAAATAATCAAACCAGCAAAATAAAGAAAATAGAAAACAAAGCTTTGAAGGCACACTTCAAACCAGCACAATTCTGCTAAGGCAATGCTCTAGGCCTTTCCAAAGCAATGATGTAGGGAGAGTTATTATTTCATTTTGGTTGAAAAAGACCTCTAAGATCATCCGGTCTGACCATCCTCTGACTCCCCCAAGTCTGGTGCTTAACCATGTCCCTCAGCACATCTCTGCATCTTTTAAACAGCTCCAAGGATGAGGATTCAACCATCCCTCTGGGGAGCCTGGTCCATGGTTTGAGAAGCTTTTCATGGAAGAACTATCTTTTAATGTCCAACATTTGCACTTTGAGGCTATTTCCTCTGTTGCTTGTTACTTGGCAGAGGAGACCACCCCTCACCTCACCCCAACCTCCTTTCAGGACACTTCTTTTCTCAAGGCTAAACAAAGACAGTCTCCTCAGCTGCTCGTCACCTAGACCTGCTCTCCAGACCTTTCATTATTTTTTTTGCCTTTCTCTGGACTCATTCCAGCCCCTCACTGTCTTTCTTGGAGTGAGCATCTGAAAACTGAATCCAGTATTTGAGGTGTGGCCTCAAGAGTGCTGGGTACAGAGGGACAATCACTACTCTCATTCTGCTGGCCACACTACTGCTGATACAGACCAGAATGATGGTGGCCTTCTCAGCCACCTGGGCACAGGCTGGCACATATTCAGCTGACTATCAGTCAACACCCCCAGGTCTTTCCAACTACTCCTCAAATCTCAATTAGGCACCAACCCCAGGAATGTTCAAAGGCAGGCTAGGTGAGACCTTCAGCAACCTGGTCTAGTAGGAGGTGTCCCTACCCATGTCAGGCGGATTGGAACTAGATGATCTCACAGGTCCCTTCCCATCTAAACATTTCCATGATTCAGTGATTATGAAGTAATTATTTGCAAGTGTGTTTGTTATACAATGTTGAGCATTAATAAGCTCTTGTAATTAAGTGTGCAAACAGTTTACCCTCAGTATTATCAACACCAGCAGCTGAAGTGCAGCTGACAACCAGGAACACAGCCATGGCAGGGCAGGCAGAAGCACCCAGTCTGGGTTCCTGCTGCCTTCTGTGTGCCAGTCCTGATGCGCCAGCTGCTCTGTCAGCACCTCCTACAACAGGACATGCAGGAGAAATCATTTGGCCCTTTAGAGAGACTTCTCAACCCATCCACATCGCTTCTAATTCAAACTAAGGTTCATGTCCATACAACTTCATAGCCCTGAAAGGCTTTTTCAACCAAATGCTGTGCTTTTTTTCCCCATGCCACAACACCTGAGCATACTCATTTCTTCCACTTAGTCACTTCTTTCCTGAAAGAGTGGACAGGCAATGGAACAGGCTGCCCAAGAAGGCAGTGCAGTCACCATCCTTGGAGGTGTTCAAAAAATAAGTAGATGTGGCACTTTCAGACACAATCTAATAGTCATGGAGATGCTGGGTAGAAGGTTGGACTTGATTGTTTTAGGAGTCTTTTCCAACATTAATGATTCAGGGTTATTTCTGATTAAGGGCGATTATGGGTTATCCTGCTAGAAAGCAGCTCCAGGGAAAAAGACCCTGGAGTCCTGGACAGCAAGTTATCCATGGGACAACAATTTGCCCTTGTGGCCAAAAGCATTCCCAGGTGCATCAAGAAAAGTGTGTCTGTCAGGTCTGGGGAGGTCCTCTTCCCACTCTACTCTGCCCTGATCAGACTACACCAGAAATACTGTATCTCCAGCCTGGGACTATGCATTTCAAGAGAGACAGGGTCTACTGAAGATAACCCAATGGAGAGCTACAAGGATGATGAGGGACTAGCACACCTCTCCTATGAAGAAAAGCTGAGAGAACTGGGGCTGTTTAGTCTTGAAAAGGCTGAGGGGGGGATCTTATTAATGTCAATAAATATCTGAGGAGTGGGTGTCAAGATGAAGGTATCATCAGTCTCTTTCTGGTGGTGCTCAGTAATAGGACAAGAAACAACATGTTTAAGCTGGAATACAGTAGGTTCCCCCTCCACGTGAGAAGAAACTTCTTTACTGTGAGGGTGACAGAGCACTAGAACAGACTGCCCAGAGAGGTTGTGGACTCTCCTTCTCTGGAGCCTTTCAAGACCCATCTGGATGCATTCCTGTGTAACCTGTCGAGGGGTTGGATTGAACAATCCCTGAAGGTCCCTTCCAACCCCTAACATTCTGTGATTCTATGATTGTATGATTTCACAGCTCTAACCTCTGCTGTCTCCACTCCAAGCACAACTTCTACCTGAAATCCTCCAGCACTGGGCACTTGATCTATACTATCAGCAAGGACAGACCTCACCAGCACAGTTTGCACTTCACTCTTAAAGATCATTTAATGAAGTACAAAACTTCAGGGCTGTTTGATTAAAGAGCTAGTACTTGTAAAATCAATATGCTAGAGAGTGAAGGTTGCTTCATATATAAGCACCAAAAAAAAAAAATAGTCTTACGTTTGATGCAGAATCCAAATGCAACAACAGGAGCACAGATAGACTGACAGGGCTGGTTTATGTAGTTTACCAACACCTGCTGCTATAGCACATCTTAAACCACACACTATTCAGTAAATGCTGCAGAAATTATCTTCAAAGTGGCAGTACCTTGACTGGCTTCAGCAAAAGCACTATGACAGCCACACACAGCATTAGTGTCTTTTAAAAGGTTTCCCTTTCTGCGGAGCAGCACGAGGAATCAAAAATCACAGCCACACCAGCAGCTCCAGCAGGGGTCCAGTAGCTCTGGAGCATTAGACTTTAATTTGCACCAGTCAAACCTGTTTCCTGCCCACAGGAGAGTATTCAGTCAGCTAAGTGTGTGGCTTGATGAACATGCTCAGGCTGCAGAACATCAAAGCAAGCCAATCATACTATTTTCATTAAAACCAGGAGCTATTATTCCTCCCCACAATAAAGCCTGAAAGACAGGCTCTAATCTCCACAGCAGAGAGCTCTCTCGAAAAGGGACATCACGTTGCCTTTCAAAGGCCCACCCGGGACAGGGAGTTCACAGCTACAAACCCTCCCAGCCTCGGTGAGTTGTGGAGTTTTTTTTATTGCACAAACCTGGCATCAAAGCACCCACCCCGCCCCAAAACAGTGCCAAGCTTCAGATGTTGGAACTCCCTCGATGGTTAGGATGCAAGCTACATAGTCGCAGTCCAAATTCTACTTTGCATCCCCTGACTGCGCACAGTGAGATTATGACTGCTCAGTGCACTCGGCACACACACGCTCACAAGGGAACACTAAAAGCAAATTCTGGCCCTGTCTATCATCCATAATTCAAGAGAAATCAGGGTTAGAAAAAGTGCATGAGCAATTGACATAATTTATATGCTGCAAGTGGGAGAGAGTTGGCAGGCTCTCGCACCATAAAGTTTAAATAACAGTAGTTTAACACCAGATGTACCCGCAGCTGTCCTGAGCGTAACGCCATTAGCTCCATTACGGCATGGAGTAAACCCTTCCTTAGCTTTGCATCCCCAGCCTTGTCCCACCAGCAGCATGCTTAACACAGGATTTCACCAAGAATAACCAGCCAAGCACTAACTACTCAGTATTAAAAGCATGACAAAATAAAAGGAACCAATACAAAATGTACCTTGAAGAAGTTCTTTACTACAAGGGTGGTGAGACACTGGAACAGGTTGCCCAGAGATTGTCGAGGCCACAGCCCTGGAAGTGTTTAAGACCAGGCTGGGTGTGGCTTGCAGCAACCTAGTTTAGTGGGAGGCATCCCTGCCTATAGCAGGGGGGTTGGAACTAAATGATTTTTAAACTCAAGCCATTCTGTGATGGTTGGGACATTTTTACAATGGCTTGTAGTGCTAGGAAAAGGGCCAATGGCCTTGAGATGGAAAAGAAGAGATTTACACTGGAAGAAATTCTTCACAGTGAGGGTGGTGAGACACTGGAATGGGTTGCCCAAGGAAGTCATGGATGCCCCCACCCTGGAGGTGTTCAAGGCCATGTTCAATGAGGTTTTTAGCAACTTGGTCTAGTGGGAAGTGTCCCTGCCCATGGCAGATGATTTGACACTGGATGATCTTTAAGGTCTCTTCCAACCCAAACCATTCTGTGATTCTATAATTTTGTGATGCAGCTGATTGTGAAACATGAGGAAAGGAAGGAAACAAAAGCATTGGCATCTCTCTGAAAATACAACTGGTCTTCCAGCAACAGCACAAAGTTCTGGAGCCGCTGCTGTGAATTTGCATTTTGATCGATCTGGTGACATTTACCTTTGGAGGATAGACTTTCTTCCCATTGTAAAATAACAAAATATATTCTTCTTCCCACCAACTTTGCACAAGGGATTATCAAATTAATTCAATGTGTGCACACACTGAGGAGTATTAATTGATCGTTCCATCTAAACCAGCTTCTAGTCAATATTCCTTACTGAAACAGGGACTGCTTCCTCCCATCATTCTCAGGTTCATCCACAACATATAATAGAATCATGAAATCATTTAGGCTGGAAAAGACCTTAAAGATAGACCCCAAACATTAATCTAACACTATCAAGTCTGCTGCTAAAACATGTCCCTGAGCACCACATCTACACAGCCTCCAAGGATGGAGACTTCACCACTTCCCTGGGGGAGCCTGTTCTCCAAGGCTTGACAACCCTTTCAGGAAGAAATTGTTTCTTATGTCCAATCTAAACCTCCCCTAGCATAACCTGAGACAGTTTCCTCCTGTTATGTCACTTACTATTTGGGAGAAAAGACTGACCCCCACCTCACTTCAAGCTCTTTTCAGGGACTCGTCTAGAGCAATGAGGTCTCCCCTCAGCCTCCTTTACTCCAGGCTGAACAATCTCAGGTCCCTCAGCTCCTTTTCACCAGACCTGTTCTCCAGACTCTTCACCAGCTTCCTTACCTTTCTGTTAACCTGCTCCAGGACCTCACTGCTCTCCTTGGAGTGAGTATCTCAAAACTGAGACCAGTATTTGAAGTGTGGCCTCAAGAGTAGTGGGTACAGGTGTCCAGATGCAATAGAAAGGTGACTGTCTGCACTACTGCTGACCCAGGACAGGATGCTATTGGCTTTCTTGGCCATCTGGGCCCATGCTGGCTCAAATTCAGACTGCTGTCAATCAACACCTCCAAATCCTTTCCCACCAGGCAGATTTCCAGCCACTCTTGCCAAGCCTGGAGCTTTCATGGGGTTGTTGTAACCCAAGCATAAGATCTGCCACTTGGCCTTGTTGAGTCTCATGCAACTGGCCTTAGCCCATAGATCCAGCCTGTCGAGGTCCCCTGTAAGGCCTTCCTACCCTCAAGCAGATTTTCAGTGGAAAAACTCAACTTTCCAGAAATTAAGGATCTGATGAACGCAAGAATATGCCCAAGCACTGTGAACTTGCTGCCAAAAGTCCCACTTCTAAATTAGCTTTTCCATCTGATTCATTCTCTGCCTCATCAGTCCCTCTGCAATTAGTCACAGGATGACTCTAAGAGGCAGAATATAAATGATATCACCCACAAACGCAGAACTATATCTGGTGAATGCCTAACCTAAAAATCCCAAGCCAAGCCTACAGCCTGGCAACAGTTCCTGCTCTACAGCCAAATTCTTGTAAGCAGAGGAATTCTGCAGAAATCACATGAGAACTCAAAGACCAAAGATCTCTTAACCAAAGAGTTAATAAAAAACATTATTATCCTCTTACCTTCACAGCTCCTTCCACTTATCAGGATGTCACCATGCCAGTATCAGCCTAAACATCACTTTTCTGCAGTTAATGCTCTAATACCAGATTTGCAGAGAACTTTTCTTCCTTCCCTTGTGCTGTGCTCAACTGCCAAGTAGAGCTAAGCTGTGTTAAACAAAGTCAGTACCAGCACAGAGCTTGAATCTCTGGTTAGAATGTCCCTTTTCAATGTCTCATGTACAGATTCAGCACCTCCATGGTACAAAGATGACGAGACACTTCCCGATTTATTCTTGACACACCAAAGTTGGTGAGCAGGCAGCAACAAGAAAAGGTGTTTTTTGCCTCCTCTGATTCAGCTAACAAGCATAAGCAGCAAAGTAGAGCAGGTATGATGGGAAGTGGAAAGACTGACCTAGCTGCTGACTTTCAGAGGGGAGGTTTAGATTAACATTAGGAAAACTTTCTTTACTGAGAGCGATCAGGCATTGGAACAGGCTGCCCAGGTAGGTGGTGGAGTCACCATCCCTGGAGAAGTTCAAAGAACATGCAGTTGTGGCACTTTGGGACATTGTTTAGTGAGCATGGTGGTGGGTTAATGGTTGGAGTTGATAATCTTAGAAGTCTTTTCCAACCTATATGATTCTATGAAAACTAAGCCAAAAGCTGAAGCACCATAAACCAATTGGCAGAGAGGTGGTGGAGTCACCATCCCTAGAGGTCAAGAAACATGCAGACATGGCATTTCAGGATATGGTGGTCTTAATGTGACTTGATGATATTAAAGGTCTGTTTCAACCAAAACAATTCTATGATCCAAAGTAACCCAAAAGCTCTCAATCCTCCTTTTATTTTCACTCCCAGCAGCACCAGCTGAGATGAATTTTAATTTCAGTGCTTCTAGGGAGCTGGGTCTCAAGCTCCAGGTGCCCTGCACAGTTCCCCATATTATCTAAGGGAACCAGGGCCCTGGTGTTGTGGGGACATTTTTTTTCCCCTGCTTCATTCCTCTAGGTCATGATCTAATATTCTTATCTGAGCTTGCAGAGCGCAGAGTCTAGACAAACTGCTGGCGCTCTCCCCAAGTTGCACCCAGGAGCACACTTCTGTGTGGAAAATAAAAGGTGGAGGGTTGAAATATGGCCATGAGCATCCCTTTTAACGCAGCCACATGAGCTGCCAGTGCAAAGCGCTTCACGGGGGATTTACAACACGCATTTTTCTGCCACATGGGGGGGAGAGGGGGAAGGCAGAGCATAATTTAGGTTTATTTACGATTTATCTTCTTTCTTCCAGTAGCTGGAGAAGAATTTGAATTTGGTATCTCTAGCCCCTCTCTGAACACCTGAAATTCCACACGCCCATGAAGTTCATTGAAAGCTCTGGACTAGGTTATCTTCTGACTAACAAAACTCAATATATGGCATCTTCGCTGCCACCTTACCCTGACAGAGTGTTGAAATTAGTGGCACATCTGGAAGCAGTGAACATTTTGAGCAACTTAATAAGATGAGCAACTTGCTAAAATCTCTTTTTTCTGAGCTAGATATCCTACAGCTGAGGAATGAAAACACAGAGGGGGGAAATCCACCAAAAATCCCACACTCCAACCTCAACAGCCAAATGCAGGACTTCTGCAGCTTCATTTCTGCACCAAAGGGCATCTCTGCATGAAGGCTTTAAAATATTCCTTAACTTTGATTTCTTCCCAAATCACCTCACAGCCATGTGGATGAGCAGAGCAAAGGGTGCCTCAAAGAAACAATCGACCTAAGCAAAACTAATCATTAAAGAAGTTTTATATCAGGGTCAGTGTAAGCAATAGGATCAGAAGGGCTCATCCAGTGCAGGGTTGATGCTGCTGCAATGATCTCTGCATGTTCTTGGGGCGCTCTGGGCGATAAAGAGTTATCCAAAGACGTATCCAGCAGAGAACAAAGCACCCTTGCCACAGAAGTACTTCTCTACTGACCTGAAGTGAAAGAAGTCCCTCTTTATAGTACTTTGATCACACTTAGATATGCCCCTTTCATGCACGTGCCTCACTTTCCTGATGAGAGCAGAGAAGCACGGCCCAGTGCACACAGCTGCTCCTCCAGCAGCTGGAAGCATCCATCACCCAGCACGAACCTGCCTGAGGCTTATTTTGTTCTTCCACTTTAGGAGGGGGAGGAAAGATGTCTTCCAGCACATGCATCCCACTTCTGTTTTCCTTTGCTGCCATAAAGAGTCTCACACTCAGCCTGCCTCCTGGGTCTCCACATGAGCATACACTCAAGTCTACCCTGCCACACACTCTGCGGGAGCAGCAGCCCTCAGAACGGACTACCTGGACCACACCCCCAACGAGGTCCTACAGATGCAATATGGAGACAGCAGACAGCACAGAAATGACATCACTGCTCTGCAAGCATTGACCAACTCACCCAACACTTCACCAAGCCTAGGAAGCCCAACAGAGCTATCTCACAGTGCTGATGTCTCAGTTGGACAACCTCCTCTCCCAAGAACAGACCAGACAGAGTCTTCAACAGTGGGAAGCAACCCCGATACTGAGTCATGCCAAACATCAAACCACATCAATCTGGCCAGTGCCAGTCTAACACTCCAGAGCTTGCTCACCTGGGACATCCATGTCTCACTAGCATTTTGCTTCTTGCTTGTTATTCTCAGTCCCCTTCCATACCAGTCCTGTATGACTACAGGAAGTAACAGCAAGAAAGCAATAGGAGGGAGCCTGAATTTATCAGGACTGAAGGTGCTCCCCACCCTTCTCCAATTAGCACCACCAGATGCAGTGCATTAGCTCTTACCCCACCTGAGCTCCATCATGCTCATGTAACTGGTTTCTGTTGCACAAAGTGAAAGTATAGTCATGTTACAGGGCAGAAATGGATTTCTCACTTTAAATGAAGCAAAAACATTGACACTTCAGATGAGATGTTTAGAAGCATGTGTGGGCAAGAAGATGATTAGAGAACTGGAGCACCTCTCCTGTGAGGACAGGCTATGAGAGTTGGGGTTCTTCAGACTGGAGGAGAGAAGGCGGCTTTGAGGAGACCTTGTAGTGGCCTTCCAGTATCTGAAGAAGGCCTACAGGAAGGCTGGGGAGGGACTATTGACAAGGTCTTGTAATGATGGGATGAGGAGTTAAACTGGCAGAAGGGAGATTTAGAGTAGATGTTAGGAAAGGGCTCTTTACAGCGAGGGTGGCGAAACATTGGCACAGGTTGCCCAGGGAGGTTGTGGCTGCTCCCTCCCTGGAGACGTTCAAGACTGGGTTGAATGAGGCCTTGCATGACCTGTTCTAGTGGGAGGTGTCCCGGTCTATGACAGGGGGTTGGAACTAGATGATCCTTGAGGTCCCTTCCAACCTAAACCATTCTCTAAGATTTCAGACTGTGACAAGAAGTGCAGGAGAATCATCCACCTCACCCCAAGAAAATGCCACAAGAAGCAATTCTGACCACTTCTACAGGACTGCATTTATACCTTTGCTCATCTTGCTGCATTTTGCCTCATGTTCAGTATTGCTGAATTTAATGAAGTGGGGGTGAAAGTATGAGTGTGGATGGCAGATGTTGTTTGTAACACCTACCACAATGAAAGAAAAACTAAAAATCCGTTTTTTTTCTATTTTTTTTTTCTGGAAGCATCATTAGGGTCCCACCCTAAGAGCAGTGGGAGCTGTGCTGTTAATAGCAGTGGGAACAAGAACTCCTAGTTGCATTTCTTCCCTCCAGCCTGCCAAGCTACATTTACATCCCTTTCCTCAACAGGAAGAAACTTAACCAACCTGGAAAACAACAAATCAATGCTACTTGCATTGTTTTTCATGTCTGACTACACATT
The DNA here is from genome assembly GCA_013400475.1 of Tricholaema leucomelas. Classification (NCBI taxonomy): domain Eukaryota; kingdom Metazoa; phylum Chordata; class Aves; order Piciformes; family Lybiidae; genus Tricholaema lacrymosa; species Tricholaema leucomelas. The sequence continues at coordinate 821,270 of WAAF01002160.1, forward strand.
AATGCTGTGTCAGGCACCATCAGCGTCAGATGAGGCATCCGCTTTTGCCAGAACTGCAGCATCTTCTGAATGGAAAAGAGATAAAGAGGGACAAGGAAAATTATTAATTGCTGAGGATGTTCTTTTGTGCTGAACCTTCTCTATGATTTGAGCAGGGCTCCTGCCCCTAGAAGCAAGAACTGGGAGAACTTCCCTGATGAGAACAGTGATTTCCCTACAGCACAACAGATGAATGGAGAATTGCTTTCTTTATGGGTTAAGATGATCCTGAAGGCCCATCTGAGTGGCCCTGCTTTGTGCACCGAATCAAGAAGTTTCTAAGCAGTAACTCTGAACCAGAACTCAACATTGTACTGTTATATAAAGCCTTCATTCGTTTAAGGGCAGCACCCACTTTCCCACCACCATCAACAAACAGGCTCTGGTGTTTATTTGCCACTCAGCTGTGGTTAAACAGGTGAGAATTGTTCACAACATTTTCATGTTCAGGTTCACAGAATCATCAAATGCTTCAGGTTGGAAGGGACCTTTAAAGCTTATTTAACCCAACCCCCTCTGCAGTCAGCAGGGACATCTGCAACTACCACAGGTCGTTCAGGGCTGCAAACCACCTCTCCTAGAATGGTTTCAGGGACATCTACCACCTCTGGGCAACTTGCGACAGGGTCTCACCATCCCCGGCTCAAAAGAATTCTTCCTTGTATCCAGTCCAAAACTCCCTCTTTTAGTTTAAACCATCACCCCTTGCCCTGTCACAAAAGGTCTCGCTAAGAAGTTTGCTGCCACCTTCCTTCTTGGCTGCTTCAAGCACTGAAAAGCTACCAGAAGGTCTCCTTGGAGCCTTCTCTTCTCCAGGATGAGCAATCCCAGCTCTCTCAGCCTGGCCTCACAGCAGAGGGCTTCCAGCCCTGCCAGCATTGCTGTGGCCTCCTCTAGCTCTGCTACAACAGGTCCATGTCTCTGCTGTGCTGAGCACCCCAGAGCTGGCTCCACCACTGCAGGTGGGGGTCTCAGCAAAGCACAGCAGAGGGGCAGAATCCCCTCTCTGCCACCAGAGATCAGGCCAGGGCAGTGGTGGAGTCGCCATCCCTGAAGACGTTCAAGCATCACGTGCACCTAGTGCTATAGACCATGGTTTAGTGTTGGCCTTTCAATGTTTGGTCCAGGGTTGGCCTGAAGGATCTTTGAGGTCTCTTCCAACTGGATGTATCTTGTGATTCTGTGACACAGCTGGCTCTGGGCTGGGAGTGCACAGTGCCAGCTCACATCCAGCTCTCACCCACCAGTACCCTCAAGCCCTTCTCCTTAGGGCTGCTCTCAATCACATCATTCCCCCAGAACGGATTGATGCTGGGGATTGCTCCAACCCAAGTGACCTTGCTCTTGGCCTTGTTGAACCTCTTGAGGTCACACTGGCCTACTTCTCAAGGTTAACTTATTTCAGAAAAAGACAGCTGCACTTACAAGCAACCTTCAGAAACATACAGCAAACACACACAGATTTGTGCCCATCTTTTCCTTATGCATTTAGCTGCATTTCAAACTGCTTCCAATTCATGATTCTACACAGCCATATGTGCTGGTCACTGCTGGGCTCTCCAGGAATCCTTCAAGCCAAAAGGACAAGGAGAAGTGTCACAGTCAAGTACTTAAGAGACAGGAACCACAGAAGCCAGGTCAGTGGAAAGCTATAATTCCCTACCCCTGAATGCAAAATGGATATAGTAAAGGAGAAAATATATACAGCTGTGTGCAAAAAGGACCGAGTATGGAAAGGCTCCAAAACATTTGGTTAGCAAACCATATCCCACTGAAAGTCAGAAAAGTCAGTAAAATTAGTTTATGTCTTCTCCAATAAAACTTTGGAAGGACTATGGTAGGATATAAAGACTAAAATTAATATCTTCTTTTTTCTTTTTTTCAAGAGGATATTTAAATTTATATTACTACTAGAAGTTTGCACAGCTAAGAACTTAAAGCAAATGCTGAAAAGACTGTTCACAAAGAGCACTTAACATTACAGGAGACAATAAAAAGATGGGGGAGATATACAGACCAAGGCTGTCTGATGTATTTAAATCAAAACATAAAGCCCCAGTAACGTATTCTCCCTGTCAGCTCTCCTGAAACACTAACTGGGTTATACTGCAACAGGCTTTGGAGACAGAAAGGGTCGCATCTGTAAGGACAACAAAAATACATCTACCTAAGGACAGGAGAGTTCATGGCTCTACAAGATCCTTGAGATCCATAATGAGCTTAATGAGCTTTCCTGCACATTATGGATCTTAAAGATGCTGACATTTAATAACCCTTAAGGACCAATAATGTTTAAAAAAATCCTTTAATAAACTCACCAAAGTGCCTTTTAGACACTGATAATCAATAAAAAGTCCTTGAGATTCTCACAGGAGTGGTCCCATATGCACAGCACACCAGCTTGGCTGTGAGCTAAGGGGAATCCCTCTGGCCATAACACAGAGCCCCAACCCAAAGAGACAGGCTCAAAGTGATGCTCCCAGGGCCTTTTTGCAGATTGCACTGAGTCAGTAGGGCCCCTCAAAGGTCATCCTGTCCAAACCCCTGCAGTCCAACTAGGTCAGGCTGCCCAGGGCCACATCAAGTCTGGTCTTAAAGGTATCCAGAGACAAGACCTCAACATCCTCCTGCTGTCCAGACTAAACCTACTCTGCTCCAGTTCCTAACCATTGCTCCTCTATCTATCACCACAGGCCCTTCTAAACAGTCCCTCCCCAGCTTTCCTGGAGGTTCCCTTCGGATACTGATTTACAGCTATAAGGTCTCCCTGAAGCCTTCTCTTCTCCAGGCTGAACAGGCACAATTCTTTCACCCTGCCCCCATAGCAGAGGTGCCCCAGCTCTCTGATTATTTTTATGGTCCCCGATGGACCTGCTCCAGCAGGTCTCTGTCCCTCTCTTGTTGGGGGTCTCAGAGCTGGAGCCAGTATTCCAAGTGAGGTCTCATCAGAGCAGAGTGGTAGAATCACCTCTCTCAATCTGCTGGCCAACTGATCCTGTCGAACAAGAGCCCCAGTAGGAGCTGAACGCTGCAGCAGCAGGTTCACTCACACCACAGCAGGGAGATGTTATGATCTGGCTCAGAACTGCACTGGCAGGCTACAGAGTCCCTGCAGTGCCCGGTCATGCTGGCAGCGACACTGGCATGAGCACCATCCAGGCTGTGCCAAAGACCAGCTAAATCCAACAACTGGGGACGTGTTTCAGATGGGTTACGCTTTAATCATTTCCTTCATCAAAGCTTTGCAGCCCTGCCGTGTTACAACAGTTTACAGACTATCAAAGCTCCACATCTGAGCTATATTATTAGAGGGCTGAGACCAGCCATTTCAGTAATTAATTTATTTTTGGGTGGCATTTTTTTTCACTTCTGCATATTTGAACAAAGCAATTTTTCCATCAGATACGGTTTTCTAGCTGGAAAAAATAACTCGAGTGCATTACAGCATCTTTAATCTTTGCTCACACGCAGCACTGAACTTCTTTAAAATATTCAGAGTCCAAGTGATTGATTTTGCTTCTGGCAAGTTTCACTCGCATGGAGCTCTGCTGAGTGTGTAGACATGGACTCAGAAATAACTACTCATCTACCTGGTCTATTTACAGATCACTGCACCTCAAATACTTTGTTCAGTTTTGAGGCCCTCACTCCAAGAAGGACATCGAGAGACTGGAGGAGGTCCAGAGAAAGGCAACAAAGCTGGTGAAGGGTTTGGAGAATGAGGCTGGTGAGGAGCAGCTGAGGGAACTGAGGTTATTCAGCCTGGAGAAAAGGAGGCTGAGGGGAGACCTTATTGTTCTCTGCAACTCCCTGGAAGAAGGTTGGAGCCAGGTGGGTCAGTCTCACTTACCAAGAAACATGTGCTAGGACAAGAGGAAATGGTCTCAAGTTGTGCTAGGGGAGGTTTAGGTTGGACATGAGGAACAATTTCTACCCCTAAAGGGTTCTCAGGGCAGTGGAAGAGCCTCCATGCCTGGAGGGATATCACAGCTGTGCAGATGTGGTGTTGAGGAATATGCTTTAGCAGCAGACTTGGCAGTGTTGGGTTAATGGTTGGACTGGATGATCTTAAAGGTCTTCTCCAGCCTAAAAAAACCCACTATGATTCTACATAAGAATGAAAAAAAAAATCTCTTAATACAGAAGTCTAGAAGACAGAAGCAAGCAGTATGGAATAAAGAAATAACAGAAAAGAGACACTTTCTTCGATGCAGAATCCCAACTTCCAATGCCTTTGTGCCCTGCCATATAGCAGGAGCAAGAAGAACACTTGACAGAAGGACCACGGATGTCAAATGCTGATGATGACCATCCACTTTGTCTTGTTTGTCATTTGCTTAGTTTCTTCTTTAAGGATTTCATATTAATTTTATCTCTGGAAAATTATATAGAAATTTATCAGCATACTCCTTCAAAATGCCATGGAAATATTAACTGCCCTTGTTGGCTTTACCAATGCAGGAGTTAATGAACATTATTCTTGACGCAGAGAAGTTTCCATAAGCAGCCAAAATAAGCAAATCCTTCTAAATCTTTAGTATTTTCCTTTCACATCATCAAAACTGTTGTACAGGACCATGCCAGAAAAAAGGTAGGGGAGCAAGATGTAGGCCACAGCAAGGAGTGCTGATTTTTTGAGACAACAGACTTATCTCCCATCCTGGTGCATAAACATCTTATCAAAATACAGTGCTTAACAGGAAGTGGAGTCTTGGCACAGTGAGCAGGTTAGAAATCACCATCAGAAGCACTACAGTTGGATTGCTTCTCCTCATCCCAAATCGTTCCAGCACCCAGATTTCATATGCTCTTTACAGACAGAGAAAAGCACTCATGACCATAAGTGAACCCAATAAAACTGTGCTGAAAGCACAGCTTCCCACACCTCATTTTCTGTTAATTCTGGAAGATTCAGCTGACTCTACAGACATGTTTTCCTGCTGTCCAGTTCCACTCTACCCAGTGACAGCAGACAGTATATGTCACAACTGACACTGCTGAGTCCTGTCACTGCAAAGCAAGATGGTCAGATTAAGCCTTCTGCCAAAAGCATGCACAGCTTCCCCACCGGGTTTCAGGGGGATGATTGCTGAGGCAGAGCCTTCCCTGCTGCCTGGAGCTCAAGGCACATCCAGACCTCCTGTAGTACAGGTGCCATCCATCAGATTCGTGTCAGCAACCTTGGCGCAACATCAAGACCTGTGTCCACAGAGGGCACTGCCACATCACTGGGTGTGGAAATATTCAAGATGGAAAAAGTATCTAGAAACCCCTTACATAATATTTGTTCTTTTTAATAAGGTCTTTAGAAATAAAAATGATGGTTCTACTTTTTTTTTCCCCTTAATAAAAACAGAGATGCATGAAGACAAGAGGCAGCAGTATTCATATTTATGATGCCTTAAACAGACCCACAAGGTTCCCTGTCTTCAATCTAACTCAGCCTCTAATAACTTATTAGCATGAAAATGACAGCTGAGTCAACGTAAGCTTAGTTGCCTTTTCATGATACAATTTCCTTTCACGCTGCAGAGACTCTCCACATCAAGTTAAGATAGAAAAAAAAAAAAGCCACAACAAAAAAAATATCCCAAGTCACCCCTTGAAGTGTTCTAGAACTTATCAAAACATTTGAATGCTTTCCTCCTTCAATGAGATATGTTGGTGCATACACTGAAGCATAAAACAACTAATCCTTGGGTGGACTGTCCTTTTATTGCTCTGTTCCTCTGCCCTATCTTGTCATATTAGGCTTGCATTTCTGTCACTGGGAGCCATCTCTCCAACTTCAGTGACAGCACTATTTCCTTCAACATGGGCACCTCTTCCATCCCAGACTGGGCCCTGAGGGTTCCTGGTAACACTGTGCCTTGGATCCAACTTCCAGCATAGCCAGGTGCTGTGGATACTCCCATCACAGCTTCATCCACTCATCCAAGCCTGCTGCTCCTCACAAGGTAGAAGGACAGGTGTGCCAGGAGCCGCTCACAAGCCTTTCTGCTGTGCTGGCATGTCCGCTTATTAGTTCCCACTATTTTGATGCAGCTCTCAGACCTCAAAAGGAAGTGGTTTGTAGCTCAGCCTATTGCAAGGTTCATAGTAACCTCCTGAAAGGCTTTCAAATAAACACAATGCTCAAATGCTGATGGGTACAAACGATCCTCATTTCTGACAAAATTTGGCTTCACTTTAGCACTTGAAACAAAAACTTACAGAATTACCTTTTCCACAACAATCAGCTGGCACTACTGTGATTTCCCATCCTTTTTGTCCCTGAAAGGTGCAGCAGATGTACTCATGAAGGAATTTAAGCCACACAGAGAAGGGCTTTGTTTTCAGGCATTTTGGCAAAAAGTAATCGCTCGCCAAGAAGCACCTCCTGAAGCTGCTCACAGGCTGCCCAAGCTGCAGCTCTGTGCCAGCAACAGCTCCACCAGACTTCTGGATCACAAACACACCTTTTCCTTTCGAGGGCACTATTTCACATGGCAAACAAAAATGTAGGGTTAGCTCTCAAGTCATCACCTATATCAAGTACCACTAGGACATCTATCCTGGTTTGAGCTAGACCAGAACTGATTCCAGTCAATATTGTGACTTCCCAGCTCAGTCTCTTCTCAGTGAGGCACCGTCTGAAGTTCAGGGCAGCTTTGCACAGCCAGGGGCTGCTCCTAGCAGGGAGAAGCTGATGTAAGAGTTCCTGCCAGGGGCTGGGTTACAGAAAAGTTCTCTCTCAGATTTGCTCCTGGACAGACCAAGGGCACTGCCACAGCTTGTGCCCCGTCTTATGGCACCTGCAGGGAAGGCCAGACAGGACAAGTGACCCTCAACTGACCATAAAAGGGATTGCATCCCATAAATAGCATCTTCTGGAGAAAGCTGAGGGATCAGCAGGGTCAAATTACCTTCTTTCTCTTCAGCGACTTTCAGGAGAACTCTGTCCCTTCTGCTTTTGATTTTGATCTGTGCATTCCTGAATCCAGTTACAGAATTCAGCTCCTTAATCCAGTTCCTGTCTGCTAAATCCCATGCCTGCACCTCATGTCAGTGGTGACAATGGTGACACCATTGTCATCAGGGACTGGCTTGGATATTGGTGCGTATCTCTTTGTCTCTCTTTCATTAGATTGGTCTTATTTCCCCCCAAATGATTTAGTTTCTTCCCCACGCCCTCAGTCTCTCTCCTTTATTCCCTTTTTCTTTCCCTTGGGAAGGAAGAGGGGCTGTTAAAGTGTGCCTGTCACTCATTTAGTGGCTGGCCCAGCCCCAACCCTTGACAACACACAAGACAAGTATGGCCCAGAGAGCTTTTCTTCTCACCAGACGAATCCACACAGTGTGCCCACACCTTCAACAGTGTCTCGCCACCACTGCATTTTGTAAGGTGTGCATCCGACTGCACACACTGCAGTTTGCTCTGTCAAGATGTTGGATCTGTGCTTGAAACTCTTGATGTTATTAATGAGCAAGAAAACGTCCGTGTGCCAGCTTCTCTAATGACTTGGAGAGCTGGTGCTGTCTCTGATGGAGAGGGGAAAAAACTGTACGTACCACCAAAGAGAATAAATGATACATTTTCAAGCATGACACCATCCCCTCTCAGCTCTTTGAAAGCATTGCAAATTTAATTGCAATTTCCTCTGTGGTTCTGTTCTTGAGATGACAGTCAGGTCCTCTGGGCCTGTGAGGAGCAATGCTGGGTATTTACCTAACAAGAACATTGGAATTCAGGGACTGAAGTTGCTTCATTAGTTTACTTCACGCTTTCCAAATGATCAAAGCAGATCTTAATTTTTCATGAAGAGGAAAATTGCACCTTTTTGCATGGTAGAGCAACTGGGTTAATTGTCAACATTAATGTTGTATTTGTTGCTCAAGAAGCCACTAAGCCATTCTATCATAACTTAATAAATACAACTCAAGGCATAGTCCCTTCGGAGAGCAAGGATTGCTGCGCTGGGTCCTTCCTTCAAGCACCTACATGCACCACACAACTAAGTCTGGACATGGTATTCCAGTTCTGCCTTTTGTGATGCTCAACGTCCTACCTGCTCATTTTTGCACAGAAAAGCCTTAGAGCATTGCAAATATGAGAGGTTTTATTGGCAAGAGGCTGTCATCCATTTTTCCACATTCAGCTTGATTTTTTTAGGGAGCATCAACTGTCTTCCTCTCTAAAAACATACAACATGCTTTGAACATTTCTGAAGCCTGAATGTCATCTGAAGAGTTTCTTTAGTAGTTCAGTAGCATAAGGGTCATTACATTGACATCCAGATTTGAAAAGACACCACAGGAATCATCAGGTGAAGCTGCCCAGACTGGATTTAAGCAACGCACATGACTCTAAACCTACCACTGCAAATGTGTACTGAATTTAACATCTGCCCTTGGGGAGGCGACATCCATGCCTGCTCTCAGCCAAATGGAAGACATGGGTAAAGAAAAGAAAGATGTTTTAGCTCCATGAAACTCACCATTTCAAGCTCAGATGGCTAGAACCAGCCAAAGTTGCTGATAGCTTTTCACCTGTGGAGTTTTAATCTGGAACTGAATCGACTCCTATAACGGGAGGGGCCCATCAGACAACATTCTATTACTACCCATTTCTTTGTGAATCTACAACATCAAGAAATAATGTGGCCACACTATTCCTTCAGACACCCTTCTCACTTGAGCAGAAGTGACAAATTACATCTAAAAAGGGAACTTCAATGAACAGAAGTGAACCTCTAATGATAAAAGGGCAAGGGCAGAGGCTCTGCTCCCAAGTCATTTAATTAAAAAAGGAGGCTGACTGGAGACCTTATTGCTCTCTACACCTGTCTGCAAGGAGGTTGGAGCCAGCTGGGTGTTGGTCTCTTCTCCCAAGTAACAAGTGACAGAGGAGAGGAAATGGCCTCAAGTTGCCACAGGAGAGTTTAGGTTGGTTGGATGAGAGAAGAAACTTTTCCACTAAGATGATTCTCAAACATTGGAACCACCCCAGGGAGATGGCTGAATCCCCATCCTTAGAAATGTTCAAAAGTCACAAAGATGTGGTGCTGAGAGACATGGTTTAGTATCAGGCTTGGTAGAGTTAGAGAAGGGTTGGACTTGATGATCTAAGAGGTCTTTTCCAAACAAAACAATCCCATGATTCTATGAAATACACATGGAAGAAGAAACAAGCACTTCTACTCCGCAGCTCATTTTATGAAGTGCTCCAAAACTACAAAGTCTTCACTGAGCAACTTGTCAAGTTCCTAACGGCAACACCTCTCCTATGAAAGCTAACTCCTAAGATCCATTTTGCATGCAATGAGAAATGTGGGGGGAATTTTTGATGAACGTGGTGTTCTGTAGACTGCACATGAGCTTCCCATGAATGAGGCACTGGTCTAGTTTGAAAAGCAATGAAGAAATTTAAAGACACTGGTTTTGTTTGCACTGGGAGAGGCAGATGTGTTCCAGAGTTGGAGGCATTAATGTATCCTGAGCAGCTCTCCAGGGGTGACACTGCAAGTGATAGGACAATAGCTTGTCCAACAGGGAAACTGAAATCTGAGAAGGATGGAGTAGACAGTCCTCAAAGTATATATAAAAACAAAAGACAGAAAATAGGAGGGGGGAATCTAAATGGTGACAACTGAGCAGTTTGGCCTGATGGAGACAAGAAATAAACTACTGCAGCAAAGCAGAAGACTTTGGGCTGAGTTTTACCAGCAGGAACACGTCTTAAGGAAAACTTCCTCCCTGTGACACAGAGAAAATCCTCCTCCATTTCTGGATCCAGCAATTTGAAAATAAAACAGGAGAATGGAGCAGAACAGTATCAGCAAACATGGGCATGAGGCCAAGTGTAAGGCCCTACCCCTGGGTCAAGCTCAGTATCAACCCAAAATGAGGATGAAGGGATGGAAGGGATTCTACTCTACAGTTGTGGTTGTTCATCCCAGAGAAGAGAACGCTGCAGGGAGACCTGGTGGCCTGTTAGTCTTTAAAAGGGCTGATCAGAAAGCTGGGGACAGACTTTTTAGCAGGGCCTCTTGTGACAGGACAAGGGGTGATGATTTAAAACAAAGAGGGAGATTCAGATTGGAGAAAGGAGACCTTGTCACAGGTTAGCCAGAAAGTTGGTAGATGCTCCATCTCTGGAACCATTACAGGTGAGTTTGTTTGGAGTTCTCCGCAATCTCCTTTAGTTGCAGACGTCCTTGTTCACTGCAGGGGAGATTGGAGTAGAAGTGGCTTTTGAAGGTCCCTTCCATCCCAAATCATTCTATGACTCTACAAAAAGGTATTTTGATGTTTTTATTGAAATTTTCAAAAGGACAAAAGAAGCCATGCACAGAAAAAGATTTACTACCACCAAGACCAAAGTAGTTTGACATGGGTGACACCACACTCATCAATCCTTCCAATGCAAACTCTGTTTTCATTTTAGAGAGCTACGGGCACTAGCCACTTTTCTCCTTATGGAATACATTCTTCACTTGCAGTGTTTCCACTGAAAATAAGAGGCACAACAGCCCTGACAGAGGCTGAGTGAGGTGTTATGGCACTTGGATGTCCTTGAATCAATCTGAAAGCATTCACAGAGCTACTGAAACATTTATCAAAAGGACACAGTTAGAGATGCATTTTTGAGTCCTAACTGCAGTCTGCCAACACATTAATTTTCTGTTTTCATTGGCAGTGTTGTGATGTTTACAACACTCCTTCATTCAGTTTAATTAAATGTCTCCCATCATATTTACTCCAATCACACCTTATTTAGGGATCAGTAAATAAATAGCTGGATCTGGTTATTTATGACTATGTTTAGTTTTACTCTAACCTCATCCCTGGATGTGTTTTACAGCCTTCTGTCTTACAAATGATCAAACATAACTGCTGCAATATTACAGACCAACTAAAATTAATACCCCCTTTTACCTCTGATCCTTTTTCATTAGCCACCAGGTTTTAAAATTATAATTCAGACACCGTACAAATGCACAACTTAACCTGGCTTTAATCAGCAGTTCTGTGCTTTTCAGGGGAAAAACCAAACCCCTCACTCTTCCCTTTATGGTAGAATCCTAGAATTGTTTTGCCTGGAAGAGACCTCTAAGATCAGCAAGTTTGACCATTAACCTAACACCACCATGGCCATTAAACCATGTCCCAAAGTGCCACATTCACACGTTTCTTAAACACCTCCAGGGAAAGCAATTCCATCACCTCCCTGGATAACTTATTACCATAACTGACCACACTGCAATGTCACTAAGGGCATTGTCTTGCCAGGCAAATTTTAAAGGCTGCTTTCCCTTTGCTGCCACACATAGGGTCTGCAGAGACTGCAAGACACACTCATTTCATGTTGCTATTGGTTTCCAAAGTCATTATTTAAATTTCTAGCTACATCCTCATTCTTTCCAGGAGACATTTGGGTGCACTGAGGATTTTAAGTCATTGATTTCAAATGCTCTTGATGGGAATGCTTAAAAGGGAAGACAGAGGCATAACAGGAGTTCCTCTGTTTTAAAGAGCATTAAATCATTGAATCACTTCACACGTTGTATGTGCTTGGAAATTTCTAACTTTGAAATTATTTGAAAGGGTTTCTAGAGGAGTGAATGGGCTCCACGTGGAGCTGCAGAGGCAGGCTGTAGGCAACAAGCCTCAGCAATCACATCTTAAACCCTTCTTTCTCTGCAACTTGGTTATTTCCAAGTCAAAGTGGAGATGTGTAACCAGAGCTATGATGAAATTCTTACAGAAGAAACTCCATGCTTCTCCAAGCCTGAACGGACATAGGGCTGCTCTAGCAAACTGCAAGAGTTACTAATGACTAGTGGCTAAACATTTGAGGAAGAGAATGTTTCAGCCAATTCCACTACAAGTGTCAGTGAAGTCTATTAATGAAGTTCACCCTTGTAAAATAACTAAGTTTTGCAAGTGTACAAAAAGACTATTTTTCTCATTTTTTTATACATGAAAAGTTCATTAAAGTATGAGATGCTGAGGTCAAAGGTTGGTCAAGCCCCTGTAAAGTCAGCAAACTTTAATGAATCTTTCCAACATGGACAAAAAATGAGGTGTCAAATTTGCTCAAATTATGAGTGACTTTCTCTTCTCTGTAACTATTTTCGCTTGTGCTACTATTTCTACCCCAAAATAATGACAATAGATCTTAAGAAATCCTCACTAGCTTGATCTTTTCAAAGGGTTAAGAGAGGACTTGTAAAAGGTAGTGTCCAGGTGGGTTTGGAATCTCTTCAGATAAGCAGCTTCCACAACCTCTCTGAGCAGCCTGCTCCAAGCCTCCAGCACCCTCATATCAAACAAGTTTCTCCTCCTGTTCAGACAGAACCTCCCGGGTTCCAGTTTGTGCCTGTTGCCCCTTGACCTGTCACTGGGCACTACTGACAAGAGGCTGGCTCCATAGTCTTGATGCCCATGCTTTAGGTCTTGCTGAGCATTGATCAAATCCCCTCAAGCTGTTCTTTCTCCAGGCTCAATAGCCCCAGGGCTCTCAGCCTTTCCTCATCAAAGAGACGTTCCAGGCCCCTCAGCATCTCTGTAGCCCTCCATTTGACTCTCTCCAGTGTCAGTTGAACTGAGGAGCCCAAAACTGGACACAATACTTCAGATGTGACCTCACTAGGGTGGAGTAGAAAGTGGAGAAGAACCTCTCTCGACCTGCTAGTCTACATCCCTCTTAATGTGCTCCAGAAGACCACCTGCCTTCTTGGCCATGAGAGCACATTGGTGGCCTGTGGTGAAACTCTTGTCCAATAGGATTCCCAGGTCCTTCTCATTTATAAGCAAGCAACACAATCTATGTCTTTCCCCTTTCTATGTGTCTTTACTTATGTATATTTGCCTTGCTGCTTCTCTAACAACTGTGCTTTAAACAACTGTGGCAATACTCCCGGGCCACCACAACCAGCTTTTCTCCCAGCACTGCCAAAACCAGGAACCTTCTTTATAAAAGTATCAGGAGGAGAAGGAAGTGAGGTTATTGAAGAAATTAGGTCTTTACAAGCTTAAAATTTAGATACTTAGAGTTGGTTTGCACTGGGGTTTATACTAATAGCCCAGTTTAAGATCAGCTGCTCTCACAATAGCAAACAGCCTTATACTTTGAAATCCAAGGTAGGATGAGCTGTTCTTATCAGTTAAAAAAAAAACACGTTCTCAAAGCGACTTCTCTCTGTACAATTTATCTTAAACTTCTATTGAGGAAGCCCTTCATGAAGCAAAAGTTTCAATCACCAAGACCAGAGAGACCTTTTTTTTCCACACCTTACCCAAGAAAATGAGAGGTCTGAGCTGCTGCCTGGACAGCGTGACTTGCTATCAGGGGCTTAAAGGGGAATTTGGACAATCCTTTGATGAAAGTATCAGTATATGTTTACTTTTCTATTTCATGCTGAAAATATCATTGATGCAAATCACTTTCTCAGGTGCTTTTGAGTCAGTGTGGTTATTTCCAGACTGACTGCACAAGCAAGCACTTTGCCGCACCAGTAAACTCCTGCACACGTTGTCAGACCATTTTTCATATTGATCACGGGAAAAACCTGTCATTTTCCAGCCATCTGAAGAGGACCAACCCAGAACATCACAGGGGAAAGGCAACACAACCCCCTCACACACACACCTCAAAAAGGATGCAGAACGAATTAGGGACATGCATAATCAAACAAGCATTTGCAGGAATAAGCAACGGCAAACAGCAGCAGCTAATCCTACAGAATCCTCCGAGAGAATAGGAAGATTTTTCACTCCCTGAAATGTGATAATGAAAACAACAATTCCCAGCTGCTCCCACCAGACAAAACCATCTTGTTTGAAAGTTTATAATTATATATGTTAAATGCATCAGTCCACTTCCAAGATTAGTGATAATGATCTTCCATTCTTAATAGAGCCCTTCACCCCTGAGGATTCATCAGGAGCTTAGGCACTCCAGGACTGCTGCAGCTACCTCTGGCTTGAGATGTGGCAGCTGTTTAATATCCCTGCGTACACTGGAAACTCTGCCTAGTACAGAAGAGACAAACACCTTTTATCAGAAGGAGGAGATTACAGAAAAGCTTTCCTCAACGTTTCATTTAAAGTTATAGAACTGTTGAGGTTGAAAGAGACTCTTTGAGAGCATTGAGTCCAACCAACCGCTCGCCTACAGCCCACAACCCCACCACTACTGCTAAGATACTAGCACTAAACCACATCTCTCAGCACCACACCCACAGGTCTTTTAAATACCTCCAGGGAGAGTGACTCCACTACCTCTCTGGGCAGCCTGTTCCCAAGAAGCCTTTCAATGAAGAAATTTTTCCTGATATCCAACCTGAACCTGCTCTGTCAGAGCTTCAGGCCATTTCCTCTTGTCCTGTCACTTGCTGCATGCGAGAAGAGACTGACCCCTGCCTCTCTCCAACCTCTTTTTCCTCATTTCCTCTTTTTTTTTTTTTTTGAGGCCCTGTTCTACAGGATCATGACAGGACATTTCACCAAATCCAGTATCATGCTTATGTCAGATGGAAAATGCAAACTATGCCACTGAAGTATGAATGAAAAAGAAGGACCATCCCCAGTCCCTCAAAAAACTCTCTTCAAATTGACCTTGAGCTATAATTTACAAACAGAACCTTCATTTTCTGCTCTCAAGTGTAGACCTTGAGTCTCTCCTGCAGGTAACTGGAGACAGTGGAAGAGAAGCTATTTAACCTCTTAGTCTTTTAAATCATGAACAGTCAGCAGAATATAATGTCACAGAGAAAAGCTAGCAAGCCATTACTGGAAACACGGTATGAAATGAAGTACAAGTGAAAAGAGGAAACCTCCCAACTGATTCCAATAGGTTTCAAATTGAGTTCTTCAAATGGGAGAGCAGACTTTCAGAGACACACAGCCTTACAGACCAAATTTCACCACTACATATGTTATTACCAATTCACAACAAAAAACTTTGTAGTAAGGGGCAAGACTGAATGCTGTGATAGAGGCACAGAAGCAGGAGGAAGTATTGCAGTTTTCTTCTGCATCCTTTACTCTTTCCTATAAAGATAAGCTCTAGCCACACAAATCAAGGGCCTTTGATCTTCCTCAGACACCTGCAAGTCTTCAACACACATTCCAACCACTCCAAGAAAAATCCACTTTAACTTGCTACTAGCTCTCTGGTCTAAAGGCTTAGCAGGGCATCCAGCCACTCTATCCTCACCGCACAGTTTGAGGCCAAACTAATCAATAACAGGTTGTTAATGCCAATGAATTCCAACCAGCAGTTTGGTTTTAAAATGAAAGTTACTGAAACAGAACTAAATATTGCCCAAAATCAAACTAGCTGCAGAAGCAATAAATAAAGCAATGTATTAGTTCATAAACAGAGCACATAATGTAATTAATTCCCCCACCACACCAAGTAATATCAATACTGTGGATGGAGCGTGGGAACACGGGGAACAAAGAGCTTCCACACCCACAGCCACACATGAGCAGCACAACAGGAAAATGACTGTGTGTGTGTATAATACATACAAAAATCAAATCCTAGCAGTAAAAAGTACTTTGAAAGAATAGGGGGCAGTTGAGAGACAGGTAAGTGTTCCAAGCAGGGAGACACTGTGTATGTGAAATTCATTTTGCAAAGCTGAGAGCAAAGTAGGAAGGACAGAAGAGGATGTGTTATTTGATGTAAAACCTTCATAAGCTCCAAATAAGGAGCTGTGCTCATGATCTGTTTCTGCTCCTGTTACCATATGCCCTTTCCTGTGTTCTCCGTGACTACGGACAAATCCATACAGGCTCCACTTTTCTCTCACCTTCTACAGGTAAGCAACCAAGAGCTAAATCCTGTACAGGCAGTATTGAAAACACCTTCCTCGGGTGGTGCTGTATCTTCCTGGCTTAAGGATTACTGTACTTACACTAGATGCAGATGTGGGTAAGCTCCTGATCCCTGCCACACTACAGACTGGCTCCTGCGCCTACAGCATTTGTGGTCCCTTGGTTTAACTGAATGGAAGAGCACAGATGTCATGAAATGATACCCTCTTCTTGCGCCTGGATCTCCTCCTCATAAGGAAAAAGCAAGCTGGCATACCTGTGTTCTTCTTTCACAACTCTGGGTCACACACACAGTCCTCTGCTTTTTATAGAATCATTTTGGCCAGAAAAGACCTTCAAGATCATCCAGTCCACCCACCATTGAAAGCTACCAAGTCTGATGCTAAAACACATCCCTCAGTCATGTCTAACAGACAGAAGGATACTGGTCCCAATAAGATACTGAATTTTGTAACTTTTCCTTTAAGCTTGCCCTTGCTCCATTAGAGCCTCTGTAACACAAACACCACAAAGGTTGTCTCTCAAACCCAGCTTGAGTAGTAACACAAACTCAGCTCTTAATAATTATTCACTGCACACAACCACATCCTTCTGTATGTTCTGCGCGATCTCTCCAGCAGTCAACAAAGCAGGAGTCCAAGCAGCTAAAGGCCAAATTTGCAAACACAGCCAAGCACACAACTCCCAGCGCTGTGTCTGGAGAGGAGAGACAGAGTGGCAAGCAGCATGAGCTGCAGGGAGCAGAGGCAGTTCCACCAGCAGGTCTGGCCCACAGCAACGCTGCAGGGTGATGGGAAGGAGGCCAGGGCTTCCAGGTGACCTGGAGGCAGAAGGACAGGTTTCTCATGAAGAAGTGAGGCTGGCAATACCCTACAGACCAGAGCACACAGCAGTCTCCCAGCTTTGAAGGGATGCCAACATCTGCCACAGCATGCCTGTGCTAATATGCCCTGGGCTGCCCTTTAGATTGCTCTGATGAAAGCACCTAAGGATGGTAAGTTTTTTACATCTGCAATAGCCAGAGTTTCTCAACAGGAAAACCACCTGCTCCAAATATGCATATAGAAAAAACACTGCAAAGCACCAATAAGCACCAGCAGCTGCCCACTAAATAACTTGTGCAGAGAGCAAATTTATCTCTTAGGTTCCTGGCCTCCTGCATACACTGCCTCACCTCCATGAATGACTCGTTCAATCAAGATTTAGATCAGTAATCCAGACTAGACTTTGGGGTTGCTTTCTTTCAAAGAATTTGTCTCTTTTGTTCCACTCCGCCCTCCCTTTCACCCTAATTGCCACAGGACAGAAATTTTATCACTGCAATCCTCCAGCAGCTCCTGTCAGGCTTCTCTTCCCAGCAGCAGACAGGCTCCCTGGCAGCCTTTCCATTCTGCTGCTGCTCCTCTTCCATAAGTGATCCCTCTCACCTTTCCTTCAGCCAGTAAATTTACTTTCAGAGCAGAAAGCCTTGAAGCTCTTTCTTTAAAGACTTGGCAAATCTCTTTCTCTGCCCATCCCCATGTTATTCAATATTGCAGTGCAAGCTTAGCAGGAACCAACACTCTTGAAGTGTCAGGATCTGCTGAAGATGGAGTACAGCTGAGCACAGACCCTGCAGCAGAGATGTCTCTGCTCCAGCCTGGGTCAGATCCAAGGACCCTCCAGAACCACTGATGTGTTCAACACAAAGTCAGAAATAAACAGCTTCCTTTTATCATTCTAATTAGGTTCCAAAAGACCTGTCTCCATGTAACTGTACTTTTAATGTCTCTCAGTATCAGCCACACAGCAGACTGGGGCTCTGGGTGACCTGGTCTAGTGGGGATGTCCCTGCTGACTGCAGGGGGGTCAGACTAGATCTCTATAAGTCCCTTCTGGCCCAGACCATTCTATGATTCTACACCAAAGAGAAGAGCTCTGCTGGGTGAAGGACCAAAGTAGGACAGCAGCTGATTGACCTCACCTAGTCCTCCTGAGTGCAGAGGACCCTACAGGACAAGGAATCTGTCCAGGCCTCTGATGGGCAAACCATGGTCCTGCCACTTCCTTCTGCACTTCCACCACTGGAGGTAACAGCCATAGCAAAAGCCCTCCTAGCCCCTCTCGTTCCCACAACTTAAAAAAAGAGAGGCATCCTCAAGATTTAACAAGGTCTGCTGCTGCAGAACATTCAAACCTCACTCATCCATGTCAGACAAATTCTGACCCAACCATCACAGTGGTCCCCAACCCACCAGCAACTGCAGCAGCTTGCTGCATCTGCTGCTGTCAGTGACCTGCAAAGTGTCATCTGCTGAATCTGGGCAGAAAGCTGCTGCCTGCCAGAGTGAAGTATGTGGTTGGCACACATGCACATGGTTTCTTTCACAACTTTATTTTAAAGATATCAAAATACTTCAAGCCTTCCACGCAGCGTTTCTAAGTTTACTCACTTTTATCCCCGTTTCACACATGAGAAGAAGAAAGGTAACTGCTGTGACTAAGATAATACCACAGCTTTTAGGGTCAAAACCCAATAGTCAAAAAACTTCAATATCAAATACCAAAATCCAAACAAGAACAAATACATAAACAATATAAAGATGCAAGAAATACTAATTAATTCCTGTTACTTTCAAAATTGTGTGAAGAGGAGTTGAATTGTTTCTGAAACTGAGCCTTTCAGCTCATCATATTCAAGATACATCTTAAGGTGTCCACTAAGAACAAATGAGAAGGTTTACTGTTTGGTTACAGCTGGACTTGACGCAGTAAAGCAACTTACTGATGATGCAAGAGATGCAAATCCAGTAAATCCATACATTCAGCACAAGCAGGAACTTAGGACCAGAGGAAACAGCCACAGGTTTCACTAGGGAAGGTTTAGGTTGAACATCAGGAAAAACTTCTTCACTGAAAAGGTTCTCAAAGACTGGCACAGGCTCCCCAAGGAGGTGTTTGAACCCCCATTCCTGGTATGGTTTAAAAGACACAGAGGAGTGGTGCTGAGGGTCATGGTTTAGCACCAGACATGGCAGAATTACTAAGTTAGGTTGGACTTGATGATCTTAAAGATCTTTTCCAACCAAAACAGTTCTGTGATTCTATGATACTGAGTAGTGCTGATGCAGGACAAAGTGCTGGAGCACCAGCATCCCAGAGGAGCCAGCATCTCCAAAGCAGTGCCTGTTTTTACCACGTACAACTCTGTATTAGATCAATTGATGTTACTTTCCTTTTAATCTTGCCTCACTGAAATCATGACAAAGGCACAAAATAGCAACCGAATGAGGTTTGCACACAAAGTAAAGTGTAGCAAATCACTCAGACTAATATAGCTCTGGGAATCAATAGGGGTATTTTTAACTACTCCCATAAATTTCTCCTTTGCTCCTGCTACTGGAAGTACCAGAATAGATGGAGCCTCTCAGGCACCAATAGAGACTAATTCACAGTATTTTAGTTTGCAGCCACAAAATCCCTAGGAAGATGGGGACGAGGTCACAGTGTACAGCGTCCAACATATCTACTGGCTGCTTTGCTGTGCCCTGGAGGTGTTCAAGGCCAGGCTGGACGAGGCCTTGAGCAACCTAACCTAGCTTGAGCTGTCCTTGCCCACAGCAGAAAGATTGGAACTAGATGATCTTTAAGGTCTCTTCCAACCCAAAACATTATATAAGTCTGTAAATCATATTCATCTTAAAAACAAAAAGCAACCACAAATGGTACAGAAGGTTCTTTGTGTGCATTTTCCACCCCCTGGAGATACACCAAAAATACACTACAGATTAGTCCCAGCAAGGGAGATGAGGTTTCAACACTCCATGTAAAAAAATCTTCCTTTTTCAGGCAAGCTATTACACAATTATACAAATAACTGGGGGCTGCATCTCTCACTAATACCAGTCTATGTCCCGCACAGGCTCGCACCTTGCAAACTAAATGACCCCAATTACAGGGGAAAGGACTAACGTTTGGAGAATAATCTGCTACTTAAGCCTCTTCCCCCTTTTCTTCCTTAATACACACACAATTTCAATTATGTGGAGCTCAGAGTCAATAGGGTTGGATCAACAATGCCAACAAGCTGCTACTGGCAGGCAGTAACATTTACCCTCACCAAAACCTAAAGATGCAGGACCTGTCTGTAAGGCAAAAGTTACGTCATGATTATTGGATTACACAAGATTGACATTTCTGATTGTACTACAAGGTCAAATATTATGGTAATTGCTTTAGAGTTGATTTTATCTCAGAAATGGTACCAGCTTTGGTGATGTTCACACTCCAGTGATTTGTATTTTCATCTGTTTTTTCCCCATCAAAGGATGCAGAAGAAAATCTTAGGAAAAAAAATACCCAAGAGCATGACTAAAGATTATTTTCTTTTTTACTTTTTCTATCAAATTAATTCCTACTAAATCCTGAATGAGGTCTTGAGACAACAAACAAGTAGAGAATTGTAGATAAACCACTTGCAGCCTGGTGGTGGCTGGCTGCACCCACCACATCCATGAGAAAAAAGCTGGGATCTGTAGACAGAGCCCCAGGCAAATACATTTTGGTCTGAGTATCTGCTCAGTGAATTTTCAATTCTAACAGCCTGGCTCCCAGATCAGATCTAACTCTAGGTGCAATAACACTCCTGACTGATAATGCAGAGGTTGTGCTACACACTGGCTGCTCAGCTGCAGCATCCACAGGTGGAGCAGCCCCTTTTGTGTGACAGCAAGCAGTCAGCAGCACTTACAACTCATTACAGCACACATCACCTAGCCTGGCCCCATGCTCCAGAAACCAGTATGAACTTATTCCTTGGCCCTGAAGAACACTTAGGGCTCCTCATGGCTTGATGTGATAGACTCTCCCCCTTTACTCTGCACTCTCATGAGACCCTCATCTGGAGTACTGCGTCCAACTTTGGTGCTCCCAGCATAAGAGGGACTTCAAAGTGCTGGGATGGTTCCAGAGGAGGCCACAAAGACCATCAGAGGGCTTGAAGCACCTCCCTTAGTGGAGGAGCAGGCATCAAGATTTAGGGCTATTCAGCCTGGAGAGAAAAAGGCCTACAAAAAAGCCAGGAAGGGACTTCTTACAAGTGCTTGCAGCATAGGACAAGGAGGAATAGATTGAAGCTTACAGAGAGGAGATGTACACTAGATGTTAGGAAAAAAAATTGTTGCAGCGAGGGTGGTGACGCTGGAACAGGTTGTCCAGGGAGGCTGCGGATGCCCCCTCCCTGGAAGTCTTCAAAGCCAGTTTGCATGAGGCCTCAAGCAACCTGGGCTAGTGAGAGGTCTCCCTACCCATGGCAGGGAACTGGAACGAGATGATCTTTAAGGTCCCTTTCAACCTAAGCTATTCAATGAATCTATGAACCCTGGGCCCAGTGTTCCAAAAGATAATATGAACTTATTGCTGGACCTTAGAGAACACCCATAGCAGGGTGGCCCTGTCCACGCCACCAGTAAATATATCTAAATTCAAAAAATACAAAACAACCAGACAGGAGGGATAAAGATGGGAGAGCTGAAACCCATTTTTATCTTAACAGCTAGCAAGTAAATAGCTTTTGATAGGAAGAAAACTACTGTGTTCACAGTAACTTCAAAATCAGCAAGTTCTGTTGAAGAACACAGGGAGTACCTGTCATTAACATTCTAGACCTGACCCGCAGCTCCTGTGCTCAACAGATTCCCAAGTTTCCTTCTACTGCACCTCATCTAATAAGAGATTCCTGCAAACCTTCATTTCCATCTTCTAATGACTATTAAAAACATAGAAAACACAGATTTTTTAAATCTGAATTTCAAAAGTTTGTGTGTTCCCTCCCAGGAGTAACTGAATTTGTTAAACAAAATCCAACCCTTTGGCTTTAGAGAATCTTTCCAAGAGTTTGTGGCTATGTTGCTGGCTACCTCAGATCTAATTTTTGCTATGTGGTATGCCTGAAAGGAAATTATGGTGGCACCAGCAATCCTTCCAGTAAGTAAAAAGAATTACAGAATAGTCCAGGATGACAAAAACCTTTGAGATTGTCAAGTTCTACTGTCAACCTAACACTATCAAGTCACCACTTGTTCCTCAGCAGCACATTTACAGATTCTTTAAATCCCTCCAGGGATGGGGATTCCACTGCTGACCTTGGCAGCCTTGTCTACCATTTGAAAACCCTTTCAGGGAAGAAGTATTCCATCATGTCCAACCCTAAAGCCCCCTGACACAACACATTTCCTCTTGTCTTATCACTTGATCCTTAGGAGAAGAGACCAACCACCACCCCACTCCAATCTCCTTCCATGGAGTTGTAGAGAGCAACGAGGTCTTTTCTCAGCCTCCTTTCCTCCAGACTAAACAAACCCAGTTTTCTCAGCTGTTCCTCACAAGACCTGTGCTCCAGACCCTTCACCAGCTTCAATGACCTTCTGTAGACCCGCTCCAACACCTCAACATTTTTCTTGGAGTGGCCAAAAACTGAACCCAGTACACTCAAGGCTTCACCAGTGCCAAGTAAAATGGAACAATCACTTCCCTGCTGGTCACAGCTGATGCAGGGCAGGATGCTGTTGGCCTTCTTGGCCACCTGGGCACACGCTAGCTCATACTCAGCTGGATGTTGCTGAACAGCTTAGAATAAATAATGACACGTGTTTTATTTGTGGGAAATAAACTGATGTATGTGCAGCATCAAACAGTGTAGAATTTGTTTCACTCTGGATCTAGACAATGCTTAGCTTCATTTCATGTTCACAAAGAAGCAAAATCTCATCCCTTCTCACGAGAAATTAAAAATAACAGAACTCTGCAGCATTTAAGTCATCAGAAGTGCCAGTTTTAATACCCATTAGCTCCATTAGCTCATCTTAATGTTGCTTATATAGACTTTAGCTATAGTAAATCTACAGGGTGCCTCTTTACACATTGCAGACTGGATTTTGCAAGGATAAGCTAAAACGATCTAGGTTAGGGTTGGTTCTTTTGCTCATTTGCTTGGTTTTCCAATGGAAAATTCAACAGAGCAGTTCTGACCAACTACCTTTAACTACCTCATGACCTAAAGCCCTCAGAGCCATCAACGCCATGCGGCCTCTGGCCCTCAGCAGTGAATTATGGGTCAGCAGGGCTTCAGGTGTGATCTCACAGACCCATCACCTTGTGCTCAGAGCCCTTCCCTAGGGAGAAGATTTGCAGGCAAAAGCTTGCCTCCAAAGCAGCAGAGGAAGATTTTAAGCTAGCAAAGGAGTGTTTGTTTGTGCCAAGAGAAAAGATTTAATGTCTAAATTAAATAAGTGCACTATGCTCAGCTCCCAGTGGCAGAGTGGCTGGATATTAATGGCTCTCCTGCTGCAGCTGCCTCTCTCCAGGGAGCAACATTAACATCAGCCGCTTGCTGATGGGCACATCAGCAAAGGGGACACGCACACAGGGAGCCAAGCTCCCCCCTCCCTGCTCCCCGTTAGCTTCTCAAAAGGAACTGCGTTGTTGTTTTGACAGGAATCCTGCTGTCCCGTGGGAAGACGCTGGAAGAATGAGCAACAGTTTTGGTTTAAGGAAAGCCTGAAAATTAAGGCTACACTCCCACCAAAGTCAAATGGCAAAACTCCACCACTACAGAGTCAATATTAGTTTCTCCACACACCCAACATAAATTGGATGCTTTTAATTATTTTCATCATGTTCCTATAGTTAAATTGAAAGTTAAGTTCTTTACTATGAGGGTGATGAGACACTAGAATGGGTCGTTCAGAGAAACTGTAGAGGCTCCAAGCTTGGAGATGTTTAACACTAAGCTGGATGAGGCTTTGAGCAAACTGGTCTAGTGGGAGATGTCCCTGCCCATGGCAGGGGGCTCTGAAACCAGATGTTTGAAGTCAAGAGCAACTCAAGTCACTCTATGATTCTCTGAGACATCTAAACAGGTTTTGCTTATTTCCACTATTAATTACTGTGATATCCAAACCAGAAAATCCTTCAGGGCTCCCAAGCAGAGAAAAACCGTGCCAAAAGCCCATGTTTGAGCACAGACAGTTAGCAACACCAGCAGGGCTGTTCCATGACAAGAGCAGTCTCTCATCCTCCACTGAACAAACATCTTGTGAAATAATCACATTAGAGCTTCTGCCTGATGGAAAGGCAGACAGATGAAAGAAAAGACAGAGAACTGTAATTATTCTTCCAGGTTTAAAATACTAGAGGGTGCTCAGTTAAAGATGCCTGAAAGATGAGGTCACCTAACGACAGGGAACAGAGCTCAGCTCTAATAAACAAGGCCTGAGGAACACCTTTCCTTTGAAGGAAGGACTGCAATGCCTGGCACACAGAGCAGCAAGGATTTGTTCTGGTGATGTTCTTTATGTGGGGTGAACATTAAAAGGTGACAAAGAGTCATTTGCAGCATTGTCTCATATTCAAACTGAAATCCTCTTGACATTCACTCAAAATCTGATCTCAAAACACCACCTCCACACTTCCTAGAGACACCTTAGGATATTTCAGTGATAATTGCAAACTCCAACTTACTGAAAACACCTTTAACCCAGATGACCTGTTCTTAACATATTTGGAGGTGTTGTCCAAATGTGAATCTCCAAATGTGGGAAGCATTTATAACATTTCTAAAAGGACACGAGAAGGTTTTCTGGCATTCTCTGCTCTTTCACCAATATCTCCACACATGACTTCCATCTAATTAGGACACCTCTGAGCGCTGAGGAACAGTCAGGGTTTCTAGGATAATGTAATGTACCTGTAAGGGCTCTGACTTGTTCTTCATGCTGTGTCTTACAGCAAGGAGTTGCTCCCTAATGGTTTTGAGACCAACAGACCACTGTAAGGTGTGACAGCCCTACAACCAGTAAATGTTCTGTAGCCCAGAGCGGACAGTAGACTGTCACGATGGCAGAAACAGCCTTGTTTTTACAAGAGCGACTTGAGTCTTCTTTCCAGCTTTCTGTGATTTTGGCTGCTTATTCCAGTTCCCAGCATCAGGAACCCAGCATACCGCTCCAGCCACCCCAAGAAGTCATAGAGCAGAGAAGAGGCTGTAGCCAAGAAGGCTAACAGCATCCTGGTGCACACTGAGAGCAGTGTGACCACTAGGTTAAGGAACACTGCACAAGTATGTCAAGGGAGGTTATAGAGTCATCTTCCCTGGACACTTTCAAAACCCACATGGACATTGCAGTCCTGGGCAACCTGCTGTGCATGACCCTGCTTTAACAGAGAGGCTTGGACTGGATGACCTCCAGGTCCCTTCCATGCCTCACCGTTCTGTGAACTCTCCCATCACACCAACTTGTGGACTCATTAATCCAGCTCAGTGATTGGCTGCTGCAGAGGTTCACTGCTTAAAGACTGGTAACATAGTTAGGACAAAATAGTTCTTCCTTGATTATTGATTTCTACAGGCCATAAATTTACTTGTTAAAGTGTTGTGACATAGGCGGGACCCTGACTCCTGCACATGAGACTACCCCATCACCATCTCAGGGTGCAGGCATGGTCACCTCACACATTCTGCAGTACATCTGCTCTAACTGCAACAACCCTCTGTTTGCACAAATTGTTGCTTTCTGTACAAATGTCTCTGGCAATGGATCATCCCTCATTGACACGGATGCCAGCAGAGTTGGACGTGTTGATAACAGCAAAGAAGCTGCATAGGGCTGCTTCCAATTTCTGGCTTCGCTGACTCTATTCCCAGGGAATACGGTTTGCCACAATGGTGATTCTGCTAAAAGCAGTTGATGAACGTCTGTATTTAATGGGCAATTGTCCTGGTTTGAGCTGGAACAGAACTAATTCTGCTCACTGATTTCACTTCTCATCTCAGTCTCTGCTCAGTGAGGCTCCTTCTGCAGTTCAGGGCATGTTTACAGAGTCAGGGGTCGCTACTAGCAGGGAAAAGCTGATGAGGAGTGTTCCTGCCAAGGGCTGGGCTGCAGAAAGGCTCTGCCTGAGACTTGCTCCTGTGCAGACCGAGGGCACTGCCTCAGTTTGTGCCCCACTTAGGGGTCAGGAAGCCAGAAACGGCACCTGCAGGGAAGTGCAGACAGGACAGGTGACTCAATAGCCCAACAAAAGACTCCATTCCATGGATGGCATCTTGAGGAGAAAGTTTAGGGATCACCAGGATCAAGTCTCTCATTCACTGTCTCACATCCCAGGAGGATTCTGTCCCTTCTGCCATCCATCCCCATCTCTTGTATTCCTGAATCCAACTTCTGAATCCAGTTCCCATTTGTTGCTGAGTCCAGTCTGGAACTTCCTCAATGCCTGCTCCCAGCATAGTGGTGACAATGGTGACATCACTGCCATCAAGGGTTTAGTTCCATATTGGTCTGCATCTCTTTGTCTCTGTTTTACTGGATTGTTCTCATTTCCATCACAGGCAGTTTAGTTTCTTTCTCACTCCATCACTCTCCTTCTCTTCTTCCCTTTGGGAAGCTGGTGAGTTCATGCCCTCTGTCACTCATCTGGTGGCCAGCCCAGTCCTAACCCTTGACAGCAATAAGGGTTAAATCTAAACATAACTGTGAGATAATTTAAGGGAAAGTAATGATTTTGAAAAAGTAAACATAAAGACAAAATGCTATGGAAAGCAAAACTGGAAAAGATAACTGTAAAAATCTAACAAATATGTTAGAGAAAAATTCTTTAAAATACTCAGATAAGAAAAAAAAAAATCCTATTATAGGTAGCACATCATAGAATTTCAGTGGGGGAAGCAAAACACACAGAAGCAGGGGCTCTGCATGCCATTGTTACCAGCTTTATTGTTGCAATGAGGAACTAAATTGAAGTCTTGTAAGAAGTGGCATTTTGAAAAACTTCCAACTCTGCAGATGAAAAACATGACAGTTTTCCTCTTGTACTTTTTCTTTTCCAAGCAAGGGCATACCTTTATGCCATTATCTGCTGCTTGCACAGGGTGAATTTCAGCTGTGGCCTTCCCACCAACTACTGCACACAACAAACCACAAGAACAGACACATATTAATAACCTTGATAACGCTGGATCAACCTGCTGAATACATTTAAAAGCCAAAATCCAGGTTCTAACTTTGGAAGGAACAAGCTTTGAAGTCTTTAGGTCCAGCAGCACTTTTCACGTATCTGTTTCATTCTGGTAAAACATGTTACTGGATGAGTTTTCTGTGATCTAGTTGGAGATGTTCCTGCTTAGTGCAGAGGAGTTGGACTAGATCATAGAATCAGGCAGGGTTGGAAGGGATCACAAGAATCATCTAGTTCCAACCCCCCTGCCACAGGCAGGGACACCCTGCCCTCAATCAGTCTGGCCAGAGCCTCATCCAGCCTGGCCTTAAACACCTCCAGGCATGGGGCCTCAACCACCTCCCTGGGCAACCCATTCCAGGCTCTCACCACTCTCATGCTCAACAACTTCCTCCTCACATTCAGCCTAAACCTACCCATCTCCAGCTTTGCTCCATTCCCCCCAGTGCTGTCACGACCTGATATCCTAAAAAGTCCCTCTCCAGCTTTTTTGTAGGCCCCCTTCAGATACTGAAAGGCCACAATAAGGCCACCTCAGAGCCTACTCTTTTCCAGACTGAACAGCCCCAACTCTTTCAGTCTGTCCTCATAGGAGAGGTGTTCCAGCTCTCTGATCATCCTCATGGCCCTTCTCTGGACATATTCCAGCACCTCCACATCCCTCTTGTAATAGAGGCTCCAGAACTGGATGCAGTACTCCCGGTGAAGGGTCACCAAAGTGGAGCAGAGGGGGAGAATCACCTCCCTCATCCTGCTGGCCACAGTTCTCCTGATGCAGCACAGGATGTGGTTGGCTTTCTGGGCTGTAAGTGCACACTGCTGGCTCATGTTGACCTCTAGAGGTCCCTTCCAACGCAGTACATTCCATGATACTGTGTCCAACAGGTTTACATTCAATTAGAAAAAGCATTTAGGTCGAGACTCAGTCCTACTGAATGTCACATCTTTGGGGTTACCTCAAGCAATCAGAAAGTAAAAGTTCAGCAGAAAGAAGGCACATTTTAACCTCACCAAATCTGAAGGAACAGAAGCAGCACCAAAAAGGCATAATGTCTGTGAGGGGGAGGCAAGGATGGAGAGGAGAAGACAGTTGTGCTGTACCATAAACACTTTGGCACAAGCAAGCCAACAAACTTCCCTAATATTCTTCCGAAGTTCTCAAACACAACAAACAAGCAGCACAGCATGGATAAATAACTGCTGCCTGGTGACAAACAAGGAAATATTTATGGAAGGCTATTAAACCTGGATTACTTATTTCAGACACTGGAGCAGTTGTGAAGTCGCCAATCAGCTCTGCTGACTAAATACATATTTATACATGTTTTTAGCTGCTTTATTTACCCAATAGACCTCAATGGCTTATTCATTCTGTTCTGGTTTTACTTTGCTCTATCAAGTACAGTAAATGTGCAGTTAGGTGCATAATAAAAACTCCTTTAGAAAAGTAATTACATTACTTTACACACAGTAGGTTTTCCTTTCCCAAACAACAACTGGACCATTTCACAGGCTCCTAAGTTCTTATTAAAAAATATACTGACCCACACTAATTGCCAAGCTGAGATCTCACTTGGAAATGTAAAGTCCAAAGGATGCATTTACAAACAGAGCAGAGTCCCCTGGAAAACCACTAATGAAAGTGGAGTATTTGCTATAGCAACATAGATACAGAACCAACCACCTGAAAATATGATGAGAGGAAATGACCTCAAGCTGTAATCGGTTATTAGAAGAAACCTCTTCACTGAAAGGGTTTTCAAGCACTGGAGCAGACTGCCCAGGGATGTGGTTGGATCACCATCCCTGGAAGCATTTCAAATACTCAGGCACGTGGTGTTAAGGTACAAGGTTTAGTACCAACTTGGTAGGTTAGATAATGGTTGGATCTGATGACCTTGAAGGTCTTTTCCAACCAAAAAAAAAAGGTATGATACACATCCTGTGGGGTTTGATGTGAATTGAATGTGGCAGAAACTGGTTGTGGTAGAAGAATATAACTGATCCACAGGGAAGTACTGCAAGGACCACGGATGGCTGCCTTTTAGCCACTGCCCTGGCAAAGCGAGGCACCTCTGGAAGAGAAGAGAGCACCATCAAAGCCTCCTCCACCTTGAGCCACAATGCTTCATCTGAGCTCACCCAAGCAGACAGCTCTACATGGTGTGTTACAAGTAGAGGCCACAGCCACAGAGATTAAGTGCCTGAACTGAGAGAGCAAAAAGAGGATAATTTCTGCTTTATTTTATCTCATATGTGGGCCATGAGTTCAAACTCTGAAAATATAATCCAAATAGCTCTGCCTTATGGTTCAGGAAGAACTGGCAAGTTGAAACCCAATTAGTCTCTAATTGAAAATACACCACACCCTTACACATCAGGCACACTTGCAACACATTCAAAAATCATGGCTGAGCCCAGCAATGATCCTGGACTTCAAGTTTTCTGGTAATGTCTGAGCCATGCTGGATGAACTGACTTGGAGAGTACTTGCATATCACATTATGCTGTCATTACCAGAAACACCTGCTGCCAGTTTTTTACCTTCACAAATTACATTTATTTTACAGCTGGTCTGACAAGTCCAGGTTTCCAATACATTTGGCAGCCCTTCTGACTGAAAAAAATCTCTCCTTTCCTAATTCTTACAGACAGCTTGTCTTAACAGACCACAGAATCATCAAATGCTTCAGGTTAGAAGAGACCTTTAAAGGTCATCTAATCCAGCACCCCTGCAGTAAGGAAGGACACCTTTAACTAGAGCAGGTTGCTCAGAGCCCCATCCAACCTGACCTGTTGCTCTAGCGATGGGGCAACCTAAGCCAGTCCTGCTTTACTGCTCTGGGTCAATGGAGAGGTTGGTGATGGTCTCTTCTCAGAGGTAAACAGTGATAGAACAAGAGGGAACGGCCTCAAGCTGCAATTAGGTAGTTTTAGACTAGACATTAGGAAAAAAAGAATTCACAGCAATAGTGATCAGGCATTGGAATGGGATGTCCAGAGAGGTGGTCGAGTTACTGACCCTGGATATGTTTAAAAGTCATTTGTATGTTGTGTTGGGGATATGGTTCAGGGTGCACCTTGTAAAGTAGAGTGGACTTGGTGATCTTAAGGGGCTTTGCCAACCTGAATAGAAATAAGTTCTTCTGGAGGATGAAGACGCAGTCAAGACAATGTTTGTAGCACAAAGTGATGTCTTCAAATGACCAGTCCAGTCAAGCTGGAAAAAGAGAGCAGCTTGCACAGTCTAAGGATGTTAGGGATAAGGAAAATGTTGAAGTGGTTATCTCTTGGGAATAGACAGGTAATTTATAGGCTATGAAGCACAGAGAGATTAGAAAGAGAAGTGAAAAAGAGAGGGAGAGACAGTCCTGTAGGATAAAACTAATCTCTCTATTAAGTCCTCATCAACATTTGGCATTCAAGTTGGTGAGGAGGTCATCCATCTCAGGAAGGAGCTGGCAGCAAGGAGCACCACCAGCTCAACACATGACCTCTTGGGACTGATCTTCTCCCTGAAAGCAAGGAGAATACTCATGATGTACCACGCTGGGGGACAAGGGCACAGTGCAGCCACTGCCAGAAATGCCCCAAGAGACACAACAATTGGAACATATCAGAAAGGGAAAAAAAAAAAATACCACTTTTTAAGTGCAGGGAATCTGCTCATCTATATTCCAAAGTTTCCAGATAAGACAAACCAATGAGCAGGAGTAATTTACCTTCTGGGCTGGACACTACATGATTCCTCCTGCCTCACTCAACATGGCTGCATCTTTTTTTCATGCTTTCAACTTAAAATTCCTGCATAGCCTGAAGCCAGAAGTCTGTTCAGTAAACTCTGTCTTGCTGTTAACTGTTCCGAGAAGCTGAGCTGATGAAGTTGGCTTCATGGTGTGTATTTTGGTCACAAGCTTTAAGTCAGCAATTCATGTGTGATGTAATTGGTTGTGAAAATCCCTGAACATCTCAAGTGATGCAAGTTTCCTAGACATGAAGTAGTTCAAGAAGTCTTCTGGACCATGTCAGTTATTGCTGCAGGTCAGTGCAAGGTTTCACACTCTATGTTATCTGCTGTAAATGAGCATCACTGAGGGACAACTCCAGCATCTTACACTACCCTACAGTGGAGCCAACTGCAGCCTGAGATTTGTGTGTGTCTGGCTTTATAATCTGATACTGCTGTGCAATATCTACCCATGGATGCCAAATACAAACGCAGGAGAGGCCTTTGGGCACACCCAGACTTGTACCTCTGTATTGGGAATACCTATTTATGAAGTACAGTAGCATAGAATGCAATGTGTGGTATTTTGTGTCTCCCCACAAATCATCACAAAGTCTTGTAGTTTTCTGGCTTATCTATATCTTCTCCCTCCTCCCACTCAGGGAACTGAAGCCTGGTTACTTCTTCAGCTTGCCCACAAGTTCCTTCCTCAGACTTGCTGCTGGCAACAGGTACAGAGTTTCCTGGTGCTCAAGAAATTTTTGCTTCACGTCCTTTGGGTCCATCAATCTGCTGCTCTAACAAAGCCAACCTAGTATTATATTTACTGACTAAACATTCATGCCCATTCTGCCATGAACAGAATTCATCCCTCCTCCTGCCCCAAGCTACTTAACTACAGAAACTGATGTATCAATTTACAAGAGCCTTAAGTCTGCAAAAACCTGCTTCCAGCAGTGAGAGAGCTGGGCATACAGTGAGTTTCCCAAGTCTGCTGGCAAAGCTGGGCTAAACCATGGCTGCATTCACATTTTTCAGTAGTAATTCGAGTGAAGAAACAGGCATTTGGAAGCCAAATGTGACCACCAGGACCACATTGGGGTTAGAAAGCCACTCAAACTCCCTGGCTGAGCTGTGATTCACTGCTCAGTGTTTGCAGCTACTAGTCTTTGTCTGCAGTTCAACATGTCTGTGTACTACCAACAGCTTTAGTAGGACCGTCTAGGAGTATCCATACTGATGCTTAATTTACTACTGTAAGTTATTTGTGGCTCTTTCCCCTCCATATGGCTTTACTTCTTCTGTTAACTCCTGTCACTTAGAACCACAAAATATGTCAAGTTATAATTAAACACTTTTGCTGATAGATACATGGGAGTGATTAATTTTGCTCCTTTCCCTTCCTCAATTTGAGTTAGCCTGACTCTAAAATAAAATTCAAACATTTTTTTTTTTAAGTTGCCTTGGGCAGCTCCTTAAAAGTATTTTTACCTTATTTCTGCCTAATCCTCTGCCAACACTGCAAAACCAAGCATCCCCACTGCAGCATGTGTTTGAAGAATAACTGTTCACATGGGATGAGGCACAAAACAAATAAAATGCTGAGGAGTTGCAGTTTCCCAAATTCAGAAGAACAGGAGCTAAACACCAGATTAATATCCTGACCCCATCAAAGAGCCTTTCCTAGGTAACAGATCACCACTTGCTGACAACATATTTCCTGAAAAGCCAGAGATAATGTAAACTCCTGTGAAATGAAGCAGCCAAGATGGACACAGACACAAACACTGGTTTTAAGCAAAGACTCAGTCATCCATTTAAAATCAGTAAACATGGAAAATACCCCTATTAGGGATCCTACAAAATAGGACAAAGCTTGTCCTCTGAACTTCTGAGGCATGTCCTGAGGATACAGCTAGTGTGGTTTCTGAACATCCAGCCTCAATACACCCATAGCATATAAACACAGATGATAAAAATCACAGAGCTGTTGAGGTTGGAAGAGACCTCCGAGATCATCAAGCCCAACCACTTGCCTAGATCTCACAATCCCACCACAACTGCTAAAATAGTGTCTCTAAACCATGTCCTCAACCACCACAGCCACACAGCTTTTAAATGCCTCCAGGGATAGTGACTCCACCGCTGACCTGCAGGTATGTTATTTATCATGTCATACAACACGGTTGTCACTGGGATAACCACACACAAATCCTGTAGGCACAGCTGCTTCTGAAGAACAACAGACACAGCTGATTTTTTGAGGGGTTTGACCAGTGCATAAGGAACAAAATCACATTTCTTGGAATGCAACAATAGAAGAATTGTTGGAGCAAGTCCAGAGGAGGCCCATGAAGATAATCAAAGAGCTGCAGCACTTGCCTTATGGGGTATGCTATGAGCGCTGGGGTTGTTAAGTGTGGAGAAGAGAAGACCTTATAGGTGTCTTCCAGTACCTGAAGGGGCCCTACATGAATGGCAGGGAAGAACTTTTGACAAGGGTTTGTACTGATAGGATGAACAGCAATAGCTTAAAGAGGGAAGAAGGGAGATTTAGATTGGAAATTAGGAAGACATTCTTGCTAGTGAGTGTGGTGAGACATTGGAACAGGTTGCCCAACAGAGGCCACAGATGCCCCTCCCCTGGGGCATCTGACCCCCTAGTCTGGTCTAGTGGAAGGTGTCCCTGCCTATGGCAGGGTTATTTGAACTAGATGATCTTCAAGGTCACTTCAAACCCCAAATCATTCAACAATTCTATGAAGATCAACAAGATGGGACAAACAGGTGATTTACTATGACAGTAATTACAGCTGATCACTTTGTGTTCATACAAGGCCTGAGGAGAGTAACCTGCCATTCATGTCACTTTTGCAAGGCTTTCATCTTCCATGGATAGGTGAAGGTCTCAAGCTTGCAAAAACAAAGGATGAAGTTCATAAAATTTCTAAGTGGCATTATTGCTTTCTAACAATTAGTCAGTTTTTCATCAAGGACATAAGAAATGAAAGCAAGTAGCTGAATCCTCTACCACCAACTGATGTGGCCTCAGTAGTTTTTTCACTAAAACTCTGGCAAATGGAGGAAATTCCTCGCTGTGATTAGGAAACACACTGTAACAATCAGTTGTGTATCCTCAGTAAATACACTTAAATAAAAACAGGACATCCACAGTACAGAGCTTGTGAATGCTTCAGAGAGGTTTCATACTTTTAATGCAAAGCAGACAACTGAAGTTCATATCTTTATGGCAGTGCAATGTCATGTGTCTGACTAAATCTGGAGCTGAATCTCATTTAGTAAGATTATGTGGTCAAACAGAGTGGAAGCAATCTGCTCCAACATTTCTTGGCTGAATGGTTTCAAAAGCATCTTTTGACACTAATTAGTTGAATAGATGATTGAGAGCAGCATAAAAACAAATTAAAAGTTTTAAGTACTTGGGATAGATTCTCATCTAGTAAAATGAAAAGGTAGTCCATTAAAGTCATAGGATCCCAGCATGGTGGGGGTTGGAAGGGACCTCTGGAGAGCATCTAGTCCAAACTCCTTGCTAAAGCAGGGCCACCCACAGTAGCCTGCCCAGGATCACAATGGCCAGGTGAGAAGGTGACTCTACAACCTCTCTGGCATCCTGCTCCAAAGTTGCAGCACCTTCACACCAAAGAAATTTCTCCTGTTCAGATGGAACCTCCTGGGTTCCAGTTTGTGCCTGTTGTCCCTTATCCTGTGGGCACCACTGAGAAGAATCTGGCCCTATCCTCTTGCCCCTACCCTTCAGTTCTTGCTGAGCATCAAGATCCCTTCTCAAACTGCTCCTCTCCAGGCTGAATAGCCCCAGGGTTCTCAGGCTTTCCTCCTCAGAGATGCTCTAACCTGCTCAGCATCTTTGTAGACTCCCCTGGATTCTCTCCAGTAGTTCCTTGTCTCAAACTGCAGAGCCCAGGACTGGACTCAGTACTCCGGATGCAGTCTCATTACAGCAGAGTAGAGGGACAACAGCAACATGGATAGGGCTGGGTGATAGGTTGGACTGAATGATCTTGGAAGTCTTCCCCAACCTAATTGATTCTATGATTCTATGAACAGGTGTCACACATTCACCTGCACATATTATACAGTGAAAACTCACTCAGAGAGGCTCTGTTACTGTCAAGCCAAACACTTACAGGTGCTCCATTCAGAGCCCACTCCAGTGCTTCTTCCATCTACCACAAATTTTTAATTGCCCTACTACTTCATAGTCCCAGAGAGCAGGTGTAAACATGCAGGCTATGGACATTTTTTCTCAGTTTCTCCTTCCTCTGCACTCAGGGCAAGTAGTGCACAGGAACCAACAACAACGCTAAGACCTGAAACCATATATAAATATAGAGAATAAAGAAGGGGAAAAATATTTAGATAGAAATGGGAGAAGACAAAGATTGGATAAGAGAAAAAAAAACAAAACAAAAAAAAAGGTCTGCTTACTCTATTTTAACCCCAACATTTAATTTGAAAGAGTGATACTCTGCTAGTTTGAAGCCAGCTAGAATGTTTTGGTGAGAACAACTAGATTACAGGCTGTGAAAGGAAAACAGTGGTGATGTCTACTCTGCTCATAGGCTTGCTGAGATGTATAAAAACAAAAAGCAAAACATAGATAATCACTCCAGTCTTGCCTGGGACTGGGAAACTGGCTGAGCTGCATCTTACTCTCTAACCTCACCCTCTATTTTTGACTAATACACTTTGCTTCCTAACCCCCCTGGCTGAACCTCCATCCTTCCTTGGGNAAAGAAATAGTATTCCAATCCTGTGGTTGCTTACCACATACTGGCTTTTCTTGAGTGTATTTTGGTTTGGGTTTCATTTAAAGCTAGCAACAAAATCCAGCACCTCACATATTCTTTCTTTTATTATGCAGGCATAATGTGGATTTAAGCTGCATGACCCACTGAGATCAACTTCATGGGTATAAACTAAGCATGGGGAAATACTCTTCTAACTTCTAATCAAGTACCATAATGAGGTGGGTTTGGGGGAGGGGAGAGTCGTTTGTTTAGGATTTGTTTTGTTCCATTTAGAAGATAATTTTTAGTCAAAACTGTGTAAAATTGGAACAGCAGTTAGACATCCTAGACCAGAATGGGTCTGCAGCCATTTCCATATAAATTCAAAAGGAAATCAGTCTTCATACATCATGGTGGAAGATGGCTGCCAGCTGCAGTCAGGAAAACATCTCCCCTCTGCACCACAGCAATTAAAAGATCATGTAATTAAAGTTGATCTAGAGCCCACAGAAGTCAAAGGAAAGCCATTCATCGACAGTAATGGGCTTTGGAAGAGCTTCAACATTTCTCCAGCATATGTAACCCTGACACTTTGGAAACCAAAAGCCTCCCAGTTTAACTACACTCATCCCCAGCTAAAAAAGGACACAAATGTGTTCACACCTTTCTTTCATCTAATCTAAACACAACCCAGCACAACTGACCATCAAATGTCTATTACATGGACTGTTTGTTGAAGGAAATAAGTGTGACAAGTTGGGATTGCCCCTGGACCATTTGACAGCAATCAAGGCTTTGTTTCCTTTGAAAGAAAAGCTTCTTCTTTCAATCTAAAGGACTCAGTTCTTTTGTCCAAAAATAAAGATAATTTCAGAAAAGTGTAAGCCAGGCTTGCCCCTCCTTTCGGCAAAAGCTCTTTTTTTAATTAGCCCAGTTCATCCATGAGGGTGGGGTAATAAAAGCAGGAACAGAGCAAGCCTGCTGCAGCTCTCACCTTTGTGGTGGTTTCTATTAAACAATTCCAAGTTTCAAAGCTTTTCAGCCTTTCAACAAAAGCCGAATCTTCCACCAAGAGAAAGAAAGATGCACAACCCCCACACACCCTCAAACGTTTTCCGATCAGCCAGTTTCCCCTGGTAAAAAACATTATCCACAAAAATCATCACCATTTTAGGGGGTAAAAAAGGGCCTGAATGTTAAAAATCAGATCAGACCACATCACAAAGTTTGCAATAAATCATTTCACGTGCAGAACACACGCTTGGACCCTCCTGTTAATTTTTTTTTCCTTAACACTGAGTGGTGTGTGCTCTACACACATTTTAATACTGAAGAGGTTTCTGGAGGTGGCTTTTGTTGAATTGTTTTATAAGCACTATTGAGAACTAACTCCAGAGAGGAAGATAATTAATCATTGCTAAAAACCCCCAGGTAGCTCAACAAATCCACAGGCTCTTGTGACCAAGATGTGTTTACCATGCTTGTTAGGACTTCTGTGACTTGTGAGGAGTCTGCTCTTCTTTAGACACAAATATTCGCAGACTAAGTTGCTGGACGCAAGGCAAATTTGTCCCAACTGCTGTCCCTTTCTCTGCCTTCCACCTATCGATGTAGGAAGGCTTCTGAGAGACGTTCATCACATTGAATTTATTTCTGAAAAAAGTTATGGTTCCATTCCTCCAAATGGAAGTCTTACCCACGCTGTGGAGGAAATAAGACATCAGCCCACCTGGAAACTCAGAGGCATTGACTGCTCTGAGCCAACATTTTCAAACCACCCACATGGTCTATATATTCAGTGCTGCTTTCAAAAAGCCCATCTGAAAGCCTTCCTCAGTTTGAGACCAACAGAAGTCCCATAAAACTGGAGGTTTTTTCCAAGAAGAATGGCAGAATTTTGGCCAAACATATGCTGGAAACTTGAGCTAAACAGATTTCACCTTTAGCAACACGCATGGTAATGGGCCTTGAACACAAGTCTTATGAGGAATGGCTGAGGGAAATTGGGTTGTTCAGTCTTCAGAAGAGGAGGCTGAGGGGAGACTTCATCACCCTCTACAACCACCTCCAAAGATGTTGGAAGCAGGGGGTCAGTCTCTTCTGTCATGCAACATGTGACAGGGCAATAGGAAAGTGCCTCAAGCTGTGCCAGGGGAAGTTCAGGCTGGATATTAGGAAACATTTCTTCACTGAAAGGATTACCAGGCATTGGAATAGGCTGCCCAGGGAGGTGAAGGAGTCATCATCCCTGGAGGTATTTAATAAATGTAGTGCTGAGGGACATGGTTTAGAGGTGGTAGCTTAGCAGCAGTGATGGGATTGTGAGCTCTAAATGAGTAGTTGGAGGTTCAAAGGTCTCTTCCACCCTCAACAGTTCTATGATTTTATATTTAATTTATTCAAGTCTTTCTGTTGCCTCAGTCTGAAAGAGAGATCTGCTCAGATGACAAGTTACCCTTGGACCTGACCTTTCTTATTTATGTAGTAAAGCAGTGGTAGCTACCACCTCTTTGCAGTATTCAGAATGCCTGAAGCAATTAAAGAAGCTGCTGGAATAGAACAGGGGAGTGCATTAATCTGTAGAACAAGAGTACCACCCGCTTCACATTCTACCAAGACAGATGAGGCAAGCAACTGTCTGATCCAGAAAACATCTGCTGAGCAAAATCAAAATTAATGATCACCAGAATGAGCTCTTTGATGGCCAATTCTCCCCCAGCTGCTGAGAACCATCAAAGAACCACTCACAGCAGCAGCCAATTAGTTACTAATGCAAAAGAATTTACAGGAGCAGGATCTGAGCTTAGGGCACCACCACAACTCACATTTAATATTGCTGCACCTTTGGGTGGATTTGCAGTGTGCTGATGTATGGAAAGCCTCATCTGGACCATCTCAAATGCTCCTGGGTCAGAGTTTAGACCCTCTACCAGCACAAACCAAACCTTGACTTGCATGCTCAATATCATCATGCAGTTCTGTGCTGAAAGCGCGACTTCTCACGGGGAAAAAAAACCCCAAATCTACAATTTGCAACACTGAAAACCATCAGGCACGCATGAGGAGGCACTCTTTAAAATTCCACAGCAGCACACTCTTTCAAGTGTGTAAATTCATGCTTGTTTTAAACAGTTACTGCAAGAATACTCAACACCAACACATACATTGAAAGAAAAACTATTTTTTCCTACCTTTTCTTCTTGTAACTTCAAACCTTCTGGAGTCCTATAAGGGAAAAGAGAATTTTTTGTGGTTTTTTTTTTCTTTCTATACAAGAAAGGCAGCATGAACAGAAACCTCTAAAAACATTAGTCATTGTCCCAGAGAAGCATCTATGAAGCCCTACACAATAACTGAGCAGTAATTACAAGCATACATTTCAATTTGTCCACAGATATTTAATGGAACAATATATCACCTAAAATGATTCATCATGCTGTGATAAGTTACATGGTAGAGCACAATATCTCTAAAGTGGATTTTTCTTCCCCTCTATTGATGATAAAAGGAGCAGCTAGAAGGGTTATTTCACTACACCGAGGATTTAGGGTTGAAGAGGGAGGAGCCATTACAGATATTTTTAGCAAGGACTTGCTCAAAGAGCTGAATAATTTCAAAGGCACCACACTACTCATGCTTAGAGCCAAGGGTTCATCTCGATTGTTGCACACCTACATCATTTGCCCTATTTCTTCCAAACTGTCACTATCATCTCTAATAAAGAATTTTCTAAAAGACACTAAATCAAGTCTCAAAGGGCATTGCATTCCCAGACAACACTATCCACTTACACTAATGGTGAGACTCCAGAGGAATAAATATTTAATTCCAAGCAGTAACACTATTTATGAGTTAATTACGTATCATTTCCATCCTTCCAGTTACCTAGAATCAGAGCATCATTTTGGCTGGAGGAAACCTTTAAGATCATCAAGTCTAACACAGCATTGGCAAGTCACCATGAAAGCACGTCCCTCGGCACCCCGTCTATCTCAATTTTAAATACCTCCAGGCATCACTGGTGACCCCAGTGCTGCCTTAGGCAGCTTGTTCCAGTACCTTCCAGTACCTCACAACACTTTCAGTGAAGAAATTTTTCCTAATGTCAAATCTGAACTGCTCCTTCCTGCTGCCACTATTGAAAAAACAGAGGACTCTAAAAGACCATCTTGCATAAAGTTGTTTTGAGCTGGACAGTGCCCACTGATAATGACACATCATTAATCTCACCAAGAGAAAACTTAGACCTCAAAGAGGTTATAGTTTGCTGGTGCAAAGTGCCATTGGACCCCAGCACCACCATGGTAGCCCTTCCCAGTGAACAGATACAGGGAAGAGGAGCAAGCCCTCCAGATCCCAGATAAAAGCTCCTAAGACAGGTTTTTATTCTTGTGGATGTGCCTTGTTTAACCTCATTTCACTCCCTTAGTGCTCCCTGTCCTCAGATGTTTGTTTATCAGAGAATGAAACAACAAAAACGTTTGTTTCTCTGCTCCTTTTGTTAGGAAAACAACACGAGGCCTCCCTAGGCAGCTGAGCTTTCTGACCCACCTGATGCTTATTTGAGTTTTATTTGTGCTTTTCCACCTTTTTAAAATAATAAAGTCCCTCCCTGCAGACCACATTCAGACAAAGAGAAGGATGGTGCTACACATCTAATGAAGTATCTCCATCATTTTCTGCAGTACAGGGGAATTGAAAATACCAAAAGCTGCCACTGGAGCACACAATGAAAAATACTGAGATTTTCCAAGTGAAGAAAGATAGGAATAAACAAAAGTGAAAACACACAAATCAGCTCAGGGAAGTAACAACAGTAGCTGCTCAGCCATTCCTGAAGGCTTTACCACCCTCATCTGAGTACATCAGACCGCATCAGATAATTCAGAATGAGGAGTTTTATTCAACAGTCCTGTAGCTCTTCATCCACTGCCCACAGAAATGCTTCTGTCTGCTCCCATCCCTCTCCCAGGACCCCAGCAAAGTCTTGCTGTGAAACAGGGGCTGCTGATTAACAGTTGGCTGAACATGAGCTAGAGCATGCCCAGACATTCAAGAACACAAAGAGCATCCTGACTTGTATCACCACTAGCGTGGCCAGCATGAATAAGGCAGTGATTGCCCACCTATACTCAGCACCACCGAGGCCACCACTCAAACACTGGGTTCAGTTTTGGCCCCCTCACTCCAAGAAGGACATTGAGGTGCTAGAGTGGGTTCAGAGAAAGGCAACAAAGCTGGTAAAGAGTCTGGAGAACAGGTTTGGTGGGGAGCAGCTGAGGGGACTGGGGTTGTTTGTTCAGCCTGGAGAAGAGAAGGCTGAGCAGAGACCTTCCAGCTCTGTACACCTACCTGAAAGGAGGCTGGAGCCAGATGTGGGGGTTGGTCACTGTTTTTCCCAAGGAACAAGTGACAGAACAAGAGGAAACTGCCTCAAGCTGAGACAGGGAAGGTTTAGGTTGGATATTAGGAAAATTTCATTTACTGAAAGAGTGGTCAGGCACTGGAACAGGCTGCCCAGGAAGGTAGTGGAGTCACCAACTCTGGAGGTATTGCAATAATCTGTCACTTTGGGACATGGTTCAGTGGGCAAAACGGTGTTAGATTTATGGTTGGACTTGATGATCTTAGAGGTCTTTTCCAACTTTAAATGACTCTGTGATTAGACTGAGTCATTCCTCCAACCCAGGGCACCACATCACACCACACATTTCCCAGCACAGCTCCAAACATGGTAACCATTTATACTTTGTCCACAGTCAACAGTTTTGCAGGCAACAGATGCTGCTCCTCCTCCTTCCTGTAAGTGACCAGCAAGCTTTTTCAAAATGAAAGCTTTCACCAAAGCCAAAAAGGATCAGAGCACCAGAAACAGTCTCCTTGGCACCCTCCAAGTCAACAGTGGAGAATAAACAACAGAAAGAGTATTTGCTTATAAAAATACTAAGCCATTATTCCCCACAGGATGCTACCTCAGTGATCCTGAGAAATATGTAAAACGGCATTCAGGATTAGTACAGACTTCAAAGCAGTTATCCTTTTAGGCAGCAAAGCTCTGAGCTGTGCAGACAGTTATACACCAGAGACCTCTCCCAGGTTTTCAAAATATTAGTTTGAGAGGTGGGCCACAGGATAAAAAACCCTTCAGATCCAGCCTGCTATCATTAAGGCCCTGCTCATGTAATATATGCAAAAAGGGAAGAGTACTTTTAAAGTTCCCCTGGAGTCCCTCACTTTAACAAGCTGTTTGAATTCTCTGCAGTTCAAAAGCTTAGAAACACTAAAACTAATTACAACTATTACATTGATCAAACGAAAAAAAAGACAATCACACACCATTAAAAAAGAAACCTCAAGTGTCAGCTCGCTTGTATGAAACACCCCTTTGGTAGTTCCATGAAAGAAACTGCACAGATGTGGTGAAAAACAAAGCATGGTCTTCAAAGTTTCCCTTCCTTTACTCTTCTCCCTTCTCCTTATAATTATAAGCTCTAATAAATGTAAATTACCAGAAAAACAGAGATGCAGGATTCAGAGGAAAAGGCTGTCAGAAATGCAGTGGGAGAGCATGAGGTCAGCCTGCAAGCCAAAGGACACTGAACTGCTGAAGCAGGTCAAGAGGAGGGCCAAAGACGACCACAAAGTTCAAGCCTATGGAGGCCGCATCCCCTGTGGGGACAGGCTGCGAGAACTGAGGCTGCTCAGCCTGGAGACGGCAAGGCCCTGGGCAGACCTTAGAGCGGCCTCCGAATACCTGAAGGGGCCTACTATTTACAAAGGCTTCTAAGTGATAGGATGAGAGGGAGTGAATTAAAACTAGAGATTTAGACTGCAGACTGGGAAGAAATTCTTGATAGTGAGGCTGGTGAGACACTTGAACAGGTGGCCCAAGGATGTCATGGATGCCCTGTCCCTGGAGCTCTTCAAGGCCAGGCTGGGTGAGGTCTTGAGCGACCTGGGTTAGCGAGAGGTGCCCCTACACATGGCAGGGCACTTGGAACTGGATTAAGGTTTCTTCCAACCCAAACCATTCTATGATTCATCACTTCAGTACATGGGAGTGTGTATTCCCCAAAACAACTCCTTCCACAGCGAAAGGACCAACAGCACCGAGAACACTCAATGCTTCAGGAGAGCATACAGAAAAATGGCGGGGGGTGGGGGGGTGGAAAGGGCGGGAAACGGCAAACAAAGCAGGGCTTGAAAAGCAGCCACAGAGAGCCATCACCTCCGGGTAGAAAACACAGCTGTGTGTCTATCCCTCTGGTGAGGTGAAATAACGGCAAGGACCCATTTTTCTTCGTTGTTCTCAGCCAAATAATTTCTCTTTCCTGCAGCACAGAAAAGAAGAAATGATGCTAATTTTCCTCTGGGAGGGCATGTTGAATGCAAGACCTTTCTATTAGTGATCTAATAAAGCAGACTAACAGACATTACCAGTGAGTCTGGCCACAGGCACAGCACCGTGCCACATGCTATGACTTGGGCAATCTCTTCACAAAAAGCAGTCACCCTTGCTTTGAAGTATAAGATACTGCTCTGAAGTAAAAAACTAAAATAAAAGCACACAGAGCTTTTACTAGTAGAAAATCAAACTCTTGATAAGAATGATGCTAAGGTTCTCAGATGCATTGCCTGAGGAATCCTTTTCTGCAGAAGCCATAAAGCAGATGGTTATAAATGAGACTTATTTCATGGGCACCATTTAATGACTGCAAATTCCTTTAACTAAACATCTAATTTTATCAGTGCATAAATCATATGCTTTGAGGGGACAATTTTGTTTGAGATTTCTCATTCCATCTCTAAAGCTTCTTCACCAATAGCGTTTGCAATAGCACTTCACTAATGCAGAGCAACAGTTTTATTTGCCTAGGTTTGCTTTTAGAGCTGGTTTTCCTCCTTTCTAACGTTAGTTAATTGAATGAAGAACAAAGAGTCCTTCTGTTCTGTATCTGGAGAGCCTAATCATTATTATGTGGAAATCAATGTAGCACGTTTGCTCCACTACTGCTTTTCAACAGACACGTAGCTACTGAAAAAACACATCTCCAAAAGACCAATCAACCCAGTGTCAGTGCATGAGAGCAGGCACAGCGTTATCAACCACAACTACTAATCCTACCTGGGTTAGCAGGGACAAAACCAAAAATCAAAATCAGAAGTACAGTTCACTTCCTGCTGTCACACACAGCTCCACTTCCCATCGCTGCCGTGTGTCACACATCAAACACCTGTGTGAACCTTACACAGTTTAACAACTGGTTCACATAAAGCTCTTTTCTGCTCCTACAGAAAGGGAATGCCAGTCTTTCAGCAGACAGCATCTAGATGTCCTGCCAAGGCATAATAGCTGGTTTGTGTTATAAGACTTCTGATTAGTGCTGAATCATGGGCCCATGGATGAGCAGAGCACTTCTGGAATGAAGAATCAGGTTCCATTCAGAGCAAACACGAAGGGAGGAGAACTTCATTGTGCAGAGTTAAAATACAACTACACAGAGGGAATACACAATGCAGTACAGTGCTTGGTGGTCATCGTGCTGCAAATGCACAGTCATTAGCATGGGATCCAAGCAGCAAAACCATTTTCAGGTTGTTTGGTAGCAGTGGAAATAAAATGGTGCTTACAGCACCATTCAACCTGGTCTTGAATACTTCCAAGGATGGAGCATCCACAACTTCTCTGGGCAGCCTATTCGGCAGCCTCACCAACCTTACACTACAGAATTTCTTCCTAATGTCTTACCTAAATCAACCCTCTCTGTTTGAAACCATTACTCCACCCACAGGTCCTCAAGGAACTGGCAGATGAAGTTGCTAAACCACTGCCCATCACATTTGAAAGGTCAGGGCATACTGGTGAAGTTCCTGATGACTGGAAAAGGGCAAACATAACACCCATCTTCAAGAAGGGGAAAAAGGATGACCCCAGGAACTACAGACCAGTCAGTATCACTTCTGTGTCTGGCAGAATCATGGAGCAGATCCTCCTGAAGGCTCTGCTAAGGCAAATGGAAAACAAAGCAGAGGAGATTGGTGGTAAGCGGCAATGGCTGCACCAAGGGCAAATCATGCCTGGCAAATTTAGTGGCTTTTTATGATGAAGTCACAGCAACAGTGGACAAGGGAAGGGCAACTGACATCATCTACCTGGACCTGAGTAAGCTGTTTGACTCTGTCCCACATGACATCCTGGTCACCAAACTTTAAAAACACAGACTTGATGGGTGGAGCACTCACTGGATAAGGGATTGGCTGGATGGTGGCACCCAGAGAGTGGTGATCAATGACACAATGTCCACCTGGAGACCTGTGACAAGTGGCATCCCTCAGGGGTCAATGCTGGCAC
Source organism: Tricholaema leucomelas (assembly GCA_013400475.1). Taxonomy (NCBI): domain Eukaryota; kingdom Metazoa; phylum Chordata; class Aves; order Piciformes; family Lybiidae; genus Tricholaema lacrymosa; species Tricholaema leucomelas. The sequence goes on from WAAF01002160.1 coordinate 865,983, forward strand.
CAGTGCTCTTTAACATCTTTGTCAGCAATATAGACAGAGGAATTGAGTGCACCCTCAGCAAGTTTGCAGATGACACCAACATGTGTGGCACAGTTGACTTGCTAAAGGGCAGGATGCCATCCAGAGGGACCTGGACAGGCGAGAGGTGGGCCCAGGCCAACCTCATGAAATTCAACAAGGCCAAGTGTAAGGTCCTGCCCCTGGGTCAGCACAATCCCAGGCACAGATATAGGCTGGGTGGCAAATGGCTGAGAGCAGCCCTGAAGAAAAGGACCTGGGGGTCTGGGTTGATGAAAAAGCTCAACATGAGCTGGCAGTGTGCATGTGTGGCCCAAACAGCAACTGCATGCTGGGCTGCAGCAAGAGAAGTGTGGCCAGCAGGGCAAGGGAGGTGATTCTCCCCCTTTGCTCTGCTCTTCTCAGACTCCACCTGGAGTACTGTGTGCAGTTCTGGAGCCCCCAACACAAGAAGGACATCAAACTGTAATGGCGAGTCTAGAGGAGGGCCACAGAGATGCTCAGAGGGCTGCAGCAGCTCTACTATGAGGACAGGCTACAAGAGATGGGGCTCTTCGGCCTGGAGAAGGCTTCAAGGAGACCTTACAGCAGCCTTCCAGTATCTGAAGGGGGCCTACAGGAAGGCTGGGGAGGACCTATTGACAAGGTCTTGTAACAACAGGACAAGTGGTAATGGGTTTAAACTGGCAGAGGGGAGATTCAAACTAGATGTTAGGAAAGGATTCTTTCCAGTGAGGGTGGCAAGACACTGGAACACGCTGCCCAGACAGGCTGTGGATGCTCCCTTTCTGGAGGTGTTCAATGCCAGGTTGGATGAGGCCTTGGGCAGCCTGTTCTAGTGGGAGGTGTCCCTGCCTATGGCAGGGGGTTGGAACTGGATGATCTTTGAGGTTCCTTCCAACCTAAACCATTATATGTTTACTCCCCATCCTATCACTGCACTCTCTGATAAGAGCTTCCTCTCATCTTTCCCACAGCCCCCTTTAAGTACTGGAAGGCCCCTGCATGGTATCTCCAGAGCCTTCTCTTCTCCACACTGAACAAGTCACACTGTTCCTCACAGCAGCAGTGTTCTAACTCTTTAATCATCTTTCAGCTCTCTTCTGGACCCACTCCAACAGGTACCTGTCTTTGTTAGAGTGGGGGCCCCAGCCAGCCCACCACTAAACCAGCCCATGGTTTGACAACAATCACAACCACATGTAGTTTGTCACACACACGGTTCCCCTGTTCAGGGGAAGCTGCAGGACAGCTTCCCCACAAGGTAGCTACAGGACAGCCCCAGTGCTGCCAACCAGGCACAAGAGAGAGAGCATGGCACAAGGCTCCCTGCCCTAAAAGACTGCTCCGAAATGCATGCAGAGGCAAGCACTGTTACAAATTATAGTAGCTCCACAGCACCTTATACCTGGTTTGCAAGTGCTGTGTGATGCACACAGAGAGGGAGGAGGGAAAAGGGGTTGTTTCCTGTTTTTTTTCTGTAACAGTTGTTCTTCCTTTTGTCTCTGCACATCCACATGTGGCCACATGCAATTCCCAGCACTTTAATTTGAAGAGAAAAGCAAGCATGCCTTGCAAGGCTAGTAATTAAACAGTCACAGTTAGGCTTGGAATTAGGAAAGACAAGTTGCTGTCTGCTATTTTTTCCCAGATTTTTCCTAAAGCCAGGGGATGAACACTTATAATCTAGACATACTCAGAAACACACATCACAGGCAGAAATTACTAAGCAATAGCTCAGGGTAGTATTTTAAGGTGTAAATCCTCACAGCACAGAGTCTCTTTCCCAACTTCCCCCATTCACAGTACCGTGTTCAGAGAGATGTATTTATGGCTGAGCCATCCTCTTTGTTAGCAACCTCTGATCCTACAAAGAGGTTGCTTAACATGTATGATCACCAAGTTTGGTACCAAACAGGTACCAACCACCTTTAAGCACAACAATTCACAGGATAACCTTCCTGTGTTTCAGCCTCCTGCCCTTTAATACTGATGTAGATTTAGTCAACAGAGTTCCCTTTTTCATGGCCACAAACATAGAGGACTTTGCCCAGAAACAATACAGCAGATCGAACAGGGAACACATCTCAGATGCACAAGTTGCCTGTACTGCTGAACTGTAGCAACTCTCTTACAGATTCTGTGTGGAGGAGAACACAGTGCTTGGGCAAAGGCATAAATCAAATTCAGGCCATGCAGCTGGGCTCATGCTGGGTCTATCACTAAATCAGATGCTACCTCTGCACACATCAAGTCTCCAGGGACCTGCTCTCAGGCTCAGCGTAACTGCTGTACAATTTCTGAATATTCAGCCCTGAGTCCTTTAGCAAATTAATGAAGAAGTGACTGTTGTTATTAATAGAATATAATTTCAGAGAGTTTTTCTCCCCTTCAGAGCATGCTCTTCCTTGGCTCAAGTGAGGGATCAGAGAAATTATACTGACATCCAGTCCAGGACTGTGTGAGCATCCTGCATATGGTCTGGAGCATCACAGAATCATTTCAAGGAATTGTACAAGGAGCAGCTGAGGGAACTGAAGTTGTTTAGTCTGGAGGAAAAGAGGCTGAAGGAAGACTTCATTACTTTCTATAATTCCCTGAAAGGAGATTGCAGTCAGGTGTGGGTCAGTCTCTTCTCTTGATAGAACGAGAAGAAATGGCCTGAAACTGCCAGGGGAGGTTTGGACATTAGGAACAATTTCTTTGCTGCAAGAGTGGTCAGGCATTGGAACAGGCTGCCCAGGGAGGTGGTGGAGTCACCATCCCTGGAAGTATTCAAGAAGCACACAGACATCACACTTTGGGACATGACTTCACGGCCACAGTAGTGTTAGCCTGATGGTTAGACTCAATTTTAGAAAGAATTCTATGATTCTATGTTTTCTTTGGAAAAGACCTCTAAAATCGTCAAGTCCAACTGTCAACCTGAGACCACCACAGCCATTAAACCATTTGCAGGGGTTCTGACCAGTACACAGCTGAGTCTGACAATCAGGGGGTTCCACTTACAACCACAAACACAGAATAAAGACACTAGTAATGAGGCACAGTACATCCACTTTATACTTGGAGCAGGCATAAGGAAAAGAAATAAATTAAAACAAAAAATATGTATCTCACACTAATGTTTGGAGCAAGCTGGCTGTCAGTACAGACACTAGCAACAGAGATTTGTCTTGTCTGGTATAAACACCGGGAGAAGCTCTGAAGTCTCACATCACACAGTATCATCTGTTCACCCATACGGTAGCTAATTGAGGTAATTGCTGCATCTCTGATTTCACTCACTGCTATTTCTGGACTTCAGATGAGAAACCCCGGTATAGCTCCATAAATTTCCACCTTGTCATAACGAAGCTCATGGGATGCCTGTTTTAGAAGGCCCAGATTTGCAGACATACCCCCTCCTTAATCTCAAACACTGAGAATTCCCCTGCTTGATAGAATTATAGGATGGTTTAGGTTGGAAGGGACCTCAAAGCTCATCCAGTTCCAATCCACTGTCACAGGCAGGGACACCTCCCACTAGAACAAGTCACTCAAGGCCTCATTCAACCCGGCCTTGAACACCTCCCTGGACAACTTGTGCCAGTGTCTCACCACCCTCACTGCAAGGAACTTCTTCCTAACATCAGTTTCAATCTCCTCTCTGCCAGTTCAAACCCATTACCCTCATCCTGTCATTACAAGACCTTGTAAATAGTCCCTCCTCAGCCTTCCTGTAGGCTCCCTTCAGATACTGAAAGGCTACAATATCATAGAAAGTACTTTAAATCAAAGTTTCTTCCTTTAAAAACTACTGCTACAGCCTTTTAAAGAGAATATGCTACATGTGTGTGTGTGGGGAAATCAGCCAATATTTTGTCAATTAGTCAATACTAGTCAACCTTAGACTTTAAAGGTTAAGTAGCTTCTCAACAGATTATCAGCAAGTGTAACCCTCTACCACATCACAGTCAGCTTAAAATTGCCTTAGTTTTCTTTTTATTTGCAAGGTGGTTTACTCTGATCTTATTCTCTGCTTTGGGAATATAGCAGCATTTCCCCACCCGGCTACGATTTTTCACAGCTGCTCAATTGTGACATGAGAAAACCTACTGAAATTTGATTCCTGCAGCCAGTTCATGCCACAGCTCAGCACAGAGCCAGGCACCCTGAGAACCTGGTCCATTCACAGCATCCAAGAACTAGCTACCTCCAGCTACACCACAATTCAAGATCATTAGAATCTGAACAACTACTTTCAACTGCAGGGAGGGCAGCCCTGCAGCAGTTGGTGATCCTGCTTGCCATACACTAGAAGCTGATAGCCTTCAGCAGGCTGGGGAGTGCAGGACCACCAAGAGGTATCATACATTGCATCTTATCATAAGTTTGAAGGAAGCAGGATTTTGTATCTGTAAGGACTGCATTCAAGAAGGTTCCCTCTTTAAGCTGTGCTGTATGTGCACCCAGACAACTCCTGACACTGTCTCATGTTAAAATGGTTGGCTGCCAGCATTCTTATCCAGCAGCTCTATGCCTAAAACCTGCGTGCATAATGCAAGGATTTGGGTAGCCTCTTTTCTCTGAAAAGATCTTCCAGCCATCTCCTTTCTGTGAGTTTCACATCATTGGACTACAAATCACCCTGTGGGGGCAGGACTTTTGCCCAAGTAAGTAGTGATAGGATAAGAGGAAACAGCCTCAAATTGCACCAGGGGATGTTTAGCTTGGATGTTGGGAACAATTTCTGTCATGCAAGAGTGGTCAGCCCAGGGAGGTGGTGGAGTCACCACCCCTGGAGGTTTTGAAGGAATGCATTGACATGGCACTTGGGGACACAGTTAATAGCCATGATGGCGCTGAGTTGACAGGTGGACTTGATGACCTTAAAGGTATTTTCCAGCTGAAACAATTCTGTGATTCTATCCTATGATTCTCACTGCTAAATCACAACCATCTAAGTGAAGTAAGTAACATTTTTCTAATTTTATGCCATTATTTCAGTATATACTACCTGTCTTGGTCCAAGGAACACAACATTCACATTTTCTAGTTCCTTGAGTACAATAGCATCTCACAAGATACAGCATTGATTAAACTCTCTGGGTAACATCCCATAAGATACACCGTTTATTAACCTCTCTGGGGACATGGGAAGGGATAGATGGGATTCAGAGGGATGCAGAGGAAGAACCCCAACATGTGTATCCACTATGAAAATATTCCACAGCATCTTGAACTCTGATTATCAGCACTCAGCAAAAGCTTCTTATCTCCACAGGGACAATAAAACTGGTTAAGATTTAGGATGGTCTACAAAGAGCAATTACAGCTTGTTACGGATACCACATAAATGCAGGTAGCAAGGGGTGGATTATCTGTACGTAGCAAAGTGATGGAAAAATACATTTAAGTCTCATCTTCCTTAACTTTCATTAAAAGAAGCAGGCTGCAGCCTAGCAGAGAGTTTAATTCAAATCTGATTCTTTCCTTCCTTTTCCAAACTGACTTACAAGAAGGAAGAGCATACACATGGCAGAGAATACATTACTAACAATAATGCTTAAAATAAATACCAAGATATTAGATCTTCAGCTGCACACAAAATTGATACACTCTGCCTGTCTTATTCCAAGCTCATGCTCTGAAATTATGCCTCTATTTGAATTACAGGCAAAAGCTTTTCTCAAAAGCCTTTGCAATTTTGTACCTTACTTCCCCAAGTACTTCTTTAGTAGTCTGTCAGATGAGGAAATATGACTTTGCTTGGAGAAGGAGCACAAAACCATCCCCGTGACTCATCTGCTGCTTGGAATAACCAACTGTGGTCTTCAGCTGCAGCAGTAGGGGAAACAACACTTAAAAATCTGAGGATAATCAGCAATTTCAGCATTAATCGATACTCCTGGACAAGCACAGCTGAGGCTGCGAGTGGACTCGCAAGGGATGCTTTAACCTGTGGAGGATGGCAGTGAAGAGTTGGTATGACACAGTTGTTTGAAGTGGTGGTAACACTTATTGGAGATTTCAAGCAGTTCAAGTGGCATGTAAGTGTAACTAATGAACGAGTCAAATGATGGATATCCTATACACTCAATAGCTGAACTAATGAACAAGTCAAATGATGGATATCCTATACACTCAATAGCTGCCAAGTGCAAACCAGAAAGTTACAGCACCTTAAAGAAATGAGCATGTCTGCTGCATTTATTAGTGTAAATATAAGTGTAGTACAACTACATATGACATTTTCACAGAATCCCAGTATGGTAATGGATGGAAGGGACCTCAACACCATCTAATCCAACTCCCCTGCTAAAGCAGGGGTGTCTCTCACAGCACCCTCACATCCAAAGTTTTTCCTCGCATGCAAAACCTCCAGGGTTCAAGTTTGTGCCCCTTGAGGCTGGCAACGTAATTTAAGGCATAATCCAGATAAGGTAACAAAATAAAGGGTAAAAAAAAAAAAACAGCTATTAAGGAACTTAAATAACATTGGCACATCTTATCTAGTTTACCCTCAAACTGCTGCCACAGTCCAAATTAGATAGACCACTGCACTCCAGTTTCTTGATCCTTACAGGAAGCAGTTCATAGAATCTAACGTGTTCATAAAATCAGTCAGGTTGAAAGAAACCTCCAAGCTCATCCAGTCCAACCTGTCATCCAACCCTATCCAGTCAACTAGACCGTGGCACTAAGTGCCTCATCCAGGCTTTGCTTGAACACCTGCAAGGGCAGCAACTCCACCACCTCCCTGGGCAGCCCACTCCAATGCCAATCACTCTCTCTGGAAAATAACCTCCCCTTAACATCCAGCCTAGACCTCCCCTGGCACAACTCAAGACTGTGTCCCCTTGGTCTGTCACTGGTTACCTGGCAGAAGAGACCAATTCCAGCTGGCTACAGCCTCCCTTCAGGTAGTTGTTAACAGGTGTTAAGGTGTATCTGTGAGGTATGACCATCCTGCAGCACACAGAGAGTAAAGCAAACACACCAATGCTCAGATCTTCAGGAGCCACTGGTACTCATGAGCACTCAGAGCACCGCTTGTTAGCTCCACACTGCAGGAGCCTCCCCAGGGACACAGCTCTTCTCACAGGAGTGTAGGGTGCTGTGCACACATTTCTGGTGTCTCATGAGACTTCTTACACAGCAGGGTAGGTGGCAAAAACAGAGCACAGCATGAACAACAAATGAAAGCAATTAAGTATTTGTACAAAAGTACAGAGCAGTGCTGGTTCTGTAGCCCCAGAGCAGACATGAGAATGCCTGACAGTCTGTACTGTAACCACTCAGGAGCTATTGGTGACATCCAAATATTTACTTCAACAATCCAGCACAAAACTATACATGTATCACACAGGATTATTCTCTACTTTCACACTACCCATCTAGGACAATATTGCTCAGGCTACCTGCCAGCAGTGCCCCAGAAAACACAATACGGGATTTAATTTCCGAGACACAGCACTGTGCCGACTTGTGTTTGAGGAGCTCCCTGCAGCAGATGGGAGAACCACTCCTGGAGGAGCTGATAACAACCTACAGCACTGCTCTGCTGCACCATGGATTAAGAAACTTGCCCTAGGAACCGTGGCAAAACCAGCCTGGATTTGGCACATACACAAAAGCAGCCTCTCAGAGAGCAAAGAACAGAAGGAATGCTACCTGTCAAACTTCCAACAGTTAGGAAGATCCTTTTGCAAAATCCTCCAGTAGATGGAGATCCTCCTTTCCAAGCCACTACCAATGACCTGAAGAGCTATATTTTGAGTATTCTGTTCAAGAAAACAAAGATGACCCCAGATGATACCATGTGGTGCTTCAGGAGCAACTCAAAGCCTTTCTAAGCCAGCACACAGCCATCCAGGAACTGTGGTCACTTCCAAATCATCCATCTTTAGCATGGAACCAGTCTCTCTAAAGGCAGAGGCAAAACCTGTCCAAAATCATGACTCAGAGCAGTGACCTATTTATATTTAGGTATTTTGGCATATTGCACTCAGTAGGACTTAGTCCCACGATGGTTCAGCTCTGGGAAGTTGCACTTCCTAGCTCCACAGAAGTCCATGTGCAACATTGCGAAGCTTCAACAGTTTTCCAGTACTAACACTGTCCCTTTTAATTAGGCTTTCTATTCTGGTTCATTCTATACCCAAGGAATTCCAGATTGCATGCACATGTTTAGTAACCAGTCAGGAATAAATGCATGTCGGAAAAATGTCTTAGGAACATCGCCTGTGAAATTGAGAAGTGGAAGCATGGGCAAGAAGAAAACATGCACTAGGGCTTCGTTAGAGTTCATGTCTCACGTAAGTCTGAGTATTGCAGTCTACAGCCTCAAAACTTATTTTTCCTTTATAAATGCAAAGCACAACTGCAATAATTCTACCACAGACCATGAAGAAATCGATTTAGCAATGTGAACATAAATTAAGCAATGTTTTTGATTGAGTAAACTTGTTCCTATGTAGATCAGAACAAGTATTAGTGAGGGTCAGTGACCCATACCTAAGTATTTGCTTTGATGAAGTTCATAGGAATTTTAAATCAGAGCACACTTCAAATTATTTGACCTGTAAATCAACCCTTTGCACTTTTTAAAAGCAATTTTAGTGAATTGCTGGGAGCTTTCCTATTTGTGATGGAATGGCTTCAACACGTGCTAATGGAATTACATATTAATCAAACCACAAATTCAGTAACTAGCAAACTTCTCATGAATAAGGAGCTCAAAACTGAACAAAGCCTAATGTCACTAGAAAAGGATTTGAGGTGGTTCTTATTATTCAACAAGCGTTGGGGCTAAACTGCTTTCTTGAAGACAAAATTAACACCTTTGGAAAGAAAACAGCAGTTATCTCAGTTTCCCTGACCTACCTAAAAGCTATGTTCAGGGCTTCCAGATTTCATCTTGGTATTTGGTGCCACTGCATAAACACAGCTTCTTGTGGAGCAAGCTTTCTCTGCAATTACTTTTTCAAAAGCCTGCATCATAACTGACATCATTTGAAGCTATTTAACTGCATTCTTCCTACATTCCAAAAGTTAATATTCACCCCTGTTAAATTCTATGCACATTTGAACAAATGCATCCCTAGCTTAGATCCTTTCAAGTAATTGGTGCAATAACTTCATGGGTTTTAGAGGAAGATCAAATGAATTAATGTCCTTCAAGTAGTAAAATAGTTCTGAAATTTATGTTCAAGTAAATCATTTAAGTAATGAATTAAATTCCTCAGAGTGACTTTTTTTTCAAAGAACCCAAACCAATACATTGGTGAAGAATGAGATTTCTGAATGCAAAAGCCTGCAAGGTATTTAATTATTTTTAACTAAAAAGCAAAAGTGATCCAAAATAACACAAGCAGGTGTTACCAGACTGCCAGAGTACTACCCAAGTCCACACAACAGAGTAACAGTATATGTGTGAAGGGGAATTCTTTTTATCCATTTTTACTGAACAAAGATGGATACCTGAAGGAAAAAGGCAGAACTCAAAACTCCAGAATCTTCAAGTTCACTGCAATGATTCTTTAGTCCTGCTAAGCTGCAAAAAGCATCTTTTGAATTGGCTTAAACTGCTTCACTGAAATCACACATGCAACTGTGGGTATTTGCAGATGGGATGTGATTGGGAGAAATGGGATTCTCCAACTAGAACAAAATCCTGAGGCTTAAATAGATCCAATTTCAGCATGAATCTATCAAGGACTCATCATTAGCCTGGCACTGACTAATGTGACTGCCAGCATGTAAGTGTTCCAGGCAATGGCAGTTAAAAAATACCAAAGTCTCCTTCCCTTTGCCTCCCCCAGCAGCTCCCACTTTCAGGCATTTCAGCAATCATTTAGCAAGCCTGTGATAATCAGGAACTAATTAAATAACTAAAAATGTTTCAGCATTCATCATTTTCTTTTCATGAAAGTCACATTTTTAGATTTTTATAGCTTCATTCTTACGCCTCAGACTCAGTCATGTGAAAAGCAGAGCTTACCCACAGCCACAAGCTTGCAAGTCACACTGCAAGCTGTGCTTCAGAAAGCCCCTGCCCCTGATAGCTGTCTGCACCAAATGAGGATCTGCTTAGAATCAGATCATCATTTCATTTGGAAGAAATGAAAGAAGATCAAGTCCAACCACGAACACAGCACTGCCAAGTCACTGCTAAACCAAATCTCTCAGCACTGCATCTGCATGGCTCTTTAATTCCTCCAAGGATAGGGACTCCACCACTGCCTTGGGCAGCATGGTCCAGGCTTTGACAACCCATTTGAGGAAGAAATTGCTCCTCATGTCCAGCTTAAATCTCCCCTGGCACAACTTGAGGCCATTTCCTCTTGTCCTATAGATTTTTCCTGGGGTGAAGAGACTAAGCCCACCTCACTTCAACCTCCTCTCGGGTAGTCCAAGAGAGACAGGTCTCTTCTCAGCTCCCGCCTTTTCTTCAGTTCCCTCAGATGTTCCACACAAGACCTGTTCTCCAGAATCTTCACCACCTTTGTGACCCTTCTCTGGACATGCTTTAGCCCCTCAATGACATTGTAGTGAAAGACAGAAAACTGCACCCTCACCAGTGCTGAGTACAGAGGGAGAATCAGAATCAACCAGGTTGGAAGAGACCTTCAAGATTATTCAGTCCAACCTAGCACCCAGCCCTGAATCACTGTCCTAGTCTTGCTTGATCCACATCACTGCAATGAAAGGCAACACTGTCACCTGTATCACTGAGAACAGGTTCAGTTGCTTCTCCAATCCCACAAGCCCAGGGACAAAACATTGAAGAGTGTGCTGCCATCCTGCTTTAATACACAACTCCCATCTACTCACAAACCTGGCTTGAGGGGTCTTCTGCAGCTAGATGAAGAACACTCACCACAGCCACCACACTTTCCTGCTCCCCCTTTCCATTTACTTTGCACCTCACAAAGGTTTATCATCAGAAAGTCAGGAGGGAGTAACTTTGCTAGCTCTCTTAGCACCACCTATGACTAAATCTTCCCTTTTTTTTAGGCAGCAAAAGAATATTTTCATGTTACACCTGAAGGTCCAACAACCCAAATGAAAAAACAGGACATTTGCTTATTACATTTAGTTCCGTTGGTCCCAGCAGCTCTAGGACACAACATACAATGAAGTCTCTGGGTCAGACAGCATCTCCACAGTGGCCAGATTCAATGTGACTCCCAGAACATGTCAGTATACTTAAAGTGTCAGAGCTTCTGTTTCACTATTTCTTCACTGGTCTTCTCCCCAGGTGTTTAACACAAATACAGATGGAGAAACCCTCACTTGCTTCCTCTTTTCACAGCATAGAGAGCCTGAACACAGAACCAAAACAGAAACACAAGAGCTGGAGCAGCAGCTGGTGTACAGTACCTCTTGATGCAACCTCCCCACATCTGAATATAGACTTCTGCTCCTGTCCACGTCCATCCATCCCCTCGTGACTGACGGGAATACCCCAAGCAACACGAGAGACAACCAAAAGCAGCTTGATTTCATCGTTTCAGGTCTGTGGAAAGCAAGAGAACAGTCATGAAACAATCACTTCACAACAAAACCCAGCTCAGCTCCAAAACACAGCAGAAGCGTCAGCTGACAGCACCCATCCAGGCTTGGTCAGTGCAGGTGGAGCTTTGCCGATTCCAAGAGCACGTGGACAACACAGATTGTCCTGCTTTGTCCCATCAGCACACTGGCGATGAATTCCTACACTGGAACAGATTTGTGGAGCCTTTATGGCAAAACTACCCTCCACAGAACGTGCTGCAACCAGTCTGTTCCCACACAGCACCTGCAGAACCAGACCCCTAGGATTTCTAAGCCTAACCACTGAGGGCAAAAGCAAACCACATCAAAACATGCCATTATGGTATGACAGGAGCCAAAGAGCAACTTCATTCCATCCCAAAACCCTAGTAGCGCAGGGATACTCAGTCAGGGACTCACACTTGTACCTTCAGCAGATCTTCAGAAAAGCCCTAGGCACCTATGTTCACATCTTTGGCTACTGAAGGCTCGCACCAATGTGACAGAAAAATATCATTAATCCACTCGATCCAAAGGATGACACTGCCCCAAGCAGATACATCCACTGCCACCCCCTTGAGCTGTAACCAGGTTTGCAGGTCTGACCAGGAGGGGTTGACAGCTGCCACCCAAAACACAAGAACAGCCATTGCTCCTCAAGATGGTCACCAAACCGACTAGAACTTGCAAGAGCAGCAACAAATGCTGTGCTGAAGAGGGCTGATATGTTTCTCTAACCAGCATAGGCAAGCACCACTGCTGAACTATTTTTCCACTTATTTGCCTTTGACCCAATGACAGACACTTCCAATCCCTCCCAGACTTACCCTACTCAATAGCAGGACCATTTTACTTCAGTGCTCCACGACAGCCCCACACTGGCTGTGAAATGGGAAGGGCTTGCATCTGCATTACAACTGCATGCACTTTAAGCATGGTTCTTGCCTTGTGTGTTTAATGGATTTGGAAATGAAACCAAGGCAGTTCCTCAGTGTTAGTACCTAGAGCTACCAAGTGTTTAATGCATGTAGCCCAGTGCCGGTGCCCTGGAAGCTCAGCCAAGAGAGCTCCGTACTTCGTATTAACTTTTCTGAGGGGACAGGACACCAAATTGTGTCACTCCTTTTCACAATAAAAATACCAAAAGAGCCTTCAGACCTGGCAGCCTTTTGGTGATGGTTGAGGGAAGCTTTGACCTTTCAGAGGATGCTAACACAGACCTGTAATGAAGCATAACAGCCACTTAATGAAGCAAGCAATGGCATTTCTACAGCAGACAAGTGACAGGCTGCCGCTTGGTTGGAGCAATACACATTAACAAGGCGAGATACCTGCTAATGGCAAAATTAAGCCTAGCCAAATTAAGTCACCATGACATCCCTTGTCATGATGGGACTCATTTTAGTGTTTTCATGCCATGTATTTGCTGCAAGGTACATCCAAGACTTGGTGTACAACTACACATTTTGAGGCCATGACCATTTACACCAGCACTGACCTTTGGCCTCAGCTATATGATCTGGGATGCATCGAAAAGAGTGTGATCAGCAGGACAAGTGAAGTGGTTCTCCCTCTCTATCCTGCTCTTGTGATAACTCACCTGAAGAAATATGTCTGGTTCTGGTGTCTCCAGCACAAGGACATCAAACTTATGGAATGGGTCCAGAGGAGACCACAAAGATGATCAGACAGCTGGAGCACTTCCCCTAGAGGGACAGGCTGAGAGAGTTGGGTCTATACAGCTTGGAAAAAGAGAAGGCTTTGGGAGACCTTAGCGCAACCTTCCAATACCTACAAGAGGTACTGAGAGGGTCTACGAGAAAGCTCAGATGGACCTTTTTACAAGGGCTTGTAGCGACAGAACAAGGAACAACAGATGGAAGCTTAAGGAGGGCAGATTTACACTATTAGGAAGAAATTCTTCACAGTGAGGGTGGCAAGACACTGGAACAGGCTGTCCAGGAATGTCGTGGATGTCCCCTTCCTAAAGATGTTCAAAGCCAGGCTGGATGCAGCCTCTAGCAAACTGGGCTAGTGGGATGTTCATGGCAAAGGGGCTGAAACCAGATGATCTTTAAGGTCCCTTCCAACCCAAACTGTTCTATGAATCTCCTCAAAGACACCATGCACAGATGGAGCAGAGCCTCCAGCCACCACACCCCACGGAGTCCAGACATTGCTGTTTCTCAGTGCTAATGTAAACACCCTGAACTGAGAACGCTCAGGATAAAAATCAAAATTTATTAGGCTTTCTAAATTCCAATTAGAAACTTCAGATGTAACGTTGCTGGGGCTACAAATAAATGTTTAATAAACCCAAGTCACTCTATCAATAAGCGACAAGTACACTGCTACCTTATGAATTGCTCCTGCACAGCAATACTGTTCCTCACGTTTAATAGAGGTATTTTGTATGCTCAGTTGATACCATCACAGCAAATACAACTATTTCACTTTGCAGTTCTAGAGACCTCTGACTCACATGCTGCTTGAAATTGCAATCCTGGAGCAGAACAGGGGACTAGCCTGTTTAATGTATATTTAGTAAATAACAAACTGCTAGAAGACATGATGGTGTTTGGCTTAGGATGCCTTTAGCACTCCTTCACCTGCTAGAAACTGTTTGTTTTATAAATGCGATTTACAGAGCATCTTTCTCTAGTCAGTTTAGAAATTACTTACTTTTATTGCCTGCTGACTGACAGCACACTAATTGCTTTCACTCACAGCGAGAAGCAGCACACACTAATACACGTTATACATATGAACAGCCCAAACTGAGCAACAAATAAACATCATAAATATCAAGTGAGGGTTAAGTCTGAAGATGTATAGCATTTTGGTGTCCTAAATCATAGCTCAGCATTACCTTACCATGAGCTGAGTGGAAGGCTCCATGCAGTATCTAGTCTGCAGTTACCTCATGCAATAGAGCTAGGGATTGCAAGGTAGAGTTCCCTGAAGCAAACAGAAAAAAATTAATTGATTGATCTGGACCAGCACTGTAAACTCAGATTTTACTACCAATTTCCTTTCCTTGCTGGAACAAGAGACATATTTGCAGGATGTGAGCCTGTAAATCACCACCCAGATAAATCAAAATTGGTGTGTGGAAATGTCAGCATAAAACAGCCAATTGCAATTGTACTCTAAATAAAAAGTAAATGAACATCATTTGTGGCTCAACACTTAGGAGTCTTTTGAGTTAGGAGGGTGGAGTTAGGAGGGTATCACAAGCCTGCTCTTAGTGTGACCAGAGAGGGAGATTTCAATTTATAAAGCAGAAATAAGTAAGTGTAATGCAGAGGCTGGAATTAAACCAGACTGTTTTAAAGCAAACGAAGTTGAGCATCACATCCATCTGTGACACCTTTCCTTTGGTTCCAAGGGAATTCTTTCTGAATAAGTTTGGCTCCACGTTAAAGATACTATGCAAAGCCTAAAAGTTTAACCCAAGGTTGTTACTTCTCCCTCTGAGCTAGAGCAGCATTACGGCTTCCCCTTCCCTGTAGCTGGTCTTGCTTTACCAAGACGTAATCCTGCTTTGGCAGAGGTCTCTTCCAGTCCCTTCCATTCTATAAGATACTTCCACAAGCAAAGCAAGACCACACTATGCAGCATTATGTGAGGAAGCCCAGATGCAACAGTTGTTTCAACACCTAAAGTTCAGGTGGGTTTGTGCAGACCCCAACACACATGGAGAATCTCAACCCAAAAGGTTATTAGCGCAAAACCTCTGAACGAGGAATAACAGCAAGCAGATGCGAGCCAAAGATGCAGGGTACAAGTTTTAAGGTACAGGCTTTAGAATTGCTCAAGCAAAAAGGGTCACCTTGAGAAAGGAAAGAGACTAACCACAGTGGCCATTTGAGAAGAGAACACTACAAATCGTTTAAAGCACCTCTGTGACCTGCAGTATGAGCTGTCAGACAGATTGCTGCCAGATATCCTACAACTTTTTCCTCCACAACACAGAAGCTTTAAGGATTCGATTTATGGTCACTGTAATAACATAAAACAATCTGCCAAAAGCAGCTGCAGGGTTTGCTTTTAAGGCTACTTAAATTGTGTGGGGGGTTGGGACCAAGGAATTAACAATTCACAATAGCTTTTAATAATTTCCAACAAGCTTCACATTAGAAAGAGAAAGGTTGAATTAATTACCTGAAGCTATGACTGTTGCTATAGTAAAAGAAAGGCATTCAGACCAAACCCTTACCTTGATATAAATTGGCTCATTTAACACCAGATAAGAATCTGGTCTTCAGCTTCTCTACCATCAGCTGTTTCAATTGCTTCAGCCTTATCTAAACAGCATTTCTGTGGCTGGCAAAATGATTTTGATGCCCATAATTTCTTGAGTGCTACAAGTGTTACAAAATTAAGAGGAAATTTCCTTCTAAGATAACCTTTCAGAGAGGCATAATGAAGCCAAATAATTTCCGCCACTGCCTACAGTATCTCCCACAAATACTTCAAGTTTTGATGCATTAAGAACTCCTGGGAGTCAGCTGCAATGCTTAAGTACAAACCAGGCATTTCACTTGAGGAGAAGAATACTTATTTTGTTTGATCTTTAAATTCTCCCAAGATACTTCTACATCCCCAGGAGAAATGTGAGTTAACATCACTCCAGCAGGGTTGAAGAGCTGCCAAGAAGCTCCCAAACCTCACAAGTATTTAACCCTTGTTTTCAGCCCTGCTGAGAAATTTCATTCTAAGGTAACCTTTCAGGGAGACATAATGAAGCCAAACAATTTCAGCTGTTACCTGCAGTACCTCCCATAAATACTTAAACTTTTGATGCATTAAGAACTCCTGGGAACCATCTGCAATGTTTACGTACAAACCAGACATTTCACTAGAACAAAAGAAATACTTAAGAGTGAAGTTCTCCAAGATATTTCCATTTTGCCAAAAGAAATTTGGGGAACATGAATTCAGCAGAGCTGAACGACAGCCAAGAAACTCCTAAACCTCACAGATATTTAACTCTTGTTTTCAAGGCTGCCTCCATGACCCTTTGGTATAGTTCACTCACAGCTTTGCTCTAAGGTTTGTGCCCAGAGAAGTTCCGAACCAGCCCTTCCAGCACCTTTCGCTGAACACCCACCATTCAGCACCGCCAAAGCCGTTTCAATCTCCATGTAGAAGCATTTTGGACAAGCCAGGAACGAAGCTTAATAACAACACAAACCTCTCATTCCCAGCTGCAAACCCAAGCCGTCCGCCGCGGCCGGAGGGACCGCAGGCTGCAAGTTTCTCACGCCGCGGGAAACACCGCGAGCAGCGGTGGGGCCCGACGAACGCTCCGCGGGGCCGATAGCGGCCGCCGGCGCCACCCAGGGGCCGCGGGGAGAAGCACTGGCCCCACTCGCGATCGCGGTGGCTCCGACTCCGTTAGCCACCGACGGCAGCAGCCCCAAAACTCTGGTCCCTCCACCCCCCAAAGGAAAGAGTCGCATGCAATCCACAGCCCCATCTCCACCGCTTGCTCCCTACACGGCGGAACACAGGTGGGGATACACTGACACCCTCCCCCCCCGTCCCAACGCGCTGAGGGCACACACCTGTTACCGCGCCCAACCCGAGGGCGCGGAGCGAGCCGACGAGGGTTCCCGGAAGGTGACAACAGTAGCAGCGGCAACCGGAAACTCCCGAGCCCCGCGGAGCGCACGCAGGACGGAGGAAAGCGGAGCGGCGGCGGTGACAGCGCGGAGCTGCTCCAGAACCGAGCAAGACGCGGAACAGCGCGGAGCACAGCGGAACCTCCCCGCCCCACCACCCCCCTCAGAGAAAGACTGACACACAGCGGTACGGGACAGGTGGCATCTGCTGCGGGACGCTCCCCGGCAGCACTCACCTGCGGCGGAGACCGGGGCGAGCGAGCCGGACCGCGAGCAGCGCTGAGCGAGACCGTGGAGCGGGCCGGGCCGCCCCTATTTCTGCTCTCTGGGGCCGGAGCCGCCTGACGTCACCGCCGCATTTGCATATTCCACCAATCGCCGCTACCTGTGCGGGCAGCGCGCCCCGCCCCCCGGCCCGACGGGGCTTTGGCGGGGGGCACGGAGCGGGAGGGGCCGCGACCCCCCCACACGGCGGCACCTACGGCTGTGGGAAGGGGCAGGGGCAGGGGCAAGGGCAGTGGCAGCGAGGCCGCCCCTTCGGGCACAGCTTGGGTGTGAGCGGTGTAGGGATCCGTGGGACAGCCGCTCTGGGTGGGTGGTAGGAGCATAGAGCTGTTGGAACGTCTGGAATGGGGGACAGCGCTAGAGAGCTGGGGGTGGTGATCCCCAGACGGGTAGTCAAGCCCTCAACAGGCTGCTCTGAGCAATACTGAAGTCTCCATCCCCGGAGGGACTGAGAAACCGTGTAGATGTGGTGCTGATGGACATGGTTTAGTGGTGACCTGGCAGTGCTGGGTTAATGGTTGGACTTGATGATCTTAAAGGTCTCTTCCAACTCAAACCATTCTATAATGCAATGATCTGCCCTGGTGACTGAGATGCAGGGTGTGTTGGTGCTGAGTGAGGTGAGACCACCAAACCACTGTGATATGTCTATAAATCATGGGTGCCCTTATTATTCAAGTGCCCCTTGAAAGGAGGTTGGAGCCAGATGGGGGTTGGTCTGTTCTCCAAGTAACAAGCAATACGACAAGAGGGAGTGGCCTCAAACTGCACCAGGAAAGGTTTAGATTAGACATGAGGAGCAGTTTCTTCCCCCAAAAAAGGGTTGTCAAGCCCAAGTGATGAAGTCTCCATCCCTGGAGCAGTTTCAAATCCATGTAGATATCATGCTGAGGAATGTAGTTTAATGGCGACCTGGCAGTGCTTGGTTGGACTCGATGATCTTAGTGATCTTTTCCAACTGAAACAATTCTCTGTTTCCATGGGGCACCAAACAGCCCCTGGTGAGGCTCAGAAACCCACCACAAGCCTGCACCTACAAAACACAGGAGAGTGGTTTGTGAAGTGCTTCTGTTTCCACTTGTCCTACAGAATGGAGAACATTGGAATTCATTCATTCTCCTCTTCACCATCACATCTGGTTTCCAAAAAAAATCACTAGAACCGTTTCTCATTTATTGTTTAAGAAGGGATGGATGTATACAGGAGAAGGCACAACCAGGCTGCGCGGCAGAGAGGATTTATGGGGCTTGGTTTCAAAGGCTACGAGGAGGATTAGGTGCAAACTGGACACATCGTAACGCTTAGAATTTACAACAGAAGGAGATGAGCAGTCTAAAAGACCTGATAAAACATGCCAATTTGAGGGGTTCTTCCTATAAAGAATCTTACAGCTGGATCCTGCTGAATTAAATTGACTTTGTCATTGGCTTTGGCGTGAGAAGGACAGACCCTCTGGTTCAGACGTTTAGAAACACACAGACTGCTCTTGAAAACTAGGTCCAAGTCTGGGAAACAGAACAAAACTTGCCTATTAAAGAATCATTCCATAGAATTAGGCATGAGATAGCAGAACTCAACCCTTATTTTAATTTAGTTTTTCCTTTTCTTTGCAGGGAATGCCAAGTGATCAGACAGTTTGGTTCTCCAGATCTTTTCACCAAATCCTATTATGGTGGAGGTTGGAAGGGACCTCTGGAGATCATCCAATGCAACCCCCCTACTAAACAGGAGCACCCAGAGCAGCTTGCCCAGCATCATAATGTCCAAGTGGTTTTGAAATTTCTGCAGAGGAGACTCCATAACCTCTCTGGGCAGCCTGCCTCAGGACTCCAGCACCCTCACCCCAAAGAAGTTTCTCCTTCTGTTCAGGTGGAACCTACTGGGTTCCAGTTTGTGCCTGCTGCCCCTTATCTTGTCATTGGGCACTACTGAGAGGAGTCTGGCCCCATCTTCCTGAGCCCCATCCTTTGCTGTTGATCAGCATTGAGAAGATTCCCTCTCAGGCTGCTATTGTCCAAGTTAAATAGCTCTAGGTCTTTCAGCCTTACAGAACACCTTCAGTTCTTGCCTGTTAAGTTCAACATCTCTGAAATCTTTTCTGTATTTAGAAAATATGGAGTTCATTCCACCCAAAGTGTGCACAAAGGCTTGAAGAGACTCTTTTTTCTCCTAGTTTCCTTCTATACAAGCAAATTGATCTGAAATTTCTGATTTAAAGATTGGATTAGTAAAGAAATCACAAATTTAATAAAACAAGAAGCATCCACTGCAAACTGTGCACGGGCAATGTAAAAATTGTCTTTCAGAGTGTCCTAGAATAAGAAATGAGTGCTTTTCACAGCTGGCCCACAGGTTTAAGAGGTCTGAGGGGTTTAAAAAAAATAAATATAAAGCTGAAATCTAATCAGAGACAAATACATTGTCTTCAGAAAGATCTTTTTCTCTTTCCTGAGGGAAAAGAAAATTGGAAATAATATCAGTGGAGACAACTCTTCCCCATTTCCTGAAGGGAAGAAAGAAAAGTTGTGCTGCTTCCCCACATCATTTATTCTACGGAAACATGTCTGTGCTGCCAATCTGAGGTATTTAGTGATCCGTCTGTATCTCTCAAAGACAGACATAAACACAAGATGCATTAGCAGACGTCTGAAGTATCCGCATAGCCCTGACTTATTTATATCCACACATGCTACATGCTGGAGGATGCCAGGCAGGGAAGCAGTCATGATTCTTCAGCAGCAACAGCTTGCCTGGCTGATATCTGCCATCATGCATTTGTAGCTGTAGGCACAATTTTGCTCATTTGGTATCACAGAATTGTTTTGTTTGGGAAAGACCTTTAAGGTCATTGAGTGAAACCATTCTCTAACTCTGCCAAGTCTGGTGCTAAACCATGTCCACCAGCACCACATTTCTGCCTCTTCTAAACACTTCCAGGGATGGGGGTTTGACCACCAACCTTGAGACCCTGTGCAAGTCCTTAAGAACCCTTTCAGTGAAGAATTTTCTTCTAGTGTCCAACCTAAACCTCCACTGGTGCAACTTGAGGCCACTTTTATTTGTCCTGTCACTTGTTACTGGGGAGAAGAGACCAATCCCCACCTGGCTTCAGCCTCCTCTCAGGAAGTTGTAGAAACCAACAACACACAGGATGGAGAGTTTCTGCATGACACCAGTACCAAGGAAAAGGGGAGAGCATGATATGGCTGTGCCATAAGACTGCTGCCACTTCCCTATGCCATCAGCTGTGCACAGCCTCCTCAGACCATAATGAAGGACTGCCTGGTCCTTTGTCAGTCCTTAAGGTCGCTTACTTCCCACACCATCAACACTGGGTCCTCTGGCTTTCATGCCTGTGCCCAAACCCCAGCACCTTGTTCTTGACAAAATCTTCACCCTCTGCACTGGATGTGCTGGGCAGTTTGGCTCATGTGAAGTGTCCATCTGCTCCTCTACCAGTTATCAGGTGCCAAACATGACCATGTTCCTGACCCATGCCTTAGAGTGCCCAAATTTCATTTTCCCCACCTGTGGCTCAACAGTCAATTTTAGTGTCTTCTCTTGCACACTTAGGTCCTATGCAACTCTCTCATACTTTGTTTCAAAATCTTTTCATGTTCTGCAGCCTTCTGAAAATATTATTGATAAAAAGCAACTGGGAGGCACCTTTCCTTGCACCCTCCATCTCTATCCAGTTCCATTCCCCTCTTCTTCAAATACTTTCCATCTGTCCTGAGACCTCTTAAAAGCCCCATGGACGGCTGGCTGCATACCAAAAAGTGGTTTTGAAAGGATACTGGGGGAGGAGGTGTGATACCCTCTCTGATTCTGGTTCACCCACTCAGAAAAGGCTGGGCAAAGCAAACAGCTCTTACAGACCTGGAGAAATAAACTGCTGCTTGCTCCAGAATGATGGAAAACTGATAAACTCCTCATCTTCAGGGCTGAATGAGTTTGAAGCAGAATAATTGTTGTTTTCTTTTGAACTGGGAATTGAAGAGGCCCAAAAACCAGTGATTGGAGTCAGAAGGAAAAGAAAAATGGATTATTTTAAAGACAGACTTGGGGATGGAAAGATTCTCCTGCAGACAAAGGGGGAAAACGACTTTGCAATTTATGTTTTTTTCATGAGAATACTGGATAATCTGTTCACTGAAATGACAATTAAGCATCCTCTGCTTCCCTCAGTTAAGGAAAAAAAATGAAAAAAGTTATAACCAGAAATCTCTGGAAGATTATAGGAGCTAAAACTGCAAGTGATAATATATTTAATATGAGACGGGCAAATACAAGGACTGTGAAGTAGGAGAGATCTGTACCAGTCCTGGTCTTGTGTACTTCAGTGAGAGGAGCTGGAAATGTGCAACCTATTGTCAGCTTTGACTGATGCCACATCAGGGATCTGATGAGAAATTTTAAACACCAGATTGGCAAGGCAAAGCTCTGTGTCACTGAAGATACGATGGCATTCAAGGGTGACCACGGCAGTTAGTTTAAGAGAAAGAGTTTTGAAGAGCAGATGGTCTCCTTTCAGTGAGATTTTTATTAGTATTACTATTCCAAACCCCCCACCACAACAGAGCAATGCACACAGCCAAGGCTCCCTGGTTTCTACCAGCGAAGGAATTTACTGGTAACCGCCTGAACCATCTGAAGTACCTCCAAAATCTAATGAGTGATGTTCAGAAAGATAAGGTTTCTTCCTTGAAAAGTCAAACTTTGAATGACAGCAGATCATCCACCCCCTTGGCCAGTCTTGCCAGCTAAATGCAGTAAGTAAAGAAGAGCTTGTGAAAGAACATTGCATTCGCTAGAAACAAGATACTGAGGAGGTAATAGGACAACAAGATTCATGCTCATTACTTTTAGTTATTTGAACCAAGAGCCTAAATCAAACCTGATTAAACTAGGAACTCAAACCCCGATTCAAACAAAACTGGAGATATTAAACAACTGCAAATGTGACAGGAGTCATGATTCAATTATTAGGAGTCCTTCTTTTAATTGCTTATTAAGATGACAGTGTGTATCTTTGCCTACCTACACTTAGCAAAGCCTTTCATTTTGACAGTGCATAAAATTATCCATGCCAACTGTATATCTCTTACTTTTTATGTCAACTTCAGAGTTTTTCATTATCCTCTTGGTCACAAATTAATAAGGAGGAACAAATTTAATAGCAGCCGCAAACCTTCAGAGATTCTGTCAGCTTTGTGTGTCTGTGCCAGTTAAATTACCATTTATTTCTGCTTAAATTTAATGTGGTCATCTTCATACAAACACACATGGATTTAAAGCCTGCTCTCAGGGTACAGCAGGAGAGGGAGGTACAGGGTACAGCCATAGCAGGGCAACAAAACTGGTGAAGGGTCTGGAGAACAGATGTTTTGAGGAGCATCTGAGGGAACTGGGATTGTTTAGTCTGGAGAAAAGGAGGCTGAGGGGAGACTTCCTGGCTCTCTACAACTCCCCAAAAGGAGGTTGGAGTGAGGTGAGGGTTGGTCTGTTCTCCCTAGTATCAGATGTTAGAACAAAAGCAAATGGCCTGAAATTGTGCCAGGGAAAGTTTGAGTTGGGGATTAGGAACATTTTTTTCACTGAAAGAGTGGTCAGGGATTGGCACAGGCTGCCCAGGGACGTGTTGGAGTCACCATCCCTGAAGGTGTTCAAGAAACGTGTGGACACAGCACCTGGGGACATGACTTAATGGCCGTGGTGGTGGTGGGTTGATGGTTGGGCTCAATGAGGGCTTTTCCAACCAAAATAGTTCTGTGGTTGTATGATCAGCACAGCAAGGGGCTGCCCTGAAGAGCTCAGGCTCAAACTCTTCCAACCACATCACTGAAGTTAAGATGCGGCAAATGGAAAAGACGAAGGGCAACAGCTGCAAGAGTCTTTCGTGGGCACCATTCTCCCATGTCAGTACCAGCCTATGGATAAGCCTTTGCAGCAGCAACATGTCCTTTGGGTAGTCAAAAAGGGTCAAGGGAGGTATTGCACTTGATGACCATCGTTTTCTGTCTTCATCATGTTTTAGTAAGTGATTGCTCTGTTTGGAAAGTGTCTTCAGATCACATAATCACAGAATCACAGGATCCTAGCATGCTGGGCATTGGAGGGGACTTCTGGAGATCATCCAGACCAGCATCCCTGCTAAAGCAGGGTCGCCCACAGCAGTTGACACAGGATCACAATGTCCAGGTGGGGTTTGTAAACTTACAGAGAAGGAGATTAAGAGGAAGAGATGCTGGATCACAGTGCCTTGTCCTTATTTCAGAGCTGTAAGCGCCAAAATAATACAAAAATAAATAAATAGTGAAAGATGTTTTATACCAAAGGAAATACTAAACGTAGAAACAGTGGTTTGATTCATTTCACAGCTGTAGTCTCTTTTGATTTGTTCGTAATTTTCTACACTACTGCTTCCAATTTGATAGTGTCTGGGGCTTGGATGACAATGAGAAAGGGATAACAGATGATGAGCTCAAAATACTGAACACAATCATGCTTGCCCTACATGTACCCACAATCAATATGTCACTGTGAGGAAGGAGCCATCAACCACTGGGCAAAGTTTGGAATAAGAAATGTCACCGGAACTCAAAGCACATTTCTTCTTTCTTAGCAGTTGTCAGAGGAACTGGCTGAGGAAGGGACATGTGGAAGGTTCAAAGAAATAGCCTCAGATATCTGAATGGAAATTGATATGGCACTCCCTCCATCTCCATTGCCCTGAGAAACCGAACACCCAAGGCTAACAGTGGGACCAGCAGCAACATGTCCCATGTCCATTGACAGAACTTTGGGAATGGCACCTATTTTCCTCAGTTCACCCATTCCTGAATATTTTGTGCCTGTCTTCTTCCAGCTCCATAGGAAAGAAAAGGCAGTGGACAGTGTTTGTCAAAAGACAAGACAGCAGTTTGATCTATGGGCATGGATAATAATCAGAGAATCATAGAACGGTTTGGGTTAGAAGGGATCTTAAGGATCATCTAGTTTCAACCTCTGGGACGTCTTCAACTAAGTCAGGTTTTAATACTAACACAGTGTTTAGATCTTTTTTCTGAAGGTCCTTGGCTATTCATATTTACAGTCAAGTCATTGGAAGGTCCTGGTGCACATTCGTATGGTGATCTTTCTTTCAAGCTTCTTTTCTAGAGGATGTGCAAAGTGAGAAGCTCTAGCAGAGCTGTCACAGCAGGGGAGCAGGCAGTTGGTCAGAAGTACAGGAATCCTGATCCACATCATGAAGTGTCCCCACGTGGGAGAGAAAGAGGCAGATGAATGAAACAGATAAAGATCAAAGTGTGTGCACCAAAGTAAAATACAAACAAGCAAGGAAATCGAACCTGCCCCATCTGAAACATTCATATGTTGATCTGTTGGAGGGTAGGAGAGCCCTGCAGAGGGACCTTGACAGGCTGGATGGGTGGGCAGAGGCCAATGGGATGAGATTTAACAAGGCCAAGTGCAAGCTTCTACACTTCAGCCACAACAACCCCAAGAAGGGCTACAGGCTGGGGACAAAGTGGCTGAGAGCAGTCAGGAAGAAAGGGACCTGAGGGTACTGGTAGAGAGTAGTGAACATGAGCCAGCAGTGTGACCAGGTGGCCAGGAGAGCCAATGGCATCCTGGACTGTATCAGGAACAGTGTGGCCAGCAGGAGAAGGGAGGTTCAGGCTGGACGTTAGGAGGAAGTTGTTGGCAGAGAGAGTGATTGGCATTGGAATGGGCTGCCCAGGGAGGTGGTGGAGTTGCCATCCCTGGAGGGGTTCAAAAAAAAGACTGGATGAGGCACTTAGTGCCATGGTCTGGTTGATTGGCTAGGGCTGGGTGCTAGGTTGGACTGGATGATCTTGGAGGTCTCTTCCAACCTGGTTGATTCTATGATCTCATCACTGAATAGTTTTTGCCTTATGCCTGTGCACATCTATGCTTTATATTGCGTTCAAGACATGACCAAGGGTGAATTGGCTACAGATTCCTAAATTGCCTCTGCAGACAGATGAGCAGCATGGCTGGGAGGAAGAGTGCAAGCAAGGAGGATGCTGTTCCTCAAGAAAAATTAAGAAATTTAAATGGCCCCACCAGTACTAAGGAAGACAGACCCCTGCAAAGCATGAGCTGGGCACAGTTCAACCAGCAATTAAATGATTTAGAACGAGACTGTGATCATTTACAATTTTTAAAGGTGAAAGGTGTGATTTTGGCAATACCTTAAAATTAAAAGGCCAGCCACTCCATCTTTAAAATGATGGTTTCTCTCCTAGAAGACGTATCTCATTGTCAGTCCATTAGCAGCCAGCCAGAACCCATCCATAGGAAAATAATTGGCTATTGATATACGGTAACGCTGAAAAGTTAGTCTTTTTTTTTTGTTCATTGCTACAGAAAGATGTCCTCTCCAGCCTACACTTTCAATCATTATAAATGCTGCTGTGAAAAACTAAAAACACTGCTCTAAGATAGATTAAGATCTACCTCACAAATAAATATATTTTATCACTAAGAGAAGAGGCAAATGTCACTGGTACCGAGTGTTTTATACACAGTAGAGACCACTTACACTGGAATTTTCTCCTCATGGGAAGTTAATGTGACTAGCTATGCACTGTCCCCTCTGCAAAAGCAGGCTCCAACTCAGGGTTTATACCTGCCAGACACACATGAAGAGTTTTCTGTGAACCACAACAGGAGCTCCTCCTTTTCCCTGGAATTGAGGTCCCATCTTCTCCTTTACTCTGGAAAATTCCCAGAATCCCAGCATGATGGAGTTAGAAGGGATCTCTATAGATCATCCAGTCCAACTCCCCTTATTAAGCCAGGGCCACCCACAGCAGCTTGCCCAGGAGCACAATGTCCAAGTGGGTTTGGAATCTTTCCAGAGAAGGAGACTCCACAACCTCTGTGGGCAGGCTGCTCCAGAGGTCCAGCAATGCCACAGCAAAGCTTTTTCTCATCTTCAAATGGAACCTCTTGGGCTCCGCTTTGTGCCTCTTGCCCCTTATCCTGTTGCTGGGTAGCACTGAGAAGAGTCTGGCCCCATGCCCTTGGCCCGTGCCCTTTAGCTATTGATCAGCATTGCTGCTCTTTATACAGGCTCAACAGCCCCAGGTCTCTCAGCCTTTCCTTCTCACAGAGATGCTCTAGATCTCTCAACATCCTTGTAGCCTTCACTGTACTCCCTCTGGTAATTTCTTGCCTCTCATGAACTGGGAAACCTAGTACTGGACCCAGTACTCTATGTGTGACCTCACTAGGGCAGAGCAGAGGAGGAGGAGAACCTCCTCAACCTGCTGGCCACACTATTCTTCATGCACCCTTCTTGGCCACAATGGGCACATTTCTAGCTCAGGGTCACATCCTGAATACTACTGTGGATCCTGGAGGAGCCAGCATCCTGGGAACAGCAAACCCCACCACCAGGCACCAGCCTCGTAAAACGTTCCTTGTGCAGAGACTGGGAACTTTGTGCTCAAGCTGTTCATGCTGTGATGAGCTGATGGCAGATGCTGCACTTGCCAGATAAGCACCCTTCAAGAATAGCTAATAAAAGCAGAGGACATTAGACATGGTAATGCTGTATTCTAAAGATAAAGAGTCTCTGTTTGAAATCATGCTAAGGTTTGTGGGTTTTTGTGAGCAGCTCTTTGGATGGGCTTGAGGTGACCTGACAGAGCAGCTTATAAAACCCTGTCTGGGACCATACACGGGGCCATATGAATGGAGAAAGTGGGGAAATAATTGAGTTTGACAGAGAACTTCTGGGACCAGAGTTTGAGCCAGTAGCTGAAATCTCTCACACTGAAGGCTCAAACACACACCAGTGAGAAATCAAGGTGCTGAATGGCTTCAACAAATCTATCTGGGCACCTTAGACTGATTTTGGGTTGTTTTGCCTTATTTATGGCCATTCACTTGCCAAAGTTGTTGACAAAATGTTTAAAGAAGTAAAAAAATCAATTTTACATCCATTTAATCTGCTTATGGAATCATTTTTCCTTATTTATGTTTCCTGTCTGGCCAAATGGTCTGTGGTCAGGCATGGGAACAGGCTTCCCAGGGACGTGGAGTCACCGTCCCTGGAGGTGTTCAAGAAATGTGTGCACCTGGGGACATGGTTTAGTGGCCATGGTGGTGTTGGGTTGATGGTGTTGACTGGATGATCTCAGAGGGCTTTTCCAAATGAAATAACTCTATGGTTCTATAAATTTCTGCTGTAACTATTCCAACACAAACAGGTCTGGTTGTACTTGTGCTACTGTTAAAAACATGTCACTTTCAGCAGCTACTCTTCTGACTTTCTGTTCTCCCTTAGAATCATAGAATCAACCAGGTTGGAAGAGGCCTCCAAGATCACCCAGTCCAACCTATTCACCCAGTGCAACCTATCCAACCAAGATCATCCAGACCAGCCCTATCCAATCAACTAGACCATGACACTAAGTGTCTCATCCAGTCTTTTCTTGAATACCTCCAGAGACAGCAACTCCACCACCTCCCTGGGCAGCCCATTCCTTTAGCAAGTTTCTCCAGCAGTAAAAGGAAATGCTTTTTTTCCCCTCTCCTGTCTCTTATTGTGCAGAATTACTCTTGGATATTAGAGCTGTCAATGGTTAGTATTAAATCATTTCCCTGCCAATTCATTGTAATCAAATCTTCCACAAAGTCAATAGCAATAACATTTTTATAAGGCATTGTCTCTCTCAATCTATTAGGGGGCTTTCAAATCTTTGAATTTTCCATTCTGAAAATAATAAATAGCGACCTGGGAGAAAGCTTGAAACCTGTGAAAGTCAGACCAGCAGCCACATAATTGCTCACACCAACCAAACCTTTGGGCCACAGCTTTGACTAGTTCCACAGGGCACTCAGTCACTTGAGTGACTTTTATTTCCTGTAGGAAAAAAATAAAATCAAAAGGAATAAACGAGCTACCAGCCCCACTGGAACCAATAACAACATTTCTACCGTGTTTAAGGGGAGCAGATGTTGGCTTTGCAGGATTTTGTGTGGTGTTACACTGAGTACATCTGTGCTGCAATGCACAGCTCCTAGAGGGACTCTGAAGGTGGTTTAAAGAGCTGCAGCACTGCAGACCAGAGCAGACAGTTGCAAAACTCACCACAAAATGAAGTATTTATTTGCACTGTGAACTTGTGTACTGTCCCAGTAACAGTGTCTTTGGCACCTGTGGTGTTGGCTCAGCAGTGGTGCAGGGACACCTGTGTGAGCACAGCTGAGGCTGCTGCAGATCTCACATCCCTCCCAGATGCACTACCCAAAGCAGTGGGTGCTTCACAGCCTATGCAAGATGCTGAGATGCATCTTTGAATCACAGGATGGTCTGGGTTGGAATGAGCTTTAAAGGTCATCTAGTCCAACCCCACTGTAGTCAGCAGGGACATTTGCAACTAGAGCAGGTTGTTCAGAGCCACAAGCAACATGAATGGTTCCAGAGATGGAGCATCTTCCACCTCTCTGGGCAACCTGGGCCAGATTCTCACCACTTTCAGTGGGAAGAGTATCTTCCTTCTCTCCATTCTGAATCTTCCCCTTTTAGTTGCAAACCATCAGCCCTCTTTGGGAAAAGTACCTTCCTTCTCTCCATTCTGAATCTTCCCCTTTTAGTTGCAAACCATCAGCCCTGATCCTTTCATAACAGCCCCTGCTAAAAATTCTGTGCCCAGCCTTTTGATAGGCCCCTTAAATACTGAAAGGCCACCAGAAGGTCTCCTGGAGCCTTCTCTTCTCCAGGCCTTTTGATAGGCCCCTTTAAATACTGAAAGGCCACCAGAAGGTCTCCTGGAGCCTTCTCTTCTCCAGGCTAAAGAACCCCAACTCTCTCAGCCTGACCTCACACAGACAGCTTCCAGCCCTTGCATCATTGTTGAAGCCTCCTCTGGCCCTGTTTCAACAGGTCCATGAGATAAATATCATCTGCTTCACTACCCTTTCTCTTGAAAAAACTTTTCACTTGCCTCTTAAGTCCTCAGGATAAACTTCAGTTTAATTTCTTCCGTCTTTAGTGGAGGCAGAGTCAAACTACTGGGGGTTTCTCTAGGTTAGAAGGAATCAAAACAGGCCACAGAAAAAGGCAACACATAATAGGCCACCTTAACTGTAAGTGTGCAGCTTGCATGGAAGCCAACAGAAGCTTTGTGGGAAAGGAAATGGCACAATTATGGCTTCCTACCATAACTATTTGCAAACACAGATGGAGAAAAAATTACAATGAATGAAAAAAAAACAGATTTCTCTATAGTTCTGCTGTGATAATGGCACTTGTTATGCTGTAACTCCATAAATGGAAGGATAAAGGCTTCTCTAAATGAGTTTGTTCAGCCTTAAGAGGAAAAGGCTGAGGAGGGGACCTCACTGCTCTTGAGCTACAGAAAGGCAGGGCAGTGAGATGAACCCGTATGGTCCTTGTGGACACGGAACAAATGTGCATGGCCAGGGGTGCAGAGTGTGTTCTGGTTAGAAAGAAGGGTGGGAAAAAATCACTTTTAGGGAAGTTAAAGACTACAGCAGGGACCCAGAGAGGCTGTGGGATTTTTCTTCCAGCATATTTAAAATTTGACCAGATGAAGCTCTGAGCAACCTGCTCTAACACACCCTGCCTTGAGTGAGAGGTTTGGTTTGGTAAGCTGCAGGAGTCCTGTCCCCCTAAGCTAGTTCTGTAGTTTCATAAATAGCTTTTGACCTCAGCCTGTAGAAAAAGCAGCATCATTCAGAGAATGCAAACAACTGGTTCCATGATGGCTTTCAGGCAGTCAGACCAGTCTATGGACATTCTAAAGCTACTGAAAGTAACAAATACCCTGCTGACTTCTAACTGGAAGAGCAAAGCAGGTGCACAGACTCCAAAACAAAAAAAAAGATCTAGAGATTTTTTTTCTGCCTAGAAGCAGAAGTTCTGTTGAGAATCACACAGGGGTGTCATGATGAACAGCTGCTGCTGTGATATTAAATGGACACATATAAAAAGTCTATTATTTCACTTTTACCCTTAGGAAGACTCCTGATGAGTTCAGTAGGGAGACCCTTATTACTGGTGTCTGCACATGTTCTAGGTGATGATGCTCCAGGTGATTCCTGCTGCTTCAGGAGAGATTCCCAATATGCCATCTCGGCATCTTCAAGAGTTTTCTCCCTTGAACATGCAGCTCTTCAGCCTGAGGTTACTTGACTTGGTTTTAAATACCACTAGTGCTGCTGTGGAACTCCTGAATCACTTCTGCAACTTAATACACACTCTCAGTATGTCCATGCTTCTGTGGATTTTATGGTACCGGAGGATCTCTCAAAGTCATGGAACAGTTGGACATTAGGTGACTTAGTACTTCTTGCACTCACAACAGCAGTCCTGTGGTCAGAGAACTATCAGCACCTGAACTAAACTACCTGAAAGTGAAGGTGTGTGAGGCACAGCACAAGCTCTGAAGGACTTGTGCTTTCTCAGGTTAATTTGAGCTTTGGGGGAGTTCAGTAACCTTAATGTCGTTGAGACATAAGCACCACAATCCCTCAATGAACTTTTTGTTTCCACCTGAAAAAACAAATCTGATTTTGAAGATACCTTAATTTGTCTAATCCAACAGTACTGTAAGAAATAGCAATGATCCCAAAGTGACCATCTACTTATGAGTGGATTTCTCCTGAGGCTGGTTTGCACACCCATACAAGAGATCATAGAATGGTTTGGATTGGAAGGGACCTTAAAGAAAAGATCATCTAGATCCAACCCCCCCACCATGGGCAGGGACATCTTCCACTAGACCAGGTTGCTCAAGACCTTGTCCAACCTGGCCTTGAGCACTTCCGGGAAGGGAACATCCACAACCTCCCCAGGCAACCTGTTCCAGTGTCTCTCCACCCTCACTGTCAAGAATTTCTTCTTATTCTCCAGTATAAATCTGCCCTCCTCAAGCTTCAAACCATTCCCTCTCATCTTATCACTCTAAGCCCTTGTAAAAAGTTCCTCGCCAGCTTTCTTGTGGGGCCATCCTTAAGTATTGGAAGGCTGCACTAAGGTCTCTCTGGAGCCTTCTCTTCTCCAGGGTGAACAGCCCCAACTCCCTCAGCCTGTCCCCACAGGTGAGGTGCTCCAGCCCTCTAATCATTGTCATGGCCTCCTCTGGACCCACCCATTCAGTGTCCTTCTTGTGTTGGGTGTGCCAGAACTGGATGCAGTACTGAAGCATGAGATGAAGCGTGGAAGTACTCTGCAAGCACTTCTCACCTGCAAGTGTGGGTGACAGGGCTACATCTGTGCAAACCACAGCTTGGAGTTTCATTGATTCTGATGGATAATTTATTTCTGACTCTGCAAGGCAAACCCATAGAGGCCAGCAGTCAATACCAGTAGAAGAGGATTAGCACAATAACACATAGTTTTGGGGTCAGCGGGCAGGCAGAATGGTTATTATTCCTATTAGCTCAGGAGTCAGGTGGAAAAGGAAAAAGTTAGCATCAACTGCAGGCTGTATATATATCTTATTTCTCCTTTTTCTTTGACAGGGCTATAAAATCTTTCCTTATTCCATTCCTTTTTTTTTTTTTCCTTTTTCTTTTTTAATACTGATGCATTTTAAACAAGAAGAAATAGAGAACAGGGACACCTCTAGTCCCTATTCTCATCTCACCTTCTTCATGTGTTCTGCAATTCCCTAATGTGTGGGAACCTGTTCAAAACCCCTCATTGTCAGCATGTTCACATCTCGAGGGACAAGCCAGCCCCACAGCTAATATTGAAGACAGTGTGTTCCTGTCTATGAATAATATGAAGAGCTGAATATTTTCTTTCTTTTTTTTTTTGCCTCTCACATGGCAATGAGGATTTTGCAATCATGTCTCCTCGGGGGCACATAGGGACCATTTAATATCTGCATTTAAACATTCTCTCACTGCCTCAAATCCCAAACTGAAATCTGAAAACCAGGAAATAGTTTGTTTCAGGATTCCTGAGCAACATACAAACAAGCCTCTGCAAACAAGTAGAGCTTTAAACCTAAAACAACCTTTAAAACCTAAACAAGATAAAGAGCACCAAGCTTAGAGGTCTTTACACTTCCAGGGGTCAAGACATGAGTCAAGGCATGAACCTGATGAAACTTGAAATAAAAGACTTCTGTGAGCAGGACAAACCCTATTTTTACAGCATAATTCCCATGGGAGGTGGATAAACACTTCACTTCCCTCCTGCCTCGTTTTCCATGCCCCAAATTTCCTTTTGCCTCTCATAAGAGATTAATTGCTCCTTACTGAATGTATGTGAGCTTTATAGGGAGCTGTGTTAGCTCCATGTGGAGAGATTCTGCTATCATTCATTTAAAGAAGTGACAAAATTACAGAAAACACAACTGACCATGGTGCCATGGTCTAGCCTTGAGCTCTGTGGTGAAGGGTTGGACTTGATGATCTGTGAGGTCTCTTCCAACCCTGATGATACTATGACCTTGAAATTAGTTTGACAATCTGGTGTCTCCAAAGCCCACCTGGAACCTAGTCCTGCAGTTCCTACCAGAGAGTATGTGCTGCCTCTGTACCAGCTAGCAGTTGATCTCCACATGGCCAAGTTCTCTCCAAAATGTTTCTGGGCATTTCAATCATTCCTGCATCACCTAGAAAGCAAAGGAACAGCCTGACCAAGATAGCTTGCAAGCAGATGAGGCTTTATGTAGGGCAGCTGGTTTACAAGTGTTGTTATGGGGATTTTGAAACACAGAGTGGTTTGGATTGGAAGGGACCTCTAAAGCTCACCCAGTCTGAGTCCCCTGCAGTCAGAAAGTAACCTGCAACTAGAGCAGGCTACTCAGAGCTCCAAATGACCTGACTTGGAATGGTTCCAGGGATGGACAGCTACCACCTCTCTGGCCAACCTTTTAATTTGAGTTCTAAATTATTATTCAGATAAAGTTTCCTAATTAGACTGGCCAAACTGTGATTCAACACTAAGAGAGTAAAGCCAGCTGAAACAGAACTAGTGCGAAAGGGAAAGCAGACAAGAATTACAAAAATATCCAGGAATAAATTAATCCTTTTCTACTGTTATTAGGAAGGTTACAAATATTTGGAGGTTTCATCAAAAAGCTCAAACTGGCCAGATGTGAGATGTTACTCTCCCACAGGTAGAAATCATAGAGTTGGAGTCATCAAATTGGTTGGAAAAACCCTCCAAGATCCAATAATCCAATCATCAACCTGAGACCACTGTTGCCATTAAACAATGTCCCAAAGTGCCATGTCCACATTTCCTAAACACCCTCAGAGATGGTGACTCCTCTAACTCCCTAGGCAGCCTCTTCCAGTGTCTGACAACAGTTTCAGTGAAGAAATTTTTCCTCATTTCCAACCTAAACCTCCCCTGGCACAAGTTCAGGCCATTTCCTCTGATACTAGGAAGAAGAGACTGACCCCAGAGACCAGTCACTGGAAATCATCAAAGCCAGGGGGCACTCAAAATGGAAAGACTGTTAAAAACCTAATCAGCTGTCTGACAATTTTTCATCCAAACAACTTGGTGAGCACTTCTAAACAAGAAATACAATAGCACTGCCTGGGGTTGGCTCCAAAATTATCCACAATTAATAAACTGACCCATCCTACACACTGTGTTATTTCCCCTGACATTTTCACAAGCTACAAATCTGATAATACAATTGCATGACAAGTTCAATCACTTCTTTATTTCATGTATATGTATATGATAATATTTTATAGCTGTATTACAGCAAAGACTGTTTACCCACATTGTATCTTCCCTAGCATAACTCAAGAGCTTTGCTTGCCTAAGAAATTACTTGTCTGCATTTTGATTAAAAAAAAGCAAAACCTCATTGTTCCCATGGCAAATGAATTCAGTCTTTAAATGAAACTCATTGTCACATCCTTTTCTGTGCAGCAAAAAAGGCATTCAACTCTTGGAATGGATTTAACCTCTAGCACAGCACTTTTGTGCCTGTATCTGATCCAGTCATGATTCATTTTTCTTCCAGAGCTTCGCCAGTTGTTTGGGCTCTGTACTTAGTTCTCAATGAACTGGCCATAACGTGGTAGTTACAGCTCCCCAGGAAATGACACACAAGTAACTCTGTCAGGTATTTTATTAGCTTGGATAGGTCTTTTATTTTAGCAAGGTCTTTTATTACCTTGGATAGCTTTGAACTGAAGGGGATGAATGAAGACCCAGAGATCCAATTTTATATCGAGAGCCATTAATTCTTTTTAACCACAGCCCCTTGATTGTTGATAGGCTTTTGTTCCGTGCTGTCACCACACAACACATTGTTTGAAGTGAATCAGAGTGCGCAAACTTTCACAGTTACTTACTTACTGGAGTTTGGATGGGTCACAGCAACCAGCCAGCAGAGGTCCTTTGACTTTCGGGATGCAAAAAGCATCTGCTCTAGATCAGAAACTGATCCAATCAGTTTTGTTCCATAATATGTGTCGGGAAACATCACAGAAGTGTTCTGGAGAAAGGAAGTACCTGTCAGTCTCAGGTGGCCGTGACTCTTCCATCTGTTAATCCACATCTTTTTGTCCATTAAACCCATCTTAATTTGGAGTACTCCAACTTTCCATCGCAACAAATCCGTAAGTCAAAGTGAACTCCATCAAAGTAAATAGCGTGGGTGAGGCAGCAAGGCCAGGATCAAGCCACAGAAGGGCATACACCTGAAAAAAAAATACAAACAAATAGAGCATCATTGAAACTGTCAGTCTCAAAAGCTCTAGTCTTGCCAGAATAACAAGTGATTCACCTCAATCTCCCTTCCTTTCAGTCTAGTAACCATTCTCTTCATGTGCACACTTTGAGTTACCTGTTTATGGCTTCAGCAACTGTTAAATGCAAACTGATCTCATACTCTGGATTCCATGTCCAGAGTGAAATAATAAATTATTTTAATTAATTAAGTGTCCAGATGTTGCCAACCACTTTCCTTGCTTGGAAGCAAAACTCACTGGTGCTTGGCAGGATTTGGCCCTCTGTGCACAGTATGTGTGACCATGACACAGCTGCATGGGTTTGCATTTACATGGCAAGTTTCAGACATTTCCATTTTCCTCGTGGACCCTGGTGTCAAGATCTCACAGACAGATTAGACTGTCCTGCTAAAAAATTCATACTGTAGGGATCAGCTAAAGTTAATTCTAAGAGGAACAGTGCATTACCCTGGGATTAGACTCATATTTCAAACAGATTGTTCACTGAGTAAGATCCCTCAGTGTGATAAAGACAGCTGAGTGGGTACCAAAGGGATGATGCAACTGATGGTCTGGAGAGGAGATGAAGAGCATTCCAGGAGCTGCAGATGCCCCGTGGGTGAGACGTTCCAAGGAGAGCTTCTCCTCTGCTCCACTTAAGGGAAGAGAGGACAGATTGCTTTGGAAATGGTTTCAACAAAAGATCCTTTTGAAAATCTGGAATGAAATTATAAAACATGGGGAAAGAGTCTGGAGACTGTGGCAAGATTCCATAGTTTTTCTGAAATAGGGCATTCTGTATGTGAGTTACAACACGAAGGAAAAAGATCCTTGTTCAATCCTTGAGGATTCCACAGTCATTCTTCCTCATATTTAGTCCAAATCTACTCTCTTTTAGGTAGATGTAAGGAATATCTAAGGAAGAAATATTTTATACAGAGGGTGGTCAGACTTTGGCCCAGATTGCCCAAAGAGGCAGGAGATGCCCCATCCCTGGAACCATTCCAAGTCAGCTCGTTTAGGGCTTTGAGCAACCTTCTCTAGCTGCAGGTATCTGTGCTGACTGCAGGGGGGTTGGACTAGATAAACTTTAAAGGTCCCTTCCAACCCAAACCACTCTGTGATTTTATGATTCCTCTGGGCTGGGAAGAGAAGACCCAAAAATTCTTCTGTACATGTTGGTGCTAGTTTACTTCTTCCAGTCCCTCCTGTATTTGCCATCTGAAAACACCTAAATACCAGCAGATTTTGGCCTCAGATTAGAAGATGTTAGCAATTTATTTGTCAGAATTGCTAATAAGTTTCTTTGTAAAACAAAACAAAACAAAAACCCAACAAACAAACAAACCAAACAGACAACCCCCCCCCAAAAAAAACAACCAACAACAACAAAAAAAATCCCACATCAAACCAAACAAAAACATGTAAAAAAATTAAACCCCACCAATGCCATAAAGGAACAAGGAATGGTTCAGCAGAGCCTTTGAAGATCAAGAAGAAATACAACTAATTTGTTAAAGTAGAAATACCCATTCACAAAGTTGTGTTCGACCTTCTGCAGTTTTCTTCTGAGAGGACAAACTTTTCATTACAGCAGCAGGATCTTCTCTGCCAAGAGAAGTGAAAACCTCACACCATAAAGTTCATGAGAATATGGATTGTGGCACTATATAAGATAATGACCACATACCTGTGCTCGCCCCTGCCACCAAATCTCATTCAACAGCAAAGGTTCTAACAACTACCGTAAATAGATATGGCAGAGGACAGCCTTTGTGTGCTCCAAGCTGTTCAGGGATGGGAATGTTGGGAGAGTGGAGTTACAGTTCATTCTGGGGTGCCTCAAGAAGAGTGTGACCAGCAGGTAGAGGGAGCTTCTCCTTCCCCTCTGCTCTGCCCTCATCTGGAATATTGGTCCAGTTGTGGGCTCCAAGATTCAAGAAGCACTGGGAAGCGCTTGGACGGGTACAGAAAAGTGCTACAAAGATGACTAAAGGACGGAACACCTCTCTTACAAAGAAAGGATGAGGGACTTGGGGCTGTTTAGAGAAGACTAAGAGGGGGATCTCATCAATGCTTATAAATACTTAAAAGGGTACATGTCAAGAGGATGAGGCCAGTCTTTTTTCAGTGATGCCCAGCTGCAGGACAAGTGGTAATGAGCACAGATTTGAGCATAAGAAGTTCCACCTAAACATGAGGAGGAAATTCTTTACTTTGAGGATGAAGGAGCAAGGGAACAGACTGCCCAGAGAGATGCTGGATTCTCTGTTTCTGGAGTAATTAAAAAACCATCTGGATGGTGCTCTGTGCAGCCTGCTCTGGCAGAGGCATTGGACTGGATGATCTCTAGAGGTCCCTTCCAAGCCCTGTCAGTTTGTGACAGACACCCATCATCTGTCCCCAACACCAGAGAAAGAAATCCAACCAAACCCCAAAATCTGAGCAAATTCTGGAAGCTGTAAGGAATTCCAAGCCAAAGAAATGGCTGATTGTGGCTGGTCCTAAGAAGTCACGACCTGATAAATTTAATTTAATAGGAAGAAGCCCCACATTTTCAGCAACTTTCATCATCACAAAGAGCAGGTAGGGCTGGAACTACAACTGCAGCTCCTATGACAAATATCTTAAGTTCTGTGATTTCCATTTACTCCATTGAATAAAGTGTGATTAGCTACCCTGGTGTGGAAGTCACTGATCAGAGTTAAACACTAATACAATTTGTCAGTTAAAACTTTTAGTGGCCATGATACAGTTGAATATGGAGTTTAACATATAATAATACGGGACAAAATATGACAACATGAAAAAAAATGAGGTGATATCAAATGTTGCAGGTAATGGAGACAACTGACAAATAGGTAGGTGTGTCACTTTGGCAAGACGTAGAATGGAAGTAGTTGAAACAGGTTGTGTTAGTGACAGGAGATAGATTTTAGATATGACCACTGGATGAATTCTATGTCATCAACAATTCTGTAAAAGCAGCAGCTAAAAATGGATTATGTTTGTTTTTAGGGAATTAACCTGGCAAATAAACTCAATTTAATGCCTACAACACTGTGAGAGCTTTAAAGTGAATCTCACAGTTTCTCTGTAGCTTGGTACCAGTGATATTAGCAAACAGATGCTCTGAAACTGGCTTAATATTGCTAAATTAATTTTTGTTGGTGTGCTTGCCTGAATCCAAAGAGAACTGGAAGCACAGCAGAGTAAATCAGAAGTGAAATGCAATGGTGTAGAAAGACTTCAGTGTACACAACAACCCTTTCAAAGATCATCAGCCCACACGCGTGGAGCAGTGAGTTTTATGAGACCTGAAGCAAAGGGCAGAGCAATGGAGAAGGTTTTTCTGTCCCAGAATCCTAGCTGCTGATTTCATTTACCTTGTGACCTTAAGGACCAGTATGGGGAATTCAGGGGAAGGAATTGGACACTTCATACATCCATCAGTAAAAATAATAGCAGTACACCTCCCAGCCCACTCCTACCAACTACATTAAAAACAAACCCAAGCACTTATTTTGGTTTTATATTTCATAGAATCATAGAATGGTTTGGGTTGGAAGGGACCTTAAAGATCAACTACTTCCAACCCCCTGCCATGGGTAGGGACACTGTCCACTAGGTAAGTCTAAGCTGGCTTTGAACACATCCGGGGAGAGGGCATCCACAACTTGCTTTTAATATTAGGTTACAGCAGCTTTGCCCTCCCAAGCTTGCTAGAGCCTCTGAGAAAGTGAGATGCTGATACATGGGGATCTAGCTCCTCAATCCTGAAAGAAGTGTCATAATGCTGCATAATCCCACATCAACCAGCCCAGTGAGAGGCTGCTATGTGTAACAACTCCAACTTGAGTACAACTCCTTAGTCTGCATCATGGGTTCACCTTAAAACCCACAGTTCATTCCCAGTTAGCTGGCCCTCTCTTCCTACCAACATCTCCTCCATTTTTGTGTTCATACCTCACAACAGAACAAGTGACAGTGATACACTGAAGAGTGTCCAACAGAGGCCTCTCTGAAGAGGAAAGGCTGAGAGACCTGGGGCTGCTTAACCTGGAAAAGAGAAGACTGAGGGAACATCTCATTGGTATCTAAAGGGTGGGACTGAAGAAGGAGCCAGTCTCTTTTTAGTGGTGTCCTGTGATAGAACAAGGGGCAACGGATACAGACTGGAACACAGGAAGTTGCACCTCAACATGAAGAAACACTTCCTGATTGTAACGGATGCTGCCTTGGAGCAGGCTGCCTGGATAGGTTGTGGAGTCTCCTTCTCTAGAGACTTTCAAGCCCTGTCTGGATGTGTTCCTGTGGGACCTGCCTTGAGTGATCCTGCTTTGGGAGGGGGTTTGGACTCAATGATCTCTGGAGATTCCTTCTGACCCCTACCATTCTATGATTCTAAAACTCACAGACTGGTGGGAGCAGCTAGTGTGAAAAAATCATTCAACAACTTGCAATGTCACCAACACAAGCTGGAACTAAACATGTCTGGGAAGACAAATTCCTTAACTGCCGGCTTCTGAAGGACAGGGTAGGTAACATTAACTTGGCTAATTGTTTACTTGCTTAGCTAATCTAACATAATCTGCCTTGATTAGATTTTGATTTCATGCTGGATGAGTATACTGCTTCTGTGTGCCGTTGGCTTAATTTGTGGACCGTACCAAAAAATCATTTTTATCAGGCGTTTAACACTCCAAAGCTACAAGGGAATGGTGGGGAGAGAGAAGGTGGCCAGCTCTGCTGGTATTAAAAGGGTCATTAAACTCAGCAGGAGGTAAAGGTCTTGTTTCGGGTTGCTTAATTAAAAATGAAGCGTAAGCAAAAGACATTCAAGAGAAATATTCAGATGCAAAGCACAGTGAAGAAGCTTATGTATGGAACCAGATAGCACTTATGGATGATGCTTCCTGTCTCTTACTCGAGCTCCTTCCACCAGAAGTCTTTCAAGTTCACAAAACCTCAGTTTGTGGGCTCCATGCTCCAATGGTTTAAAGGGGAATAAATTCTAATGAGCATAACGGAACTGCCATTGGCTTGATAAATTCTAAACGTTCACATGAGGAGAGCAGAGGTAATTTTAAGCCTAATGAAATGTTACAAATACATAATTTTTTGATCACTTTTTAGGGTTTTACTGCCATGAGGCCAGAAACTTTCCCTGGAGTTTATTTAAAGCTTTTATTGCTTTGATTAGGAGAGGGAGAAGAGAGGAGAATTTGGCCTGAAGAAATTAAATATGAAGTTTGATTGAGGTAGTTCTCTGAAATGCAGGATTCAATACTGTGGGGTTGTGGCATGTAAACAATACTTTCTGCAGCACAGGAGTGCAGAAATACAGTTCTAGCAAATGATGAAAAAGCTGGGATGGTTTCATGGGCCTTTAATAAGTAGCAAAGTTCAGAGTCTTCACCTTGAAGTCTCCAGTTGAAATTTAGATTGATTGTGACTAAAAGTAATTTCTGTCTGACAGTTCATGTGAAGAGAGTTTCTTCATTTCATAGCAAATGTGTGGCCAACAGCCTAAAAATTATTATCACCATTTAACAAGTCCATTGGCAGTTCCAGAGGCACCATGGACTAGTGGAAGTCAATCCTGCCTGCCTGGGTCTGAGAGAAGCTGAGGTGGGGTAGGGAAAAAAAACCCAGAAGCAAATTATCAGCGTTATAAGTCTTCCATGGAAGAATTCACAAATTTAATTGCTTGAGCCTCTCTGTAGGAGCAGAACTCACTCACTTCCTGAGACCAAGCTGCTACCTGGGTAATGTATGTTGGTTTTTTTTTTTTATCATAGAGCTGAGTCTTCTGGTTTGGGGAAAAGGAAATTGAGCATCTTGGACACAACCACTTGGAAAGGAGACAATAAAATGCCATTTCTGTCCTAGCAGGGAGAAACACATCACAGGGTGATTCTGGCAAGTGCCAAAACTGAAGTTCAGTTGTGTGTCTCAGTTAAATCCCCAAACTAACTCTGCTCTAAAGAGTCTAGCTCTGGAGTACCAGATCCAGTTGTCTATAATACCAGTAATACTGTACAGTAGTACAGTACCAGTAGTACTCTACAGAGAGACAAGAAACTATCTACTGTCTACTCTCTACAGAGAGACAAGGAACTATCAGAAAGAGAGCAGTGGAAACTACAAAGATGCTGAGAGGGCTGAAGCAGCTCTGTGAGAAGGAAAGGCTGAGAGATCTTTAGCTGTTCAGCCCAAATAGGGAATCTTCTCAGTGCTCAGCAAGAGAAGAGGGTGGGGACAAGAGGATGGAGACAGACTATTGTCAGCTGTGCCCAGAAATAGGACAAGGGGCAACAGGCATGGATTGGAACTGAGCAAGTTCCATGTGAAAAGGAGGAGGAAATGATTTGCTGTGGCAGTGCTGGAGCCCTGGAGCAGGCTGCCCAAAGAGGTTGTAGAGTCTTCTTCTTTGGAGACTCCAAACCTACCTGGATATTGTGATGCTGGGCAGGGTACTGTGCGTGGCCCTGCTTTAGCAGAGGGGTTGGACTGGATGATCTTCAGAGTACCCTTCCACTCCCCCAGCATGCTGGGATTCTGTGAAAATTAGGTGGGATGAGCCAAGGCACATTGACTCAACTTGAGCTTCTGCATCTGCTGCATGACAAAGACTTTTCAATACAGCTTCTATTACCTAATTCAATATACATTTCCCTATTTCAAATAAAACTGAAGAAGCAATGAAGCAAGGCAATAAGCCTATATTCTTCCAAATTTTAAATTATTTTTGCTCATATCTGAGAAAAGTTCACTGCCTTTCCTGGAGTCATTGATGTGTTTGTAGAAAAGGAATTGAAATGACTCAGAAACCGTGCTCATGAAATGCAGGTTTCAATTCTTCCCAAATAAATGTGCCAGGCAAAACATTTGCAAACATTCCCATTCAGAAGCCTGCAATGCAAAGTGATTTCTCTGGCCAACTGCAGCTAAATGTATTCCTACCATTAAGCAATAATAATCAGCCATTAAACTTAAATAATAATAATTAAGAAGTAGTCATTGCCTATTAGTGACAGTCCTAGGAAGAGCAAGTGAGGGTGAATTAAGGCTACTGGCAAAGGATGCATTCAGCTTTACTGTTTTAGTTAAGTCTCATATTGGCACTGCCTCATGCATCTGTACCAAACATACAGAATATGGGAGCTAATCAAATCAAGTCTCACTTGAAAACCTTTCTTTTGCTGCATGGGTTATTGCAGATCATATAGTACAAATGACCCAACAAGATGACCTTTCATGGACAAAACTCAAGTCTTGATAAATCATATCAATCATTAAAGTTGGGACAGACCTCTAAGACTATCAAGTGCAACCTGCTGCCCACAATATCTCCATGACCACTAGACCACGTCCTGAAGGATCACATCTAATCATTTCTCGACCAGTTCCATGGAGGAGGACTCCACCATCTCCCTGGGCAGCCTGTTTTAATGCCCTCCTACTCCTTCAGTAAAGAAATATTCCTAATATCACAGAATCAGAGAATCAAAGAATCATAGAATGTCAGGAGTTGGAAGGCACCTTGATCAAACCTAAACTTCCTTTGGTGCAGCTTGAGGCCATTTTCTCTTGTCCTGTTGTTAGTTACTTGGGAGAAAAGGCCAACAATGGCCTCAATCCAACCTCCTTCCATGTAGATACAGAGAGCAATAAGGTTTCCCATCCTCCTCCTCTTCTTCAGACTACACAATCCCAGCTCCCTCAGCCTCTCCTCATGAGACATGGTCTCAAACCCCTCACCAGGTTTGTTGCCCTTCTCTGTACCTGCTACAGCCACTTATACCATAGTGCTCAAAACTGGACACAATATTCAAGGCACAGTTTCACCAGTTCTGAGTACAGGAGCACAATCACCTCCTTGTTCCTGCTGGCCATGCCATTTCTGATACAGGCTAGGATGCTGTTGGCCTTCCTTCAAAGTAAATCATCACATTGATGTGAAGATTTATATATTTTATATATATATATATAATCTCACACACACTCCTGCATATACGATAAGGGTCTGTGGACTGATTTTTACCCCAAACCAGAGAAATAGTTTTATGTTAAGGAGAAACTGCATCTAATTGAGGATTGAATTATTTATTATGTCTTGGGGCAGCTTTAAATTATGAACTTTTTGCATCTCATTTTTATGTCAGAGAAGATCAGCCTTTTCATGTCTATGCAAGTCTCATCATTTCTTCATCAGCTTATTTTTTCCCAGGTGGTGCATGGGACAAAATCTGTCCTTAGGTGAGCAAATCAGCATTGATTTCAGTGACAAATGTATACATACAAGGGCCATATTTTGTTCTGTGTGGAACCACAACTCTCCCTGATTTATACCCTGTGTTTTCTAGAGTGCAATAACCTCATTGCATCATTTAATTCAGAAACATGTAAATTATCCAAAAAGCTGAGGTGTGCAATTCCTGTGGGAAGCAGAACACCTTTGATAGGTCAAGAAAAGTGATTATTACCGTGGCTACCAGCAACTTTTAATTGCCATAATAGACTCCTGTTCAGGGAGAAGTTGTTAGGTTGGCAAAATACAATGAATATGAACTTTGTCACAAAACCTTTCACTACAGAGAGAAGTTTTCAAAGTACAACTGAAACACAGAGCAAAACATGCTTAGCATGTCCAAGAGTCAGACACACAATGTCCTCAGCCATCCGTGTCTTCTGCAGGGAAAGCAATGCAAACATCTTGTTAAAAATCTACTCATTCTCATAATCTTCCTGCTTACTAACTCTGTATAAACAGAATTATTAGGTCTCCAATTCCTTTCTTTTGATTCCTATTTATTTCCACTAGTTTACTACAACACCTCCAGATTATCAACTCTGTATTACATAAACCCAAGCCACTCTTGCTGCTGAGGCACTCTGCTGGGTCCCAGTTTGTTGCTACTGGAAAGCCGTTCCATTGAGGACACATCAAAACAACAAAAATCTACAACTGTGACACTGGAAAGAATGATAGCTGATGTCCATGATAAATAATGCAAAGCATGAGCTCATCTGGCCTACCCTAGATGATGATTCATTTGGAATCTTTCACCTCCCAAGGCTTAAAGCATTCTAACTTCAGGTTATTACTTTTTTTTTAGTGTTTTAAAGTATTGTAGCACTTTCATATATTGAAATGTGCTACCTGAGCAACCCAGTTTGATGAATGGTTGGTTTTGGTGGTCTCATCCTTGTTGTTGATTACAACAAACTAAACTGCAGCTATAAAGGTGAGAAATGTTCAGAAAGAAATCAAGCTGAAGAGGACTGCACCAGCATTCAAGTCGGGGGTAAGTTTGTCTTTAAGTTTGGAGAAGAGAAGGCTCCAAGGAGACTTAGAAATGCCTTCCAGTACCTGAAGGGGCCTAAAAGAAAGCTGGGGAGGGGCTTTTCACAAGGGCTCGTAGTCACAGGATGAGAAGGAATGGATTTAAGAGGGAAGAGGGTAGACTTTAGACTGGATATTAGGAAGAAATTCTTGACAGTGAGGGTGACGACAACACTTGAACAAGTTGCCTGCAGAGGTTGTGGATACCCCCTCCCTGGAAGCGTTCTGTGCTAGTTTGAGCCTAGCTAGCATGNACTCTGGTCTCGTGGAAGGTGTCCCTGGGCATGGCAGGGGTTGGAACTGGATGATCTTGAAGGTCCCTTCCAATCCCTACCTTTCCATGATTCTCTGAGATCCCTCCGTGGCCAGTCCTAAGCAGAGTCCCTGCTGAAAGCTTGATGAAGTCAGATAATGTGTAACGAATACCGCAATAGAACCACAGGCTGGTTTGGGTTAGAAAGGATGCTTAA
The DNA here is from genome assembly GCA_013400475.1 of Tricholaema leucomelas. NCBI lineage: Eukaryota > Metazoa > Chordata > Aves > Piciformes > Lybiidae > Tricholaema lacrymosa > Tricholaema leucomelas. The sequence continues at coordinate 910,967 of WAAF01002160.1, forward strand.
AGGTCATCAAGCCCAACCGCCTGCAGTAAGCAGAGCCAACTAGATCAGGCTGTTCAATAAAAGCATCCACCTTCTGCAGCTGTAAATATACTGAGAACATTTCATGAAAAGGCCAGTCAGTTATGGTAGTAAGTCCTGGTGTGATTTAAGCCTGTGCTAGAAAGCCCTAGTTTCTCACTGTAGGGCCAGCAGCTGAGGACCAGCAGCTCTGGTCCAGCCTGGGAAGCTCAGAGGAGAAACTGATTTGCTTTTGCTAGCTGGACTGTGTGTGTAGGAATGCTTGCTGTGTTACTGATTTACTTTTGTCAAGAAAATAGAGATTTGATGACTAAGAAGATATTGAGTTGTACAGAGGATCATAACATTTGAAGACTGCATTCCAGCATTCTTTTAAAAACTCCATAGGTTTATGTGAGATCATTGACAAACACAGTCATGCTTCTAGCCTCACCACAAAGCTCTCCTGTCCTTTTATACTGTCACCATCTGCTCTGCCACATCTGGAGGGCTGTGTGCAGTTCTGATCTCCTAGCCTTGGCACAAAGCTGTCCTGTCCTTTTAGCCTGTGAGCATCCCCTCCACATCTGGAGGGCTATGTGATCTCCACAGCTCAAGAGAGATGGAGAACTACTGGAGAGAGTCCAGCAGTGGCTACACTCTCAGCTGAGTGGCCTAGAGCATTTCTATGAAGAGGAAAGGCCGAGAGGTCTGGAGCTGTTTAGACTGGAGAAGAGCGGCCTGATAGAGGAACTTCTCAATGCTCAGCAAGAGCTAGAAGACTGGGGGCAATTGGGACAGACTCTTCTCAGTGGTGCTCAGTGACAGGACAAGGGACAATGGGCACAAACTGGAACCTAGCAGGTTCCATCTGAGCAGGAGGAAAAAGTTCTTTGCTGTGAGGGTGCAGGAGCTCTAGAGCAGGCTGCCCAGAGAGGATGTGGTGTCTCCTCTGGAGAAGTTCCAAGCCTGCCTGGTCAAACACTGTGCTCCTGGGCAACCTGCTACAGGTGACCCTGCTTTAGCAGGGGTGGGTGGGTTAGGTGATCTCAAGAGGTCCCTTCCAACCCCTAGTATTCTGTGATGTAAGGTAATTCCTGGTATAACATAACCTAGCTTTTGATAATTACCCAGGTTTTACTGTAATGAACAAATGGATAACTAGCAGCAGTGAGACTTCTGTCTGTGAGGATGGAGATTATGGTGAATGTTTCAGAGCTCTATTTACCTCTTCAGAAGGTCAACTGCAGGTAGCAATGGCAAACTTGTATGTAACTACAAGCTTCAACTTTACACTTTCTCTATAACAAATTTCATACCACAAAGTGGCTTTAAAGACAGGTTAAAAAATAAAAGAAAAAAGAGTAATTTTCATCATTGTGGAACAAAAGCACTAAAGCTCCTTGTGATTGTAATATAGAGAAAAGATGTTATTGAGTGACACATCTGTCTCCAAGGTCTGGAAAGGAAATAGAATATGCTTTTACTTACCTAGTGCTCACTTCAGGCATTCAATCTAAACAGTCATTTTGAAGTTTTACAGAAGACAATACAAAATACCATGCAATCATGGACAGCTTTTGATGACAAAAAGCAAAGAGGCAAGGAATCCTTCCACTTTAGCAAGTAGATAAAAGACCATCTTTGTATTTCTGAATGATGCTCAAGGCTCTGGTGTTGCAGATCAAAATAACTCAATATTGCTTCTCTCCAATGCACTTTTACTTCTGGAGTTGGTTCACCTATATTGATTCACTGCTGGTGCTTACTCTCGATGAGCTTCACACACCCTTTTTGTATGAGGTCAGCACACAAACAAAAATAACACTAGACTTAGGAGGAAACAAAGTAAGGGTATTTATGAGACTAGAGCTGAAATCTCCTCCTTGCTTCAGTTAGCCCTTCAAGAGCAAAAAAAAGAGGAGTTCTTTCATGCCTTGCATCCATTGTCTGTCCTGCTTGATGACTTCTTTCCAAAGCAAATCAAATCCCCACATCTGGTACTTTGACATTCTAATCAGTCACTCTGCATATTGGCTGGGAAGGGGGACAAAATAGAGGGAAGTAGTAAAAAAACACAGAATCATGGAAGTGTTTTGCTTGGAAGAGATCTTTAAGATCATCAAATCCAACTGTTAACCCAGCACTGCCAGGTCACCATTAAACTATGTTCCTCAGTATCATATTTCAATGTCTTTTAAACCCCTCCAGGGACAGATCTCCACCAGTGCCCTGGGCAGCCTGTTGCAGGATTTGACAACCCTTTTGGGGAAGAAACTGTTACTAAAATCCAACCTAAACCTCCCCTGACACAAATTGAGTCAGTTTCTTCTTGTCCTATTACTTGTTCCTTGGAAGAAGAGATCAACCTCCACCTCTCTCCAACCTCCTTTCAAGGAGCCATGTTTTATCTCTGTTGCCAGATGTATGTCAGCTATTTCATTTCATAGACATCCTCACAGTAAGAAGCTGCTTACACTGGCTGTTCAGACTATGTGTGAACAACAGCTCACATGACCCACCACCATTCCTTCAGCCCTGGCTCTTGGATGCAAGAGAAAGGCATCTTTCAGGAGTGTGAAACAAGAGGACACAAGTATCAGAAAATAGATCTGGTTTATAGAAAGATTTGAGTGGGTAAAGAATAAGAAAAATATGCACTCAAAATGAGACTTCAGATTTCATTTTTAACTAAAGGAATGTAAACATACTGCCACAGGGTGACCTCAGCCATCTGATGTTCAGTGTTTTTTTTCATAGCACTATTATCTTGTTTGTAAATGCTCCTGCTCCTTTGACCTCCATGGGAAACAGCAGAAGCAGACCTAAAATTCCTCTTGAGCTGAGCATACTGATACTAAATGTAGATTTTGGCCAAATATCTGCATACAGACAATAGACAAGTGCCTCATAGACACTCTGGAGATATGCAAAGTTAGGGTTGATGGGGCTCTGAGTAACCTGGACTAGTCGAGGACATCCCTGGCTACTGTAGAGGGGTTGGACTAGATGACTTCTAGAGCGCCCTTCCAACCCAGTGCCTTTTGTGATTCTGTGGTTGTTCCTTCAGCTTCTCGTCTCTCTTTCTCCTCTAAATGCCCACATTTTATAGGTTCTTTTTTTCCTTTTTTATTCCTCACAAAACCACTTTCAGGCCAGCATAATTTTCCAGGCAAATTGCACACTTGTCAGATCACCTGATTAAGAGCCCGGTACTCATTACGATAAAAACCAACATGTTCAGTGAATCATTAAAAAGCAGATTGGTCAGTAATAATAATCACTTTTCTGCTAATAAATACAGCTCAGCATGCCTAATTTTGTGTCCTACTCAAATACCAATGGTGAAGAATTCACCTTTTAAAAAGTACGCTACTGACTGTAATATTAGTACCTTGGTCTTGGTAAGGAGCATTTCTTCTGTCTTTAAAAGGGCTGCTGGTTCATGTATTAATTATTTCACTCAATGAGTGCATTGATTTCCTGAAAACCTCTTCATGCATAAAAGCAATTTGAATATGGTGTATGGTTAAATCTTCTCAATCAACTTGCCTACAAAGAAAGACCCAAGCTGTACTTGAGTTCAAGAGCTAGCATCAGGAATGGAAGCACAGTGGAATGACTTCAGTGTGTTAATCATCACCACACAGCAGTGTGATAAACACCCGCAGCGACACAGCAACCCTGACCATTAGCTCACCACGAGGCAAGATTTGGAAATGTGGGGGACAGAGCAAGGCTGCAGAAGGATATTGTGTGGCAACAAGATGCGTCCAGCTCTGGAGCCCCCAGCACAAGAAGGACATGGATCTGTTTGAGGGGCTCCAAAAGAGGGCCATGAAGATGATGTGATGGCTGGAGCACCTATCCTATGAGGACAGACTTGGGGGAGTTGAGTCTGGTCAGCCTGGAGAAGAGAAGTCTCCAGGGAAACTCTAGAGCAGCCTTCCAGTACCTGAAGGTAGCGACAGAAGAACTGAGGAGAGACTTTTTATAAAGGCCTGTAGTGATAGGACAAGGGGCAATGGTTCAAAATCAGAGCAGGGAAGATTTACATTGGACATTAGGAAGAAATTCTTTACTATGAGGGTTGTGAGACACTAGAACAAGTTGCCCAATGAAGTCGTAGACGCCTCCTCCCTGGAAGTGTTTGTGAAGTTGATGCTCTCAGCAGTGCAGGAATGGGCTTTATAACTTGCTGGTCCACTTGCAGCAGCATTCATAAGGAAACTGTTTTGTGTTCTTGTTTCAGGGACCTGACCACTGAAATAACCATCAGAGTGAAGTTCAGGACTCTGGGAACTTATAGAATGATTTGTGTTGGAAGGGACCTTTAAAGCTGATCCAGTCTAACCTCCCTGCAGTAATCGGAAACATCTACCAAAGCAACACAATAACTGAGACTCCACTCACAGCCATGAAACTGTTGCTCTGGCCACCACAGCTCAGCCCCACCATCTCCTTCCACATCAGTTAAACATGGTAGTGAGGCTCTTGTTCATATCTATGGGCCAGAAAGCTCCCTGTTGTAAGGAAGCACCCAGAAAGGCCTTCAGGTGTTCATTCACATCCCTTACTGGTTCCTGCTGCTTCCCAAAACCCACCCCTTAAGCGCATCTAGATGCACAGTAGATGTGGTGCTTAGGGACATGGTTTAGTGGTGGTCTAATGGTGTTGGGTTAACAGTTAGACTTGATGACCTTAAAGGTCTTTTCTAGCAAACACAGTTCTATGATTCTATCTCCTTTTGTAAGTCTGCTTATTTCTGGTTTCAATCTGTGGTCTGAAATTCTTTAGGAGATGTTCACTGTTTAGAAGTGGAGATCATAAACCCTCTTTGCTAATATGATGTGGCTGTCTGGTCTGTGCTTGCTCCTAGGACATTATCCCTGTGCTGCAAGGCAAGACTAAATGCATGACATTAAGCAGCACAAGTAGCTTATGTCATGAATACTGTGGTGGGTTTACATCATTTAGAGTTTGGGGTTTAACTGCCAAAGGTAAATTACTACACTAGAATTTGGAATTTGGAAATTTACTTGCAGAAATTTGGAAGTAAAATGAAATGATTATTTAGAAAGTTGGCTAAATAGAAAGGGTAATAAACAAATACAAATACATATATATATATATATACATTTATATATACAACTAGACAATAGCCTAGCTAATATCCCTGGACCAAAAGTGCAGGCCCCTCATCCTGTACAAACCCAAAATGCTCGGAGGGCTGTCACCAGCTAAGACAATAATATCTCTTTTCCACTCCCAGACAACACTCTTACTAGCCTGAATAGTTCTCAACACAGAGAAGCAGTCAAGGCCAGAGGGACAGAAACAGGGAGAAATAAGCAAGCAAGGGAGAGCAAGGGAGAGAAAGCAAACTCCAAATCTCAGACTATATAGAAAAATAACAACCCAATGAAATAAATTTATCTCTTATGTTCTGTCCAGCCCCTTTTGAGATGCACCCTTCAACTCTTGAACATTTTATTTACAGTTTAATATTAAGCCACTAGCCTTTAAATCTGACAATGACAGGAGGCATTAGTAGGTAGGGCCAGAGACCAAACACGAACCAAGTAAGCCAACATCTGTAGCAAGGTTGGATCTGCAGTTGAACTGCCTCCAACCCTCTTCATTTTGCTGTCCTAAAACCGCAGGAGTACTGTGATTTATGACTTCAACAGTTTCTAATGAGCCACTTTGAAAGATCTGTACTATTTGTAAGTCTTAAAATAGCAAAATCCAAAACAGATACTGAGTTAATTACAGACTTTAATCAGGGAGCAGGAAGATTGACAAAAACTGTCCTCTCATTAAGAACAGAGCACAACTCTTTGTAGTTCTGATGCTGAGTATTTTTAAGAGAACTTCGTAAACAAAGTAGATCAGTGAGTTCATTTCCAATTATGTGAATAATATTGGATAATATGTTAGAACATTTGCACTGGGTAATAAATCTCATGTTAGAATCTCATACTTATTTAGACTGTTGTCACCTTTTCGTTGCTTCCTAAGTAAAATCTGAATCCGATACTTTGATTCAATGAGAACTACCGGGCATTGATTCTTCCTTCTAGTGCTTTCAACTTGAGTCTTTTGAGGAGATAATTTAATTCTTCAGGCACAATCCTCCTGCCCCAGTGCAAGGAAAGCTCTGAATCCCATAAAGATGTGTCCAAGGAAAGAGCTGTATCACCCTCTCCTGCTTTTCTGATAAACTTCTATTTATACCACAATATCTACAGAGAAATCCTTCTAGAATGATTTCAGATGGCACTCAACAAGGGTCAAGAGAATTTCACATTCTGCAAATAAAGAACTTCACAGTAAGTTCAGCTGGAAGTACCTGGAGTTCAAGATTGCTACCAACAATCATTCTGTGGAACAATCATGCTCTGTGAAAAACCCTTTGACAAGGAAAGAAGGTCAGGAAACCTGTCATTTTTCAAGGGTGATCTTAGCAGTGCATAAAGGAGTTCTCAAAATGGGAGCTAATATCTGCTGAACAAAGCAACAAGAGTATGATTATTGAAATGAATCATAGAATCAACCAGGTTGGAAGAGACCTCCAAGCTCATCCAGTCCACACTATCACCCAGCCCTGTCCAATCAACCAGACCGTGGCACTAAGTGCCTCATCCAGGCTTTTCTTGAACACCTCCAGGGATGGTGACTCCACCACCTCCCTGGGCAGCCCATTCCAATGCCAATCACTCTCTCTGGCAAGAACTTCCTCCTAACATCCAGCCTGAACCTCCCCTGGCACAACTTGAGACTGTGTCCCCTTGTTCTGTTGCTGCTTGCCTGGCAGAAGAGACCAACCCCACCTGGCTACAACCTCCCCTCAGGTAGTTGTAGACAGCAATGAGGTCTGTCCTGAGCCTCCTCTTCTTCAGGCTGCACACCCCCAGCTTCCTCAGCCTCTCCTCACAGGGCTGTGCTCCAGGTCCTTCACCAGCCTCATCGCCCTTCTCTGGACACCTTCCAGTACATCAACATCCCTCTTGAATTGAGAAGCCCAGAACTGGACACAGTACTCAAAGTGTGGCCTGATCAGTGTCTTAGAACTATAATAGAATCTTTAAGGTTGGAAAAGACCTCTAAGGTCATCAAGTTCAGCCATCAACCCAACACCACCATGCTCACTAAACCATGTCCCAAAGTGCCATGTGTACCCATTTTTTTAACTGCTTCAGGGGTGGGGACTCCACCAACTCTCTTGGCAGCCTGCTCCAATGCCTGATCACTCTTGCAGCAAATAATTTGTTTTCCTAATATTCAACCTAAACCTCTCCTGGTGCAACTTGAGGCCATTTCCTCTTGTGCTGTTGCTAGATCTTAAGAGGAGCCAAACGCCCAACTCATTCCAGCCTCCTTTCAGATAGATGTAGAGAGCAATTGCTAATTATTGCCATAATGCAGATTATTTCTTTAAAAGAAAACTTTCTAATTTGGTTTGAAAGGTTTAAAGTGTTTTGCTCCATGCTGTCATGAGGCCTTAACTCACAGGCTGAGGAAATAAAAAGGGAGAGGGGAGAAATCAGAGTGTATGGGCACATAGGGAAGAGTCTACCAAGCATGGATTAGGGGTGAGAGTTTTGAGGGACAGTCTGAAATAGCAACGGGGAACTGAATTTGGGCTTGTAAACTAAGCAAGCCCACAGAAAAACAAAAAAAACCAAACAACCTCTTACTGCTAAAACACACTGCTGCAAGTAAATCCTTTGATGAGGAATTTAACATTAGAAGCAGTGATTTGTTTGCCCCAGCCCAATTCATTAGCTCTGAGCAAGCATCAGAGTTAAGAATATAAATTTGGAGTGTTCTTGGTTGGTGATAGGTGCTGCCTGATGGCAGGAAGTCATTTCCTTGCTCAGAAGAAGCTCCTGGTTTCCATGTGATTTAAAATGCCACCAGAAATAAAGGAATTATCAAGGCTTGGCCTTGATGTACGAGCCTATTTAAATCCCTGGGGTGAGACGCTGAGGACTATTCTTCCAAAACAGCCTGAACAGGATCATTAAGCAGTGCAATAATAGCTTGGAATTGGTTCCTGCAGTATAAGGATGAAGCTGTAGCGGGTGTGCTGGAAAGAGCTGCTCAATTACAGGCAGCTGAATGGAAAGGCTAAATAGGACATGGGATACAGCAAACAGTTCAAGCTGCTGAAAGGCTGCAGCTGGAACCCAGTATGCACCAAACACTCCTCCTTACAGATTCAGGTCAGGATGAAAGTTAGGGAACTTGATATGTATTGAAGGAATTTGGCTTCCTTTGGGGAAATGTAATCCTTCTATAGCTGATAGTCATAGAACCATTAAGGTTGGAAAAGACCTCTAAGGCCAAGTCCAGCCTTCAACCCAACGCCACCATGCCCACAAACCCATGTCCCTAAGTATCATATCTACACGTTGTTTAACATGTCTAGAGATGGTGACTCCACTACTGCCCTGGGCAGCCTGTTCCAGGGCTTGGCCACTCTTTCAGTAAAGGAATTTTTCCACATATCCAATCTAAACTTCTCCTGGTGCCACCTGAGGACTTTTCCTCCTGCCCTCCCATTTGATGCTTGGGAGAAGAGACCAATCTCCAACCTCCTTTCAGGTAGCTGTAGAGAGCAAGAAGGTCTCATTTTCTCCAGTCCAGACTTGCAGGTCCAAAGCCAGGGATCACAGTCTATGATTGTTCTGTATCTCTGACTTCCACTTCTGGAAGGTCAGGAAACATGGTAAGGCTTTTTGTTTATTTGGTTTGGGGTGGAGTTTGTGTGTTTGTTCTTACCTACATGGAAATATAATGGAGAGTGTAGTTTGAGGGTCTGGGAAAGAGGAACAATACAGATCACTGCTGACTGCAGGGGGGTTGGACTAGATGACCTTTAAAGGTCACTTCAAACCCAAACTAGTCTGCATTTCTGTGACTCTGTACTACAAAGCTGCTTTGTCCCCTGGAAAGGCCACTGCCTTCTAGGTGCTGGTGTGTGTAGAAGCTGAGCAGCAGAAGGCAGAGTGGTGACATTGCTCTTCTAAACACACTGAACACTAGTGCTGAGCTACTCCAGAGCACTCAAGGACTGACAAATTATTTATCAATGGACAAAGGAAAACAAAATCTTTCTATGCCTATCTGGTCTCTAATTATTTTCATGCCACATTTTGCCATTTATTTTGACCATTTTTTGAATTTTCTTGTAAAATTCCCAATGTAAACCATGGTGAACTCAGCTTTGTCCTAAACCACCATAACTTGGGATTTTCTTTCAACAGTATCTCCCTATCTTTGGACTTGATTATCTTAGAGGTCTTTTCCAACTGAAACAATTCTATGATTCCTTAGACTTAATTCTATGAGGCTGACATTAATCACCCATTCACCATTTGCAAGTTTCACTGTGCAAATGCTGAAATCCAAGGCCCCATCTTACAGATATACACATGGACTGTTTCTTTTGTCATAGGTACTATGTTAATGTGACTGCCCAGATGAGAAGATGTGAACAAGGTGGTAAGGTATTGTAAAGCCCAGACTTGAATTTAAACAAGCCTATCTGACAAGAGAAACATCCAAAAGAAGGGGTAGTAATAATAGAATGATAGAATCAGTCAGGTTTGGAAGGGACCACAAGGATCATTTAGTTCCAACCCCGCTGCCATGGGCAGGGACACTTTACCCTAGATCAGGCTGGCCAGAGCTCCATCCAGCCTGGCCTTAAACACCTCCAGAGATGGGACCTCAACCACCTCCCTGGGCAACCCATTCCAGGCTCTCATCATTCTTATGGTGAAGAACTTCCTCCTCACGTGCAGTTTGAATCTACTCACCTCCAGCTTTGCTCCATGAGAAGCAAAACTGGCTACCTCAGTGTAATATTTGTTAGCTAGATTGCTGCTTTCACTGTGTCTGGCCTCAGAGGTATCCTCTAATTTGCTCTGTTCTTTCACTGAACAGCTGAAACTGTTTAATAACATAAATAACTAACAAAAACTTGATAAAGAAGTAATGATAAACAATGTACTTCTGCTTTGCATTCCTGGCTCATTTGATATCCCACAGGTAACAACCACAAACAACTGCACAAGGCCTTGAGAAAAAACTCTCCATCCAGCCCCACTAAAGACAGTGGAGATCTCAGCCTGGTCTTCAACCATCTCCTCCATTTTATCTCCTAATACATGAAACCCACTGAATACTTTTAAGAGATACCTCTTCTGAAAGGCTCTTCTCTTCCTGAGCAATTACTGTGTAATAAAGGCTTTTACTGGTTTTGCTTACATACTGTATTTCTGAAAACACAACAATAAATGGCTGCAAACCCAATAAAATGTACCAGGCTAGTGTTTTATTACAAACAAGCCAATACCATCCACTGCAGCATATTTTTCAGCTCAATGCACCAGGATTCTTATTGTCCAGGTGAACGTTCCTGGCTGTAAATCCCAGCAGTATGGCTCTTTCCCGGTGCACTCTAAAACTTCTTTAGCTTGATGTGCCTTAAAACACTCCCAGTCCTTGGACAAATTTATGGGAAGGATAAAGCTTGGCGGGTTTATGCCAGGGCGTTTTTAACTTTGCTAGCCACCCTGGAAGCACTTTGAGATGCTGCACTGGAAGCATAGACTGCAAAGTTCAGCTGTTGAAGTCCTTCAGCATCCTAGGCAGACCTGCAAAAGCAGCCCTGGGCTGTCTGCAGCAAGCTGGCATGGGCAGCAATCCATCAGCTGTTGGATTATTTGCTAACTGTGAGTGATAGTTCCCAAAGCAGGAACTCTGCATATCTTCCTGACAATCATCATGCTTACCACAGGTGTAAGACTAATATTGAACAAAAAAGCCTTCAGTAAGCCTCCTCAGTATGGTTCCTCTAACTTCTACTATCCATTTTCTTCAGTCATCATTCACAGTCCCAGAAACAAACCTCTTTGGCAAAGACCTCTCTGAGTAGCTATCCTACACATCTAGATGGAGTGCTTTTAATGGGGAACTGTATCAGGGCCACAGTCCTCTCTACACCTGTCAATTTGTCTGAAACAACTTCTTCACAAGGAGGGTCACCTAAGGCTGGTGGTCAAGGGCCTGAGACTCAGATATGTTCAGTTCTGCTGCTGTGAGACTCACAGCTCAAACAAAAGTATGAGCATACAATTGAAATCATGACTTCTTAGAGGTGCCCTTTCTTTTGTGTGAAAAGCTAGACCTGGACAAGCTGGAGTGCTGGCCAGAGAGGAACCTAAGGAAGTGCAACAAAGACAAGTGGAGGGCTTTCCCCCTAAGGAGGAATAACCTACTCCACCAGCACAAGCCAGGAGTTGACCTGTCTGCAAGTAGCTGTGTGGAGAGGCACTCTGTGGAGAGTCCTGATGGACATTCACCATGTGTCAGGACATTCACCATGTGTCAGCACTGTGAGGCCACATCTGGAGTATGGGGTCCAGTTCTGGGCTCCCCAGGTCAAGAGAGCCAGGGAACTACTACAGAGAGTCCAATAAATGTTAAAGCTGCTGAGGGGCCTAGAGCATCTCTGTTAGGAGGAAAGACTGAGAGTCCTGGGGCTATTGGACCTGGAAAAAAAGCAGCTCAACAAGAACTAAACTGTGGGGGACAAGAGGATGGGGCCAGATGCTGTCCCAGCGACAGGACAAGGGACAATAGGCACACACTGGAATCCAGGAGGTTCCATTTGAAGACAGAAAAAAATTCTTCGTTGTGAGGGTGCTGGTGATGTGGAGCAGGCTGCCCAGAGTGGTTGAAGAGTTTCCTTCTCTGAAGAGGTTCCAAACCCACATGGACATTGTGATCCTGGGGCGCTTGCTGTGGGGGACCCTGCTTTAGCAGAGGGGTTGATGATGATGATCTTCAACCCTCCACCGTGCTGGGGGTCTGTGAACTCAGTGTCAGTGTCTCTAAAATGCTAGCATGCACACATACAGAAAGTAGTACATCCATTAATTACAGCAGTTTGCTTTTCTGACTGCTGAATGAAGCAAGGGCTAGGGCTTGATGTTGCACAGTATTAATGCAGATGTTATTTTTCTCTGAAACAATCTCCACTTCTCTGCAGTACACAAGAAGTGGCAGTAGATTACTGGAATACATTTCCTTAGCTACTGTCGGAATAATTTCATGCCCAGGAGAAAGGACTGCTCCTAATGCACCTTCAATCTTGTCAGCAGCACTTTGAGCCAGCAAGAGCTGCCCATCACTCTCTGACAAGAGCAGTAGGGCAAGAAGAAGTTTAGAAGAATCCTACCCAGAACTTTGTGTCACCCTTTATCGTGGTGGGATGCAGACCAACTCCTTTTCCTTGGCTGTTTGCCAAAAGGCCGGTTTTGGATCCTTGCTCCAAGAAGGACATTGAGGTGCTGCAGTGGGTCCAGAGAAGGGCAACAAAGCCAGTGAAGGGCCTCGGAAACAGGGCTGGTGAGGAATGGCTGTAAGAACTGGGGTTGTTTAGTTTGGAGATACAGAAGCTGAGGGAAACCTCATTGCTCTCTACAACTCCCTGAGAGGAGGCTGGGATGAGGAGAGGGTTGGTCTCTTCTCCTTAGTATCAGGTGATAGAATGAGAATAAATAGTCTGAAGTTGTGCCAAGGTAGGTTTAGATTGGAGATCAGGAAAAATTTCTTTTCCTGCAAGAGTGGTCAGGGATTGGAAGAGGCTGCCCAATGTTGCGATGGAGTCATTGTCCCTGGAGGTAACATGGCACCTTGGAACATGGTTTAATGGTTAGACTGGACATGGTCTTGATGGTTGAACTCAATGATCTCAGAGGTCTTTTCCAACAAAAACAGTTCTATGGTTCTGTCAACAGCTGATCATCTCCAAATACAGAATTCTACATGTTTTGTTCTGACAACTCTCACTCAAAACAACCAATGACTAAAACAAATACTGTGTACAGAAGCCAAAATTACTTCAGCACTGGAGATGACCTCTGAGACCAGATACCAATATGATTTAAATCGATATTATAACCTATGCTGCAGGTATATTTCTTTCTCTCGTATCCTGCCACAAATCACTTCCCAATATACAACTGCTGCTTTGATAGCCCATGGCCAACCTAACCTGTGAAGCTCTTGGTGTTCAGTTCCTGCTCCCACAGCATGTTACATAAACACCCAGATGGACTCTAGAAAATGGGTTGCACATTTACATGAAAAGAGTTTTTTCAAGAGAAAATATTTCTGATATCAAATTCAAGCAATAATTTTCTTGATCTTCTTTCAGTCTCACCTTTGGTTTTGGCTTCCTATTCAAAAAGACTTAAGATCAAATCCAACATGATCCTATTATACAGAAATCCATCATGGGCTTGCCAGTGATCTCAGCAGAGGGCAATTAGGAAGACATCAATATGATAATGAAGCTGTTGCCTCATGTCTTTCTCATTTGATGCTCTGTAAGCTCACTTTACCCATCTATTTAATATGCTTTGATGTATATGTCAGCCACCCTATACTTAAACCTCCACAGATGCCATTCCAGCCAGCATGTCTGAAACCCAGCAGGGTTTTGGAGGGAAACATTTCAGAGCTAGATATTCTCCCCAGTTTCTAACCACTGCCTTAACCTGGGAAGTCTGTCTGACTCCCCATTGTCAAAAACTGCTGCTAAGCATGGGAAGATGCCATGGACTCTTAAACGTAGCAACTCCAGCCCAGCAGAAGGCTCTACAGCTTGACATTAGGTTTTTTTCCTACAAGGACAAGCTGAGAGAGTTGGGGTTGTTCATCCTGGCAAAGAAAAGCCTCCAGGAAAACTTTCTTGTGGTCTTTCAGTACCTAAAGGGGACAAATAAGAATGCTGGGGACAGAGTTTTGAGCAGGGCCTGTTGTGACAGGACAAGGGCTGATGATTTAAACTAGAAAAGGGAGATTCAGACCAAGAGTGGTGAGACATAGGCCTGGATTGTCCAGAGAGGTGGGAGATGCCCCATCCCTGGAACCATTCCAGGTCAGGTTGTTTGGGGCTTTGAGCAACCTGCTATAGATGCAGATCATAGAATCATAGAATGGTCTGGATTGGAAGGGACCTCCAAAGGTCATGTAGTCCAACCCTCAAGATGTCCCTGCCGATGGAAGGGGGATTGGGCTAGATGACTTTGAAAGATCCCTTCCAGCTCAAACCATTCCATGATTCTATTATCAAGTGGCCAGCAGAGAACTAGCTCAAATCTTGGGACACTTGTGACATTTGCTGTCACTGGAAAAGCCCTGCTTGACTGATGCCTGTGCCACTGATGGAAATGCAACCCCGCAGTGGGAAGTTCCTCCCTGCATGCCTCTTTACAAAACTTCAATTGGAGTGCACACAGTTCTGCAAAGGAGAGAAATCCTCAAGGGCAAAAGTGTCACTGAAGTCAACTTAAATCACATGAGTGATAACTCCACTGGGAGAACAGCAGACATCAGTCATCAGAGTGCTTGCTTAATATCCCCTGTTTTGGAATATTTCTCCTGTCAGTCACTTTGCTCATCTGCTGGGCAGCCAGGAGGATGAACAGAATTACTCTTAGCAGAGTAAAGCTACGGACCATTGCAAACAGTCTTTAACAAGAACACTTCACAAGTACCTGAGAATGATGATTCAGCATTTCCCCCACTTTTTATAGATATCCTGGTTAAAGGTGCCAGATTAACCCTCCCTCCCAGAGGCACAGGACACAGAAGGCAGATCAGCACAGCAGTTTTTCAGCTTGCCATTCTCTTAGGACTGGCAAGAGAGATGCTCAGTGGTGAATCTCCTTGGATGATGGACCCTTCCCCCCCCACACTGGTTATAACAGCAATTTTTTTTACTCTAAGGGTGGTGAGACCATGATCCAGGTTGCCCAGAGAGGTGGGAGATGCTTCATGCCTGGAACTCAAGGCCACAATTTGAGTACCATGTCCAGTTCTGGGGTCCTCAATTCAAGAGAGATGTTGAGATACTGGAACATGTCCAGAGAAGGGTGACAAAGCTGGTGAGAGGCCTGGAACACAGCTCTGTGAGGAGAGGCTGAGGGGACTGGGGATGTTTAGTCTGGAGAAGAGAAGGCTCAGAGAAGACCTCATTGCTGTCTACAACTACTTGAAGGGAGGCTGTAGCCAGGTGGGGTTGGTCTTTTCTCCCAGGCAAGCAGCAACAGAACAAGGGGACACAGTTCCAAGTTGTGCTGACGGAGGTTCAGGCTGGATGTTAGGAGGAAGTTGCTGTCAGAGAGAGTGATTGGCATTGGAATGGGCTGCCCAGGGAGGTGGTGGAGTCGCCATCCCTGGAGGTGTTCAAGAAAAGCCTGGATGAGGCACTTAGTGCCATGGTCTGGTTGACTGGACAGGGCTGGGTGCTAGGTTGGACTGGATGATCTTGGAGGTCTTTTCTAACCTGGTTGATTCTATGAACCATTCCAGTTCGGGTTTGTCTGGGGCTCTGAGCAACCTGCTCTAGTTGCAGATGTTCCTGGTGACTGCAGTAAGCTTGAACTAGATGAGCTTTAAAGGTCCCTTCCAGTCAAAATCACTCTATGCTTCTCTGGCATAATCATTAATTATGGGAAAAGAAACTGAAAAAGGCTTTCCCTGGGTGCAACAAATAGTGCTGAACTTCTATTATACTTTTATGAAATGCATGCACTATAAAAGGAGACAGTACCACGAATGCCTGTCCAAGCATGGGAAACTGAGGCTAAGCAAAATGACTTGTTCAAAATTTAGGAAACAAAAATTAAAACTGCAAAGTCAGAAATAAAGCCCAACCTGAGCTCAAACCTCTGTTGATGAGGCTGACTGTTTAGATTAGTGCTTGACAGGAGACTGGAAGGTTTGCTCCCGTCATCTGCATTGCAGCCTTTTTCCCCTTTGGTCTCCTGAGACGTTGCCCCTAAAATCATCTTGGCTTATTCCTCTTTGCACAGCAAGTTACCCTTGGAGTCCTTACAATGTTACCTGCTTCAAATCCACATTCAATCCCATATTCTTGTCTTTAAACAGGATACTGTTCATAACTCAGTCTTCAGGATAGCCAGTATATATGCCATCCTGCAGTGACTCCAGTGTCATACCGATCAGCTCTTCTCTCCCACATCCCTAGGATTTCTTCTACTTAACTCTTCCATGTGGGGAGAAACCTCAATAAAACCCCAACAACATCTGCTTGATCTTCCTTTAAAGTTTGCTCTAATACCTCTGCTACAATCGTTGGAAAGTCTAGTCCTGATCCTAGGTTCACAGTGACAAACTACTTCAAATCTATGTAAAAAACAGCAACAAAATCCTTCTCCAATATTTGGCCTTAGGTTGGTGATTGGACTCAATGATCTCAGAGGTCTTTTCCAACTAAAACAGTTCTACGATTCTGTGATTTTTCTCTACCTGCACTCCCACCTAAAATGAAGTAAAACAAAACCAGACGAACCCATGCTACCAAGAAGCTCCTCAACAAATTTCTTGTGAAGCATCTGTGTTTCTCTCAGTCTGGGAAATAACTGCAGTGACTGGTGCTAATAAAAATCAAGATCACAATGTTGGTATTTAACATGAGTTTGTAGTTGAGCACGCAACGCAACCATGGCCCAAAGGACACTGCCTGTGCTCATTCGGGAGAATCCCCCTGAGACCCTCAAGGTCCTGTATTTGGAAGCTCAATGGCTCCATACTGCCAAGTCATAACATCCTGATAAGTATCTGTTACAAAAGGAGGAAAAAAACCTGACACACTCCTGAATTAATATTGATTTTGTGTCAATTGCTTTATATTCCCACTTACCCAGACTGCAGGGCATTGATGGAGAGGATCCTCAGGAAGCAAAATTAAAACGAACTGTCATCCAGCAGCAGTGAAAACAAAAGTTTCCTTAATAAGCAATAATGATTTAGAAGACTGCAGCATCTCTAGTTACTCTGTGGGGTGGTAGAAATATAACTCTTGTTTTTCTTTCTCTCAGCAGCTCATAAATCTAGCAGGGGCTACACTTAACTTGAAGATCAAACAATCAGCAGGTACTGGTAAACACTGAAGCATCTTCAAAGTTCATGGTAAAAAAACAAACCTAGGCTTAAAGAGTTTTTTTTTCCCTTCATTTTCTTTTCTCCTAGAACAATCAGATGTTTGAAGTCTAATGACAAATCTCCAGATTAGGTGGCTCTCATATTCTTTCAAGACCTATTTTTCTTATTTTCTCATACCCTGCTATTAGTTGCCAATTGTTTTCTGAGTAGAGCTTCCTCCCTCACACATATCTGCATCAACCACATCAAAGCCAGGTGTAACCCAGGAGAGCATCAAACCCAACACACCAAGAGCACATTCAGCCATGCCTTTGTCTATCTGCACTGAACAAACTAATTTCATGACAGAGCACTCTGCGGTCTTCTCTTCCTTTATAGATGCAATTTTCATTATGTTTGTGTTCTCCATCCTCTCTTTGGGTCTTCTGTTCTTCTCATCCTGTATCTCCTCTATTTTTCTTTCTTCCCTGCCCTTCTATTTTCCGTGAGCTCTGTCCCTGATTACCTTCACCCAACAGAGAGTGAGACTGCCTCGCTGCTGCTCAGATGTGATCTCTCTGCCCTGCTTATGAATCAGATCAAAGTAGAGTTGTACAGGTCACTTTGGCTTCCACATTTCCAAATCCTCCAAACAGATTTCATGGCACTTAACTTTCCAGCATTTTTTTTCTTTACACCTGAGTTCATTATTTCATCCGTCACCACACTCTTATGCTAATTACCTGGACAATAGGAGAACAACAAGAAGATGCATTCAGCAGTCAAGTTGTACCACAGAGTTTCCTGATGAGCAGCCTCAAGTAAGCCCATGTCTATCCAAAATCAAACAGGGACTTATGTCTCAAAGTCCCTTTGACTGGTGGAGCTTGGCTGCTGCTTTCTGAGCACCAGTCTGCACCACTGGAAATCACAGAACCATAGAATCATTAAGGTTGGAAAAGACCTTTAAGATCATTGAGTCCAATTGAATATGACTTACTTCATGGGAAACACACAGAACATCAGGAAATGTCCAGCTAAATGAAGCACAGCATTTGAGAGTGATTAACATGCTCAGCTTTGATAAAATGATTGACATTAAAATTCAGAGCACTACTATTTGAGGATAAAGGCACCTCAGGTCTCTCACTAGATCCTTGACTCTTCCAAATCTGGACTTAGAAATCAAATCCAAATTTCAGTGTAGCTGAAACCCAGACCATTACATGACACAGACGTGTCTTAATATTCTGCTGGAGCAGGAGGAAAGAGATGAACTGGCCATTGTATTTGCAACCTACTCCTTTGCCCTCATTAATGTTTTATTAATATTTCATACGACAGGACAGCAGATTTTCCTTTGTGCTTGACATTAAATTCTGATCAATGTTAATGTTTGATTCATATCTCTGAAAAAAAGGAACAGCAGGAGAGAGCATGAGTGAGATTGGAGATATGATGTACGTGAACTTCAATAAGGCTGTTGGAACAGCAGGGATTGTGAAATAATCAACTGGGCAAGGAACTGGCCAACAAATGGGGCCAGGGCTGTGACAGCAGCTGGGTGAAGTCCACTGAGGTCTGTGGAAGAAGAAACTCTGAGTTTGTGTGAATTATCTGATGATACTATGATACTATGATCTCATGGTCTGCAAACATCCTGAAGAGCAAGGCAGTGAAATGCTCAGCTGACAAACAGGGTTAGAGCTGCAAGAAGGGGCCAGGAGACACTTTTCTGCTGCAGCAGCAGAGGAGGCCAGCAGAGGAGGGATGAGAAAGAGGCATTGGAAGGCAAGGAAACAGTTCAATTGTATTTCATTTGGAGAGAGGCAGGTTTGAACCAGATCTAGAGATCTAGAAAGAGACTTCTGCAAAGAAAAACTCAGCTAGAATGAATGATCTAGCTGGGTCTTCAAAGAAAGGAGCAGTAGAGAGCTGGAGAGGTAACAGTGAAGCTGCCAGGCAGGAGAGGACATAAAAGGCATGTCTTGAGCCACACGCACATGTGTTATGCTGGTGGCATAGCTGTAGCAATATACTGGGGCACTGGGACAAAGGTCTGCTACTGCCCTGTAAAAGTAGCCCCTCAGCAAGGCTTGCTTGGTGAGCTGATGTGCAAGCAGACTAAGAGGTGAGACTGGGTCCATAAGGATACCTTGGAAAAGCAAAGAAAATCCACAGCACTGCACAGCACCAAAAACCCCACAGTCTGACAAATATATAAAAGGCACCATATTAACTGCTTGATAACAGAACCTGCATTTCAACACAGCAGAAGAACCAAGAAGCAAAACCATTCTGCCAGCTGCCCTAATGAAATCAGGACGTGGCCATGGAGAGGAGACATCCAGAGAATTTACGCTCTGAACTTACTCTCAGTTTGTCCTTTCGTTTGCCACTAGCAGTAACCAAAGGAAGAGCTGTTCAAACTGCTGATACTTCTGGTAAGTACCTTTAGATGCTTCTGTTTCCAGACCCAGCAGTTACACTATCCTTCGTGCTTGAACAAATCAGCGTATTCTGTGCAAGCAAAGGACAATGGATAAACAAGAGTGGGAGGTAAGGAATGCTCCACAAAGTATTTTGGTCAGATTTTATCTTTCTGCTTGTTGCCTACAGAACTTTGCAGGCTTTACTGGGTCAGACTGATGCCTCAATGCCTTTTCTGCTCTGTAATATTAATGTTGGGTCCCCAGCTCCCAGATGCCCATTAAAGACAATGGGCACAGCAATACTACAATCTAAGTTGGTGGTGCTACCCTTCTGACAACAGATTGGCATTATCTGACAAATGATTAGAGCTAAAGTGTTTTGCAAAATGCAAATATGCCTATGCAGAAATGGAAAATTACCATAAAAATCTTTAGGACTGCAGGGAACTTCAAAGCTAATTTGTGCATTCAACTAAAATTTCAGTCTCCCCATTAGCGGTGTCACGCTGCTCGTTAGTTATCCTTCTAATTAGAACAGCATGGATGGGGGCACACCGCAGATAATAGCTCAGATAACAAAATTATACAGGTTAGAGAGCTGATGTCTAGCTGATCTAGGATACCTTTGATTTAGACTCTTCCTTGACTAGGCAGATCTCTTCAGTACCAGGAGAAGATTCATCTGCTCAGTATCAGGTTATTTTTCAGTTGCTTAACAGTTCGAGACCAGGGTAGGTACAGAATCATAGAATGGTTTGGGTTGGAAGGGATGTCAAAGATCATCTAGCTCCAACACTCCCACCATGGGCAGGGACACCTTCCAGTAGATCAGGTAGCTCAAGGCCACATGTAACCTGGCCTTGAACACCTCCAGGGAGGGGGCATCCATGACCTCCTTGGGTAATCTGTTCCAGTGTCTCATCACCCTCACTGTCAAGAATTTCTTCCTACTCTCCAGTCTAAATCTCTCTCTTCCATCTTAAAGCCATCATCCCTTATCCTATCACTATAAGCCCTTGTCAAAAGTCCCTCCCCACTTTTCTTGTAGTCCCCTTCATGTACTGGAAGTCTGCTCTAAGGTCTCTCCAGAGCCTTCTCTTCTCCAACTCTTGCAGACTGTCCTCATAAGGGAGATGGTCCAGCCCTCTGATCATCTTCATGGCCTCCTATGGACCTACTCATTTCTCCTCTTGGACTCTAATTTCAGCTTCACTGTTCTCACTTTCAGGCTCTAAAGTTCAAGTGTAAAGCAGTCTCTTCTGCAGGTAGACACTATTAAAGGGTGCACATGCATTAACAGAACTGAAAGCCTCAGATCAGTGGGAACAGGTTATTTTAGCTGCTTTCTTCACAAGAACCTTTAATGTAGTGAAGCACTTCACTTTCAGGGTAAGATTCATGAGTCACTTTAGAATAATTTAAAGCCAAGGCAAATGCAACCCTTCCTTTGCAGATGAAGAGAACTCTCTTGTCAGTGAGAAGCATCCTCTTCTTTTGCAGGAAAGGGTTGAAGGAATTATGTGATGAAAGAGGCTCTTAGGAGAGACATTCAGGTTTGGTTCTTTGCTTGCTGCTATCAGCAATTAGACAAAAGCATGACAAACCTTTGGTAGCCTCTAGTAAAACCTGTCCCTCACACAGCATATATCAGTGCACTTCAGTAAATGTTGGTCTAGCCAAAGAATACATTTTCTTAGGTCAATGCTTCAGCAAATTTGCTCTTCAAAACTATGGATATTCAGGATTATTTCCCAAGGTTATGGAAATTACTGCTCAGCTGACTGGAACTTCTCTAGTTCATACAAGCTGAGATCAAGCCCCAAATCTCCAGACTGCTAGGATGGAGTCCCTCATGCTCGTCATATTGGATCTTCCCTGACAAAGAATGGCTTTGTTAATGGCTACGAAGGACTGCCATTTAAGTAAGATCCTCACTGTTCTTTAAAACCCAGACTCGCTTAAGATGAAGCTGTTGGAACAATTTTCTGAATCATTAGTTTAGACAACTATCAATTGCCACTAATACTCTTCCCATTCTCCTCCAGGAATAGCATTGGCCATCAAAATACAGATCAATCCCAGTAGCTTCCTGGTCGGGGGAGTGCCACTGTCAGGGCAGTCCCAGTCCTGGAGCAATCCCAACCACTAGAGCAATTCAGGTGGGATGATTTTCAGTTGCTAGACTGATGTTTTTATGACTTTGTGTTCTCATTGTGCTGCCCCAGAGTGAAGGAGCTCTGAGCATCTGCACTATGTGCACTGGCAGCCCCAAAAACCAAGCAAATCCTAGGCTACACAAAAAGATGTGTAACGTGCAGGTCAAGGGAAGTGATTCTCCTGCTCTAGTCTGCTTTTGTGAGACCCCACCTGGAGTACTGCATCGGCTTCTGGAGCTCCCAAAACAAAAAGGATATCAGACTGTTGGAGAGGATCCAAAGGAGGGCCACAAAGATGATTAGAGGAGTGAAGCCTGCAAGGACAGGCCGAAAAAGCTGTCTATTCATCCTGGAGTAGTGAAGGCTCTGGGAAGGCCTTGGGCAAGTAGTCAAGGCTTTAGGGAGACCTCTGGGCAGACCTTCCAGGACCTGAAGGTGCCTACAGAAGAGCTGGAGAGGGACTATTTATAAGAGCCTGTGGTGACAAAACTAGATTGGGCATTAGGAAAAAGTTATTTACTACAAGGGTGGTGAGACACTGAAATGAGTTGCCCAGAAGCTGTAGACACCTCGTCCCCGGAAGTGTTTAAAACCAGGCTGGATGATACCTTGAGCAATCTGACCTAGTGTGAGGTGTCCCTACCCAAGGCAAGGGGTGTTGGAACTGGATGATCTTTAAAGTCTCTTCCAACTCAAGCCATTCTTTGATTCTTTGACCTCTGAAAAAAAACTTAACACCTTCTTCCAAAAGTTAGCTCTCACTAGCAGACTCAGAGCTGACCATTAATAGCTGCAAAGGCACCAACTTTGCATATTCAATTCCTCATTTAGCTCATCACATAATCCCTTCTGCTCATTATATCTGCTGTGAGCAAGGGAAAAAAAAAAATCACACAAAAATCGCTGCCTTCTAATCATGGGAGAGAGCTGCTAACCTGACAGGCCACAGTTGAGGAGCTTTACATTCAAACTAGGAAGTAGTAAAATATTACACAAGTTGTTTGTTTGCAGTTCATGTCAAAGCAAGAGGGCCTGGGCCAACCCTTGGAGAGAGGAAAGGGAGAATAAATAGATCACCAGCCCCTGCAGAAAATGTCCTGCCAGTGATCATGGATTTATGAATTCATACGGAGGCACATCTCCACACAGAGCTGAATTGTCTAGTCATTTTAAAGATAAATATTGCAGATGGGTGAATAATTCACTCCTACAAATGTTCACTGAAAACAAATTAACTGCCTCGTGTGTACAGGTGATGGGAAGTCGTAATAGTTATTCCACTGAATGTTTGAGAAGGCAGCTTCTAAAATTCATCCAGCCTCCCTCCATCACAGAATTGCTTAGGTTAGAAAAGACCCTTAAGGTCATCGAGTCCAACTGCTGACCTAACACCCGCCACAGCCACTAAACCGTGTACCAAAGGGCCATGTCTACGTGTGTTTTGAACACCTTGGGGGATGGTGACTCCACCACCGCTCTGGGCAGACTGTTCCAGCGCCTGATAACTCTTGCAGGAAAATAAATTTTTTCTCATCTCCAACCTAAACCTCCCTGGTGCAACTTGAGGCCATTTCCACTTGTCCTATCCCTTCATACTAGAGAGGAGAGACCAACTCCACCTGAGGTCAGGTTCCTTTCAGGGAGTTGTAGAGTGCCAGGTGGTCTCCCCTCAGCCTCTTTTTCTCCAGGCTGAACAACCCCAGTTTTCTCAACTGCTCCTTACAAGATTTGTGCTCTAGACCCTTCACCATCTATGTTGCCCTTCTCTGAATCTATTTCAGCACCTCAATATACTTCTGGGAAGGAGTGGCCCAAACCTGAACCAAGCTGAATTTGGTACCTAAGCTATCAAAATCCCCAAATTCCAGCTTTAGAGACTTGCCCAGTGACTTAACTTCCAGGTACCAAAGGGGATGTTAATGAGATCCTGGCTGTGTGTGTACAGAAGGCTGCAGCTATGACAGCTGGTGAGGATCTTTCCAGAAGCAAACATACAGCTGTATTTCATACAGAGATGTCAACACTTCTTTAAAGTCAGATTGGAATAGAAGGGACTTGAATATAAAGACAGGAGGGGTGTTCTCAGCTCACACTGTGCCTCTACCACCAAAAGGATGCTAAGCTGACTTCGTAAGCATTTATCACCAGCCAGATTGAGTCCATAAAAGGGGGATTATAGGCAGTCCATTTGTAGCACAACATAGACATAAAACTATAATAAGTTACAGAGATAATGAGGCAGCAGGACATAAAATCTCCTGCATACAAAGAGAGCCTGTGATTTCCAAACCAACAATTCACTTGGAAGCACACCTTCCCCACCAGCACTGGGGAGCAGCTCTTCATCTTGCTGTTTCCTTCAATTCATTCAGTAGTCTCAGAGGTTAGAAGTGAGAAATATGATTAACTTTTAAGTTGTCTGGGTGTTTTTCCTCTAAAATCCTATTGGCTTCCCCACAGCAGTCCCAGTCCCTGCTCAGGATGGGGAGGACCAAACACAGCTACCCAAACACAACCTCAGTGTAAGTCTGAGTGTTGATTTTACTAATGACCTCAAGGGACACATACCTCCATAAATCTATTAATAATAATCTGTTCCTCTTAACCCAGCTTGGGAAAGCAGCAAAACACACCAAGGAAGGAGAGCTTTACTCAGTAAACATGCACATGTGAAGTTTGAGTCTATTATAAATAATCCTTCAGGAAAATGTGGTTAAAAACACCCTGCATAATGCAGCACAAATTTGATCAAAAGAAAATGGGTCATATCATTAAAAAATCTCCCCTCCAAAATGCAGTTGCATCATTTTGCTCCTGACCAATACCCACAGCCATTAATCTGCCTATATTGGAAATGGCCCATTTTATTTTTCCAGCCCCTCTTTTTTTTCCCCTTTCTTCTTGCTCTTTGAATTTGTCTTTGCCCTGCTCCAAGGAGGAAAGCCCTTAATCAAATAACCTTTGTTAAGGAGTATTTTCAAGGCAGATGTGTGTAAATATACAATATCTCAGTTACCCTGCAACAGCTGTAATAGTTTGGGTTTGAAATGTCTTCCACTGGCCTCCACCCTTCTCTTCATCATGGTGACCCTGCAAAAGCCTGCAACCTGTGAATAAGAGGACAATCACTTCAGGAATGCAGTGGAGCTGCTATCTGTGATATACTCCAAATGCCCAAAGGGAATGTTTCATTTTCACGCCAGCCAATATATGAGATGCAGCTACAGGGATTTAAATATGATACTCAGGCTCATTAGTAAAGCAAGCATAGATAACAAGGATTTACTGAACGTTACTGTCCGACTTGGCCAGCTTTCCCAAAGGAACTATTAAGATGCTAAGGAAGTTTTTTGTCTGTATTTTGGGGGGAATTAAGTCTGCATTCAGGAGTTTCTGCAAATGCAGCAAAAAAAACCAAAACCCTCAGATGTTTGAGTTTTGCTTGGTCAAAACTCAGAGAAGTTGCACTCCTATGCAAAAAAGTCTTTAAAACATTTGCCTCTAAGTACTCTGCCTCACATCTGACCACTGCCAAACTTAGTCCACTGCTGGAAGTGACCCATGATGCCACCTATGGCATGGACACAGGACCATCAACTTCCAATGAATCATAGAATTGTCAGGGTTGGAAGGCACCTCAAAGATCACCTAGTTACAACCCCCCTGCCATGGACAGAGACACCTCACACTAGATCAGGTTGCTCAGAGCCCCATCCAGCCTGGCTTTAAAGACCTCCAGGGATGAGGCTTCCTCCACCTCCCTAGGCAACTTGTTCCAGTGTCTCACCACCCTCATGGGGAAGTACTTCTTTATAATCTCCAATCTGAATCTACCCACTTCTAGTTTTACTCCATTTCCCCTGGTCCTATCACTACCCAACATCCTAAAAAGTCCCTCAGTCCCTCACCAGCTTTCATTCACCCAATGAAGGGTGAATCACTCCCATTAAATAGAGTGACAGAACTGCTCATCCCAAACCTTGCTTCTTCAGAAACCACATGATTAGCAAGTGGTCCTCCTTACTGTCATCAACCCACCCCATCATGTTTTGGGGCACGCTGTCTTTGCTACCCACCACCCATTGCTTCGCTGCTGTTGCATATCAGTTCATAGCTTGGGATATTTTTACGTGACTGTCATCCCTGAAGTGGCAATACTGGATTTTGACAACTCACCAATAAGATACATGGCAGGGCTGGGTTAAGGGTGGGACTCAATGATTTTAAAGGTCTTTTCCAACCAAAATGATTCTATGATTCTCTAATTCTATGAGATTATCTTGGGGTATAATTTTCTTCCTTTTATTTAGCACATAAGCACAGATCTTCTTTATCACTCCAAGCCCAAATTCATTGAGCTTTGCAAGGTCCTTTTGAACTGTGTTTTCATCCTGACCCTTCTCCTTCTCTGCATTAATGTAATGTCCAAATGACAGGACACATAAAAGCCACTTGTGATACTTTGCTAATGGGACTGCAGCAGATGGAAGGTGCATTTTTTTCCCCCCGTCAAGCTCTGGAGGGGCAATGATGGTCTTTTATGTGCTTGAACTGCAATGTGCCTCTCATTGCCTTTAATATGCCTTTGCAGATCAGCTCAGGAAAGGTTGATATTAAAGAAGTGTTTACTTCAGCTTAATTTGTTAGTGTTTATGAAGTGCTGTCAAAATACAAACTGTTGTATGTTTAGTGAGGGTGACTTTAATATGGCTTCAGCTAATACATAAATAATCATGGCACAAAGTGCTGTCCAATAACTCTCATTCTGGCTCTATTGCATCCACTTAGCACTAATTTTTAGCTTTTGATTATATTACAGAACTTTCTTTGTGTAGAAGTAAAATATGATCCACCTGAGTTCTATACATCTTCTTCAGTCTGCCTGCTTTACAAGGTTTTTAAGGTCAACAGCAAGTCCTTTTGGACGTAGGAGTTTAATTCATGATACAGACAGCAAGGTTTGCATGGAGAGCTAAGAGCCTCTATGACAACAGTGAATGCAGCCGGAGAATAAAAAAAGCTCTTGGACGCAAAATCTCTTCTTTGGGTCAGAAACTTTGCTTTGTGAAGATCTGCACAGCACAGCTACAGCTACTGGGGCATTTGTACTGGTGAAACTTTTAGCTAAAGCCATTTTATTCCTGAAAAGCAGCCATTTTCTGCCACAACTGCATTAAAAAGAACTGATTTCTTGATTGCTCTGCTAGGTCAGTGAGGGCACATCTTCATGGAGCCATGAAAGTTGTTACAGGAAGGTCAGAAATAGCATTGACCCAAAAGTGGCAAGGACAGCTCAGCACCGTACAAGTATCAGCCTGGGTCCAGAATAATATAACTGTAATAATGCACCAGTATCAACTGTTTTTTCATGCAGTTCTGCTCCCAGTTTTAAAATGATCTTGCCCTTTTAGAAGGACAGCCACGTCCTAGATTTGATAGCTGGTAAAGCTGGCACAGTGTCAGCAAACTTTGCTTTGGGTCATCGAAACAGCCTTATATTGGGACAGAGCACAACGGTTCCGTAGGGGCTGTCCGTCCAGACTCTGTGCTGTGGTCTTACCTAAGACAAAAAATGTTCCTCCCCTCATCCTCACCTTATTGAGGCTTTTCAGTACTTAAGAGGTACCAACAGAAAAGCTGAAGACAGAATTTTAGCAGGGTCTTTCGTGACAGGACAAGGGCTGATGAGTTTAAACTAAAAGAGGGAGAATTACACTGGAGAGAAGGAAGAAATTCTCCACTGTGAGGGTGGTGAGACTGTGGCCCAGGTTGCCCAAAGAAGTGGGAGATGCCCCATCCCTGGAACCATTTCAGGTCAAGTTGTTTGGGGCTCTGACCAACCCGCTCCAATTGCATATGTCCCTGCTGACTGAGGGGGTGGGTTGGCCTAGATGACCTTTAAAAGTCCCTTCCAACCCATTTTATGATTCTATGATCTGGGGCTTCTTCCATCACTACAAACTTTTCAGGATGCATCAAACCATTTGTTCATTGGTTAAAGGGATCAGCAGGAATTTGCACTCCTTATCACTCCCATTACAAACTAAGTGGTTCTTCTATTGCAGTCACTTGGGGAAAAAATCAGTTTTCTGGCTTAGCAAGACTTCACATCAATCAGGTTAATAGGAGAGATAGAACATTTCCTAATTATAACCACAAACATTTGTAGGCTTCCTAGTGATGAAAGCTCATCTCATCCCATCATGTTAAATCACCTCTGGGCTCTCTGATGAGTGAAACACAAACCCAACAGGATGGCAGCAGCACTTCATTCTGTCCTACATGAGGTGTGACATTAGCAGCATCTACCATGGAGTTCCTGGTCCTCAGGCTGATAACATGAAGACATAACAAGTGTAGGCAGAGAGGTGGTGCCCCGGGGCAGATTCACAGGGGTGTCACTCCCATGGAAAGCTCTTTCCTTGTTCTATTTAATAACTTGACACCAATTCCAGGGCAGCCCCTTGTCAGGTTTTTCCTGCCTCAGGCTATGGTGATGAGCTTACAGGAAGAGCAGGGGAGAGAGGTCAGGCTAGAAAAGAAGAGCACTTGCTGGCTTTGAGGTCACCAAGGAAATAGTATAGAGTCTTAAATCTCTGAAAAAGCTTACTAAAGGCATCTGAAAAGGCAATATGATTAATTTGAGTCCTTCAACTCCAGCCAAACACCCGAGTGTAAAAAAAGCCATAACATGGTCATAAGCCTGTGCTGATGGTAACAGCGCAGACAAATATTCCCCAGCATACTCCCGGTACGCACATATGAAGGTCTCCAATGGGAAGAAACACAATTATTTCACTCCTCAGATTTATTTCAGCATTTGCTTATCCTAACAGAAAAGCACCACTACTGATGTCATATATCCTGCTGCACTGCCTCTTGTGCTGGATACATCCAAGAATCATGAATGTTTTGGTTGGAAAAGACCCTTAAGAAGTTCAGTCATCATTTCTCTTTGCTGTTTGGCCATCATTTTCTAACACAAAATACATAACTGCCACATATGCCTTTAAGGTATAGGGTTTTGTGTCTTTCTATAGGATTCATCCACTTCTTTCTCATTAATACAGGCTGAGCTAAGTCATTAAAATTAATGTATCAGCTCCAAACTGCCCCATATCCATTAATCTCATAATAGTCAGAAGTATCTCGAAGAATACCTGTACTGCATATCTTGAGTTGGGTTTTTAAAAGTACTATTAATAGCAGATACTTATCAAAAAAGTAACTATCTGGCACATGCACTTGCACCTCTTGAAAGTTTAATGACTTCAATAACTTTGCTTCAATTTAGCTTTCAAAGCTTTGGAGGAACCTCTCTCATTTGAGCCCTTGCCTGAGGCATGGCACTGGGGAGAGTTGGTCAAGGAGGTGAATGCCATCAACAACATCAGAGACACACAAGGAGTTTAACAGGACACTGTTGGTCTGAATAAGTCCCCAAATGAGCTCAATTAGATATTTTTACCTCAAAGCTGCTATAACTTCTCTGCAGAGTGCACATCTTGCTGAAGTGACTAGATCACATGGGAGTGCCACAGAATCCCAGCATAATGAGGTGGGAAAGGACCTGTGGAGATTATTTAATCCAACTCCTCAGCTAAAGCAGGGTCATCCACAGCAGCTTGCCCAGGAGCACAATGTCCAGGTGGGTTTGGAATCTGTCCAGAGAAGGAGACTCCACAATCTCTCTGGGCAGCCTGCTCCAGGCCTCCAGCAAAAGCACAATAAGGAAGTTTTTTCTCATCTTCAAATGGAACCTACTGGGTTCTCCTTTGTGCATGTTGCCCCTTGTCCTGTCACTAGCACTCGAAAGAGTCTAACCCCATGCCCTTGGCCCATGCCCTTTAGCTGCTGATCAGCATTGAGAAGATTCCCTCTCAGGCTGCTCTTCTCCAGGCTCAATAACCGCAGGGCTCTCAGCCTTTCCTCTCCACAGTGATCCTCCAGCCCCTTCAGCATCTTTGCAGCTTTCCCTGGACTCTCTCCAGTAGTTCCCTGTCTCTCCTGAACACTGGACCCAGTTCTCCGCATGTCACTTCATTAGAACAGAGGAGAGGAGAACTCCCTGAACTTGCCAGTTCAATTATTCTCAAGGAACCCCAGCATTCCATTGGCCTTCTTGGCCGCAAGGACATGTGGCTATCTTACAGTGAGCTTGTTCACCAGCACTCCCAGGTCCTCTCCTGGGAAAACAGAGCTGATTTCCAGTAGGCAAATCTCTCTCCTGTACTGATGCAAGAGGTTTTTGCTTTCTGTTCCCAATGGTCATCATGATACTTGTGCAGGTAGAGCACAAATCTGACCATAGCCTCTGGATTAAATGGAGCCCTTGCCTATATTGGTGGTTCACCAAGCCAGCCAGGCAAGCAAGCTGCTCTGCTGGCTACCAAAAGGGCAGGATTATCTGTTCAGGCATGGGGGAGCTGCTTGGGTTCAGGTGCTAGAGACTCTGAGTGATGCATCTGCTAGCACTGAGAGGTGACTGAGCAGGTAAGAGGTGGTGATGGCACTACATGTGCTTTTGTGCTCTAAACACAGCTTGCAGGAAAGTGGAATTTAAGTAGCTGCTTCACACTGACCTCACCATGCTTCTGCTGGAGTCAATTCATTTTCATTCCTGTGAGCGGTGACACCAGGGCCGAGTCTTCCAAAACATCTCACTCTAGGTGTTCAGAGAAGCCAGAGTAGGCTTTAAGTCTGGCATTTATGTGGCTAATGGAAATGGCTTGGCCAAATCTGACTTCTGAATGGCTAATAAGTATTACTGTTGAGGGACAATCACTTGCAGCCTGGCCCTGTCCTCCAGCAGCAACAGCAGGCTCAGGAAAGCTTCTTACATCAGCAAAGGACTGCAGACTGCTGTGGGAGGATGGAAGGATGGAATCTCACATGCCTTATTCTCATCTTGGCACAGGTTGCCCAAGTTGGTGGTAGATGCCCCATCTCTGGAACGATCCCAGGTCAGTCTTGATGGGGCCCTGAGCAACTTACTCTAGCTGCATGTATCCCTGCCCTGTTGGACATGATGACCTTTAAGGATTCCTTCCACCCCAAACCATTCAATGATTCTATTCTACGATTAAGGAGATTTAATTACCAGATACAAAAGTGGTTCACAGGATCTGTGGGTATATTCCTGAAAGAAGTAATAGTTCAGAAAACACATGATAGGTCCTTGAGCTGTCCCAACAACCCAAATGGCTCCACTGAGCACAGTGATCTTCTTCAGCTTCTCCCCAAACTGAAATCATTTGCTTCCTACAATTACCCAGAGGTGCTTGCATTGAAAGTATGAATTCTAATTCCTGAGATCCCTTCTCTTTCTTACTTTTCAATTAAAAGCAGTTTGACTTGCTTCAGAAACTGTTCAGTTACAGCATGGAGAATGATGATTTCAGGAGCAGATGGAGCAGCAAGGTTGAGAAGAGATCTGAACAGAAGATACTGTATCTGGAGAGCTACTCAACACAAAATTACTTCTAAGTATAATAATTCTGAATCTTCCAGCAATTATATACCTGTCTTTAAATATTCTCTTCCCCCCCACGCCCCCTCATCCCCCTTTCAGTATTTCCACTGATTTAATAAAGTGTAGCATAACCATCTGAATTTGGGAAGCATTTGAACACCAAACAGAAGTTACTGGGAATTGAAAAAAAAAGTTTTTTGATTGCTGGCAGGTGTTTCTAAGAAGCTTTTACAAGTTTTATTTGGTTGTTCTTCAAGCTGCTTCACATTTGTGTGTAATAGAGGTATTGCTGATGCTGTTCTCAGTGGTTTACGCATACGGATGTGGATGTGCAAGGGGGAGGCGCATGCCCACAAAACTGCATTTTTGCTTCTCAGATGAGAAGAGCTTCTGAATTTCTGAATGGAAATTGCATTAGTATTATCTTTAAACAACTGAGTCCTCCCTGTTTTTCTGTTTTCTCAGACACACCAAAAATAATAAACAGAGACATTAATTGGGAGGGGGCTGGAAATCATTGCATACCTTTTGGTCTTTGGAAGCTAAGAATTAAATTACTGTAATTGGCAGTTTATTAACAGGAAAATTATGCTAAACAGCTTCATGTTGCTGTCAGGAATTATATTCAGTAAGCTATGAAGATGGGGCCCTTGGTGTAACATTTGCATTTTCTCATTTAGAAAGAACAATGATAATAGATGAGTGAAGCATGTACAAATTATAGACCAAAGAACATTTGCATGGCTGTAAAAAAGGCTATCTTGATACCAGAGTGATTAAGCCTGTTATTCATTAAGTTACAGTATAAACTAAGGGGGAAGGGGAAGTAGGGAACACGTTAACTTTATTCAGAGGCATATTGAAAATGAACTCCAGTCCAATCCACTTGAATTCCAAGCAGAACTGGATTATAATAAGTTCTGATTAGCTTGCATTTATTATGCTGTTCTAGTATCAGGGTTTTGTTCCTGTCTTGGAGGAGGTCTGAAGATGCAATGATGACAATCCCTGTTAACACAAATCTTAATTTCAGATGCCACTTCCCCAAATCATTTGCCTGTTCATGATACCTGTAAAGCAACAAGCCCCGTTAGATCTGTTCAGCCTGGGGAAGAGAAGGTTCCAGAGAGACCTTAGAGCAGCCTTCCAGTAGTGAAGGGGGCTACAAGAAAGATGGGCAAGGACTTTTACTAGGGCTACAAGAAAGATGGGGAAAGACATTTTACAAGGGCTACAAGAAAGATGGTAAAGGACTTTTTACAAGGGCTTGTAGTGATAAATTGAGGAGGAAGAGCTTTAAGCTGGAAAAGCAGGGCAGATTTAGGCTGGATATCAGGAAGAATTTTTTTCCAGTGAGGGTGGTGAGAGACTGGAACAGGCTGCCCAGGGAGGTCATGGATGCCCCCTCACTGGAGGTGCTAAGGGCCAAGGTGGATGAGGCCTTGAGCAACCAGGGCTAGTGGAAGGTGTCCCTGTCCTGGGCAGGAAGGGTTGGAACTAGATGACCTCCAAGGCCCCTTCCAACTGAAACAATTCTGTGATTTTACGATCACAACACAGATATGACCAAAGCAGGAGACCTATGGAAGTTTGCATCACTTGGCTGAGAAATGTGAGGGGGTTTGGATACTTCTCTCTATCAGCAATTTCCACAATCTCCCTTGATGTCTTAGCAGTTGCCATTCTGCAAAGAAGAATGACTTTAAATATTACCAATACCTATAAGCGAGGGAGGGTAATAGCAAGACAGGAGAAAATTGGGTCGTTTGCATGCCCTGATGAAAACCAGCAGGGACAGCACACCAAGTGACACGGACTGCTTCCATGAAACCAGGACACAGTGTCCTGCTCTCCATTTGTACATAGCTGGCTTGTCTACCGGGGATCTCTGAAGCGCAGAGAGTTCAAATAAGTTTGTGAGCAACTGCAAAATGTAACTGTTTTGAGGAGAAATTTCTTGGCTGAAATGAAATGTCACTAGAGTTTGAAAAGCCCCTGGTGAAATGGCACTTTCAGAAGTGAGCATTCTGCAGCACAGTCTGCAGGCAAGGCCCACACAAACCTGCCTTCTTCAATCATGGTTATTTATTTATGAAGAAAAATTTCTTTAAGGACATGGGGCTTGTAAAATGGTGGGAAAGGTGAAGCTACACAGCAGAAGAGAAGATGCAGTAGGAAAACTCCACAGCTATCACAGGGTTATAGTCCCAGACATTTGCCTAACCTACTTCTGAAGCCTTTCAAAATACATTGCATGAAGAGGATGATGTCCAGTTTTAAAGGGCATTCCCACTTTTCGCTGTCTTTAACACAAGCAGCTGTTGGCTAATATCTAAACTGTTTCTCGTTCAGTGCAAATTTGTTGCCTCTTGACACAAGGGAAAACAAATCATACCTTTCATTTCATACCACCCAAGACATCAGACAGCATCCTGGGCTGTAACAGCAACAGCACCAGGGCAGGGATTGTGCCCCGCTCCCTACTCAGCACTGATGAGGCTGCACCTTGACTACTGGGTTCAGTTCTGGGGCCCTCACTCAAAGTAGGACATTGTGGTGTTGCAGCATGTCCAGAGGAGGATAATGAAGCTGATGAAGTGCCTGGAGAACAGATTCTCTGAGATGCAGCTGTGGGAACTGGGGTTGTTTAACCTAGAGAAAATTAGGCTCAGAGGAGTCCTTCTGACTCCCCACAACTCCCTCAAAGGAGGTTGAAGCCACGTCAGGGGTGATCTCTTCTCCCTAGTAGCAAGTGCTAGGACAAAAGCAAATGGCCTCAAATTGTGCCACAGGAGGTTTAGGTTGGATTTGAGGAGCAATTTCTTCCTCAAAAGGGTTGTGAAGGCCTGAAACAGGCTGTCCAGGGTATCAGTGGAATCCCCATCCCTGGAGAAACTGAAAACTTATGGAGATGTGGTGCTGAGGGAAATGGTTCATTGGTGATCTGGCAGTGATTAATAGTCGGGTTTGATGATATGAAAGGTCTCTTTCAACCAAAACTCTGATTTTTTGCAGTGATCTTTTGCAGCCTCAAAGACAATTTGTATCCTGGCACTCTGTCTTTTCGTTTAAGCAATACCAGTTGAGACCTCCACACCAGTGGAACTGGTGACTGGTGTCCATAGGAGCAAGAACAGTTCTCAAATGCTGCTTCTCAGAAAAATTCTGTTGTGGCTTAACATTAGATATTTGGTGCATTTCTACAACAGCAGCACTGAAATAGAAATATCTGTTGTAAGCTGGAGGAAGGGCTGCTAGAAAGACCCATTTCCATACTGTGCTGTGGTTTCAGGGCTGGGAGCTGAAGCTGACTGTGTTCTGAGGCCACTCAGCAGAGCAGCTGCAGGGTACCCTCACCACACAGCTACAGCAGAGTGAATTATTTACGGTGAAAAAGCCATTCAATGAATTTGGCCTCATTCTTCTCTAGTGGAATATATTTCCTTGTATCCTCAAAAATAAGTCACTTCTCAATTAGCTTTTGTAACTGAGTGACTAGTACTGCCTCAGCCCTTTTGCTCCTTGCTGCCAATTTTAGGCTGGGCAGTTGGTCTGACTTCAGATTGTGGATCACATCTCCTTCTACTGCCTGTATCAATGTGCCTTACCTTTGTGGGCAACAACTTGCAAATAAGAAGTAGAGCTCACTTTCCTTGCATAATTAGTTTTAAATCCAATACCAACATCTTAATTAGGCCTGACCCCAGGAGTATTTGACTTAACATCATTTGCCAGCTCCAAAATATGGTTTCATATACACTGCAAATAAGTACCCTCCTAGCAGCTGTAGTCTCTGTGCAACTGATTTCAGTGTCATTCTCCTTTGCAGCCAGAGCAGAAATTTGTGGGATCCTGTAAGCCAAATATCCTTGATTGTAGCTTCATGCACACACTTGTACTCTCACTGCATCTCTACTTTGGGAGCAAAGTTGTGGTTACACTCACTAAATATATTAGATACTAGAAAAATACTCTTTCCTGAAAGAGTGGTCAGGCATTGAAACAATCTGCCCAGGAAGGTGGTGGAGTCACCATCCCTGAAGGTGTGAAAAAACAGTGTAGACATGGCACCTTGGGACATGGTTTAATGGCCATGGCGATGTTGGGTTAATGGTTGGACTTGATGGTCTCAGAGGCCTTTTCCATTCTTAATGATTCTAGGATTCTAAGGTAACCTACTTAGTTAAACACAGATGACTAGCAGCGTGTCATTCACCCTGGGCTCACCACCTCATTATATTCCCAGCAGATATCCTGGGGAAGATCTCCTAGCCTGGTCTGAGCACCCTGCAGCTACTACTAACCAAGCTGAGCGACCTCAAAGCTCAGCAGGATCTGTCTGCAAGGACTTCAGTCACACATTTATCTCTAGAAAAGACACCAAAAGCAGCAGCTGGGGAGCAGTTGAGATCATAGGCTGTGTGGACCACATAAAACATCCCCACATTTATAGACATGAAACATTTCATCAGGGAGCCACTGAGCGGGTTTGTGAGCAGGGTTGTATCACTGAGCGGCAGGCAGGAGCTGTTCCCTGAAGCACAAGCACAGAATTTGACTCTGAGAAAAGCAGCCCATACATTATGCAAAGAATTTACTGTTTGGGGATTTTTCTCCTGCCTTTTTTTTTTTTTTTTCTTTTTCTTTTCTTGAAATACTGCATGATAGGAAGAATGAAACATGTGTCAGATGTTAGCCACCACACTTAAAGCACCACCGGAAGCAATGCAGATAGCACAGCAAGGAAAAGGATACGAAAGAGGAGTAGACTGGCATCCATATTTTACAGTTTAAAAGAGGAAAAAAAAAATCAGCTTTTTAATGCACTTTGTTTCATTTTGCAGACCTGAATCCAACCTATAATCAGATTATATATTACATATATATATATAGGATAAATAGTGCAGTGGATAGGATGTAATGGATACATATAGTATAATGTAATATCCTCATTTGTGAAGCTAAGGCACAGAAAAAAACAAAACTGAGCTTAGCATTAAAAAAAAAACAACCTCCCTGGATTGCTTTGGGAACATTAGCATTCAGCCCAGGGAGCAGACACAAGCAGCAGCATGGCTCCTGCTTCCCCTGTGCTCTGGGGAGGCTGAGAAAGAAACTTGCCTTCACCTTGTTGCTGGAGTTAATTTGTTTTTCCACTCTCTAGCAGCTGGGAATCAGGTCCCAACCCTCGTGTTGCTCAGTCACTCCCCAGCCGAGGAACTGACTCATTCTGCTGTTTCATCTCACCCTGAAACTCATCCTCTTCCCCCAAATTCCTCCCTATTATTGAGCTGGTAATAAACTCACCTCACTAACCTTCTCTGAAGCAGCAGTGGTAATTTAACAGTGACTGAATTATGGGCAAACTCTCACCCTGTTAGAGGCTGTGGGAGTCCTGCCATTAGTTTCAACAGGTGTTTAGTTGCCATTTCACTCCCGTGGAAATTCCTCCATTTCCTTAATGCACTGAATTATCAGGGAATGCAGGGGCTGCGCTTCATTTTTATCTGATGCCTTCTTCCTTGACCCCATCGTGTAATGCTTTGCAGCAAAGGCAATGCTGTATGAGAGGAGCTCCATAACCACCTTCAACAGGGAAAAACATTTCTATGCTTGGATGAGAAGAGTGCATAAGCAAAATTAAGCCAAAAAAGAGCCCAAATGTCAAGTGTAGCAGTCAAAGGGGTGGAACCATCACCCACTGACTAGACCAAAAATGAAGGTAAAAGGCTTGTTCATTATATTACTGAAACACCTTCCACTTGCCCAAGTCTTTGATTTCCCTTCATTAATTAACATCAAAGCTATTACAAGGCTGAGTTACACAGAGGGCACAAACACATTCACTACTTGCACGTACACACAAGTACAGTTTTAGTCACTGTGACATTTACTAGCCATTTCTACATTAGAAAATCTGCAATAAATCATATTTTGATTAACTTTACATTAAAACACGATGATACAAGATCCTGGAAATGTTCTATGAAGCCTGTTAGTCTCCAGCATAGGACACCCAAAGCTAGCACAAGAGTCATCTTCTCCTAAAAGAACTGACCTTGCTGCCAATGTGATAGTGGATTAACTCCAATTGCACACTGGAGCTCTGCCCAACCCTGTTCTCCTTCAGTTTACACCAGTCCCATCTTAAGCTCTGCTAGCCAGAGAACTGGGTAACTTCCATTGCTGCTTCTATTTTGCCCTGCTGACAACTTTCCAGGCTGATGCTGGGTTGTCACATACCATAGCAGACGGATGCTACCTCACTGAAAGGCAAATCTCCTGTTGACTTAAGGAAGAGGAGGATCAGGACACGTGGTTTTTCATTTTATTTTTAATGTTTGCACACTTCTCTTGTTAAAGTTACATTATTTGTGCATGTATTAGCCCTGAGGCTGGCTGTGTAATTAGTTTCTGTCAATAATAGTAGCTGACAAGCCTGGTCTGGTCCACTCTGCCTTGGTCTTAGTGTTTCATGTATACACAAACATCCTCTGTCAGCTAAGAGGCAAAAAAAAAAAGAGTTGGCTCACTCAGAAACTCTTCTAATGTATCCAGTCGCATATCTCCACCAAGTCACAGCTTGGGTTTACACAGGCTTGGAAAGCAAAGAGAGAAACAATAAAGCTAGAGGAAAATGCTTACACAATCTGTCCAGGGAAGTGATAGAGTCACCATTACTGGAGATGTTCAAAAAACATGTACATGTGGCACTCCAGGACATGGTTTAGTGAGCACGGGTGGTGTTTGATTGATGGCTGCACTTGATGATCTTAGAGGTCTTTTCCAATCAAAACAATTCTATGATTCACCCCACATCAAAGAAGGAAAAACTCTCTTCAGCTCTTAGGACATAAAAAAAAGCCAGAAACAGGTTTGTGCAGCACACACACACCCCCTCAACAAAACAAGACGTTGGGAAAAGTGCAAATTGGAGCAAACCTCCAAAGTAACAGCAGGACATGGTACTTTGGGACATGTTTTAATAGCCATGGTGGTGTTGGGTTGATGTTGACTCCACTTAATGGTGGAGGTCTTTTCCAGTTTTAATTATTCTGTTAGAATCCTTGTCACTGACGCTGAGCAGAAGGAGCCTCTCTGCAGTGACTTTGCCAGTAGATTGCAGGGGCTTGCCACCAGCTCAGACCCAGCTATCCACACTGTCTCAGCTTTGATTTGTGACACTGATCAGCCAAGGCTATGGAAATGGGGAATTTTTAAAAACACACTGGAACCATAAAAAATTTAACCACGTCCTTAATTTTTACACAGTGTCAGCGCAGGAGATTTAAAAAGCAATAAACAAACTTGTTACAGCGATGGAATCGAAGAGGAATCATAAACTCACTAAAGTTACAGAGCTAAAATATGGTGTGGAGAATGGACAATGGCAACATTTATTCAATAAAACTCATTTATATGTAAAAGATTGAATAAAAATATATACTATTATGCAGGAACAACAAATTATGGAAGAGAAAGAAAAATATGGTCTGTGGACAAGATGCTTTATATTATGTATGCAAACATCATAGCTGAGGTGTTAACCATGGCTGCAATCAAGCTCTAAACTGCCAGAGAGGTGATGGGACTTGTGACACGAGCCATATATAGGGTGACATCTTCATAGCTCTCTGCAATAAGCCAACTGCTAGAACTGCTGCTTGTTGACTATTTGTCTCTTTCTCTTGAGATGGAAACCCAGGGCTCCATCTGTTTATGAAATCAAAACATACAAAGGCATTTCCTTCAAGAAGGACAGAATATTAATCCTAACGGCTGGGTCAGATTTCAGCCTGGGTAATTGCTTTCTGCTAAGACATGATTAAACTTTTAGTTTTAATTTAAAGATGCTCCTTTACATTGTGTTGGCTGAGCTGTGTGTAGATACTCTGTACTTTCAAACAATCCCCTCTAAGGGAATCGGTATTTTAACATGTTACTTGTGTCCTGCTAAGGTTTATCTCAGCTACTAAAATTACAGAGACTTTGTTTATTAGAAGTCACCTTGGGCATCATTTGGTCCTACTGTTTGTAATAACCACAAATAATCTGTGCATGTCACACTGATGCAGATCAATAGGTAAGAAGATGCTACAGGGTTTTCTCTTCAAATATGTCCCTCCTGTTGATACCCGGGCTTGGAACAGAGTAACAGCACTGCAACAAGTGTTTGAGAAGCATCCATACAGGTTTGGCACTGTGTTAACTAACTACAGTGTAGCAGTGAATCCATTAACTCAAGGTGAAAAAACAGTGAGGATGAGTCCACAGCTAAGAGTAAACAATCTGGGCTGGGCTTCCTGAGAAGAAAGTGAACCTCCATTTCCAGGGCTGTCAGAGGGGTTTAAACGATCATTCAGGAGAAGAGTTTTCTTTTTTCCCTTTGTTTTTCTTTATTTTCTCCAGGCTGAGGGTTTGCATAGATCTTCTCATTGATCTGAAGTGGCTAGGGGCAGAAAAAAAAGCCAATGTTGGCTGCATTATTCTGTCTCACATCCACTATAGCTTAACACAAAGAGAAATGCCACCTGCACCCCAGAATGGATCTGTGCCAAAGGCTTGCCTTGGAAAGTGGGATTCAAGCTAGGCACTTCAAATCTGAAAGGCAAATGCTTCCAAAACCAGTGGAGGGAGAGATGCTGAACTGGTACTAGCCCATGCACTGCTACAGGCAGATGCTCTAGATGATGCTCATGTGCAGCAACTGAGGAACAGCCACATTCATACATAATTTGGTGTCTGAACGTTTTTTTCCCAATGCCTCTATTTTTTGATCTCTATTTTTACTTCCTTTCCCCATCTAGACTTCTATTCCATTATTTGACAGAAAAATTAAGGATCCACATTACATAAGGCACCCTGGAAGGCTGGGGCAGACAGCCCCACGGCTGAGCCAGCAGTGAAGCACACAGAGAGGTTCTTGCATAAAATGTTTAGTTCTCTGCTTGTAAAGTCTCTGGCAGCAGCAGGGAGCTGCACTTGTCCAATTACATTTAGAAAATGCCTCAAAATCAGAACATTATTTTAGCAAAGAATCTCTCCTTTCTCCCTCCAGCCTTTCCTCCAATGAGGAAGAGAGGCCTTCTCCAGCATGGTGGAACTGAATTTGCCTTTGTGACATGAGTTCAAAAGAGGTTGTGGCCAAGTAGGGGTTGCTCTTCTCCCAGGCAACCAGCAACAGAAGAAGGGGACACAGTCTCAAGTTGTGCTGGGGGAGGTCTAGGCTGGATGCTAGGAGGAAGTTCTTGACAGAGTGATTGGCATTGGAATGGGGTGCCCAGGGAGGTGGTGGAATTGTTGTCCCTGGAAGCGTTCAAGCAAAGCCTGGATGAGGCACTTAGTGCCATGGTCTAGTTGATTGACTAGAGCTGAGTGATAGGTTGGACTGGATGATTTTGGAGGTCTCTTCCAACCTGGTTGATTCTATGATTCTGCGGCCGAGGAGCACTCACCTGCTGTTTTCCAGCTCCCACCATATTCCAGCAACAGAGACAGTATTTTTGCAGGAGAGCATCCCAACCCACACTGATGATAGGTGGTACCCAATCTCCCCTTGAAAGAGAGGTTCAAGGCTACTTCCTTCTGCTCTTCAAATTCAGTGGGAGCTGGAACAAGAAGAGCCATTTATAAATCTTTCCCTGCTGGTACCCTACCCTGAGGTTATCTGCTTTTCCTTTCTCTGGCTCTGCATACAAGTAACACAAAGTACATCAGAGTAGCCCATACAGTGTCATTTTTGTAATTAAAGCTCCTGACACAGACTTTCCTATTTAACCTGCTGCATTGGAACTGCTCTCTGTTCTTCCTTTAATGTACCTGCTGATCTTTCAAAGATCTTGGTTGTGTCTCAAAAGCCAGCTGGAGGTGGACTCTTCAAACAAAGTCAAAGAAAAATCGACATGGAGAAAGTTAACTAAACTTTAACTCAAAGAAAAGTTTCCTCTTAGGTTTGGAACAAATATTGAGACCTGCTTTATTACAAAGCTGCTCTGCCATATTGCCAGGGGCTTATTTCTGGCTTAACATATACACAGTTAATCTCTTGGCCAAAAAGTTGAAACCTGGGAAAAAAGAGAAAAATGGTCATCATAAATGTCATATTAAATCAGAAGGTAAGTTGCAAGGCAGAAGATGGGATGGGGATTTTTTTTTGGCCTGTATCTTTATTTAATCACAGCAACTGCATTCATGCTGTAGACTGCAACACAATGGAGCCATCAGTGTTCAAACGGCAGCCACTAAAAATATCAGACCAACCAGATCAAGAGACACTTCAGGAGGAAAGTAAATTCAGATGAAGTGAAATCTGTACTACGCTTTGCCTGCTGAGTATTCACATGGGCAAGGAAAAAAAGAAAAAAAATTGACATTCAGGCTCCAGCCTACAGAAATGCCATGGCACAAACGACCTGGGAAATTTCAGCCTGAATTATGATAAGAACTCATTCCTGTGCTGATGTCTTTGCAGATGTTGCTGTAATACTGCAACATCTCTTTTATGAGCAAAGGCTTTGAAACCTCTGGCTGTTGAGTTTGGAAAAGAGAAGAATAAGAGAGGATCCTATCCATGTTTATAAATATCTGAAGGACGTGTGTCAAGAAGAAGAGGCCAGGCTCT
The DNA here is from genome assembly GCA_013400475.1 of Tricholaema leucomelas. Taxonomy (NCBI): domain Eukaryota; kingdom Metazoa; phylum Chordata; class Aves; order Piciformes; family Lybiidae; genus Tricholaema lacrymosa; species Tricholaema leucomelas. The sequence continues at coordinate 952,616 of WAAF01002160.1, forward strand.
TTTCAGTGGCATCTTTATTGATGATCTGCATGAGGGGATTGAGTCCAGCATCAGTAAGTTTGCAGATGACACCAAGCCAGGAGCAGGTGTCGATGTGTTGGAGGGTAGGAAAGCCCTGCAGAGGGACCTTGACAGGATGAATGGGTGGGCAGAGGCCAATGGGATGAGATTTAACAAGAGCAAGTGCAGGGTTCTGCACTTTGGCCACAACAACCCCAAGCAGCATTACAGTCTGGGGACAGAGTGGCTGGAGAGCAACCAGGAAGAAAGGGACCTGGGGATACTGGTAGATAGTAGCTGAACATGAGCCAACAGTGTGCCTAGGTGGCCAAGAGAGCCAATGGCATCCTGGCCTGGATCAGGAACAATGTGGCCAGCAGAACAAAGGAGGTTATTCCTGCAAACAGAATTTCTGCAAACAGAAGCAGCACCTGATAGCTACATGATAAGAAAATCCTTGATCTCTGGTCTTGTTGATATAAATTACTTATCTCCAAGCTGCATATATTCATGTAGCTTTAGACAAACAATGAGCACTATGGGTTGGTTTGCTTTTCCATGTAAAGTAATGAGTAAACTCTTGGGCACTAATTCTGGGAACTATAGGTTGGTTTTCATAACTGTATTTGCTTTCACATGTAGAGTAATGAATAAACTCTCGGGCTCTAATTCTGGGAACAGGAGACTGCCTTATGAGATTAGCTGCAGCTCAATAGTCAGGGGATGAAGGAAATAAAAGGATTCACATTACGAATTTTATAATGACTTACTGCTCACTTATCTGAAAAATAGTTGGAGTCATAATTAGCCAGCCTTTTCAGCACTTTAAGGTGCAGAGATTTCTATCTGCTGCACACCTTAAAATTTGCATTTTAATGGGCTGAAGATGTATATCAGTAATAGCACCAACGGATGCTCGGTTATCATTAGTAATAATACGATACATAGCTTAGGAGACAAACCTATCCACAGTGCAGCAGGCCTGATCAATAAAGAGCAAACACTGACCAAAGCAAGTCAAATCTAAATGTCACTGCACTGACATGCCTCTGAGTAACAACATCCAGACTGCAGGTTGAGGTCAAAAACGTATTAATGCCCTGAACACGGGGGTGGTTCAGCTGGTTGTGGTAAATACAGGGTTTGTTTTCACTTGTCCAGCCCTATGGGGAAAAGTGCAGTACAAAATCATAGAACTGTTCCAGTTGGAAAAGATCTCTAAGGTAATCAAGTCCAACCATCAGCCCAACACAACTATGGCCATTAAACTATCTCCCAAAGTGCCATGTGTACAGGTTTCTTGAACACCTCCAGGGATGGTGACTCCACCAACTCCCTGAGCAGCCTGTCCCAATGCCTGACCACTCTTGCAGGAACAATCACTTTTCCTAATATCCAAACTAAAACTCCTTAATGATTCTATGATTTTCCAGAGGTGAGCTACCTTTGCTAGAGAAATTAAGAACAACTCACAACATTATGAACAGTCAACGTCCTTAAGACTTAGGCAAAACCCAGTATTGCAGAAATGGAATAATTTATAGAGCTTTATGTGTGCCATTCTGATTCCAGTTTATTGCAGACCTGTCAAAGCAGCTTCTTCCAGCTGGGCACTGACTCAAGGAAGAAAAGGTGGCCACAGATGAGGGATGTAAAATGCTACAGTAATAGGTGATTGAGCCCCTCTGACATACAAAGGGTTTCATCTCCAGATGATATATTCACCTGACAAAAAGAATTAGAGAAAATGACGTATTTTTCTCTTTAAGCATTGAAAGAAATACTTGGCTTGGGAGGACTGGATTAAACATGGATTAAGTTCACTGCTGAAACTGTCACTTCCATGGCTGGAGGGAACTGGGAGCAGCTTCCTTCTGCTGTGTTTTCAGAAATAACTTTCCTTTTTAGCTCTGCTTAATTGTGCATCCAAATGGTGAGACTGGGAAGGGAGACCCAAGCTGCTTTCTGCCTTCCTAAACCTTGGAAAATCATGGTGTTAGCATCTGGCGTGATCTGAAATAAAGGCAAAACTGCAGCTAAGGAGTAAACATATAGGAAGACAGAAGTGAAAACACAGAGCTATTTGCACAAAAATTCAAGTACTCCTCATGAGTGAAGTCTCTGGAGAAAATCCAAGCTGCATCTCATAATTTTAGTGAAGGTCTGCAGTAAATGTTTGTAGATCAAGGGCACATAACTCAGCAGCAGAAGGATCAGATAAAATTGCTAAAGCCTTTCACAAGCTCTTCTCTTTCACCAGGTGTAAATGATGTTTGAACCATCCAGCACTTTGAGGGGGCTTTACAATGTCATTTTAGAGACAGCTAAAATTGCCCCAAAGAGAACTACAGAAACACAGCCTGACTTGGGGCTTTGATTACATCTGGCTGGAAAACAAAGATTCATTTCATAAAATTATTTCAAGGTCTTGGAAATGAGTTTTTCATTTGTGTTCTAACAAAAAAAAACCCCAACACTTCAAGAGGAGGAGGAGGAACAGCAGAGGCAGAAAAGGGGGAAATAAGCACTCTGTCACCTGGTGATAACAGTACTTGGAGGAGATCTTGGTTCAAGCACTGTGATTCACAAAGCACCCATCCCCTGTCAGTGCAAGAAATCTTTGCTCTTACAATAACTACAGAAGTGGGACGCAGTCTGTAGAACTCACATCAAATCACAGAGTCATTAAGACTGGAAAAGACTTCCAAGATATCAAGTCCAATAGTTAACATTATCATGACCACTAAACCATGCCCCAGGATGCCATGTCTATCTGTTTTTTGAATACTTTCAGGGATGGTGACTTCACCATTTTCCTGGGCAGCCTATTCCAATGCCTGACCACTCCTTCAGTAAATACATTTTTGCTAATATCCAATCTAAACCTCTCCTATTGCAACTCGAGGCCATTTTCTCTTACTCCTATTGCTAGTTGCTGGACACTTTCTCTAACAGAAATTGTCTGTTTAATTATGTTAATCAAAAGATATACCACTTCTTCTCATCGACAATTAGCAGCTTCCCAGAACATTCCCAAAAGGGAGCTTGGATATCTTTTATTGACAACTCCAAGGCCATATGTTACTTGATGCTAGTCATTAGGATAGATTTTCTTGCAAATACAACTTCCTTGATTTAAAGTCCATTGACAATCTGCAGTAATCTTCCATCTTTCATACTTAGGACAGTCCTTTAGACTTGGAATTAAGTCCTGTTGACAGCAGTGCTGAGCTCTATCAATTGTGAAGGCAAGGATATCATGCCTGAAAATGAAGTGTAGATCTGGTGCTATGCTGGCCAAGTATCTTCCAGTGCACTGAATTCTTTTATCTGTACCATACACTAACTGCAAGGGAGTAATCCAAGAATTCCAGCATGGTGAGTTCAGAAGGGACCTCTGCAGATCATCTAACACAACTCCACCACTAAAACAGGGTCACCCACAGAAGGTTGCTCAGGATCACAATGGCCAAGTGAGTTTGAGACCTCTCCAGAGAAGTAGATGCCACAACCTCCAGGCCAGGCTGCTCCAGGGCTCCAGCACCCCCACAGCAAATGAATTTCTCATCATGTTCAGATGGAACCTCTGGGATCCAGTTTGTGATCCATGCCACTGTTGTCACTAACAAGAGTCTGGCCCCATCCTCTTGCCCCCCACTCTTTAGCTCTTATTGAGCATTGAGAGGATCCTCCCTCAGGCTCCTCTTCTGCAGGTTAAAGAACCCCAGAGCCCTCACCCTCAAACATCTCTACATGACTGTGGTATCAGTCTTATCACTCAGGTGCTTTTGAGTAGGACAGCAGGTCATGGGTGTGTAGAAATTTAGATTTCTCTGGGGACAAAAGATACTTCAGAGGACACTTGAGGTTTGTTTTTCTCTGGTTTTGGGTTTGTCATGTGTTTGGCTTGTCTTGCTTTTGGGGTTTTTTTTCTTTGAATATACAGAAGTTTGCAAGTCTTAATACAAATACACTGAGTTTCTCTTGAGAAATTAATCTCTCTTTTAAATTCTGGAGTTTTCATAGTTTTATATAGAATCATAAAATTATTGAGGCTGGAAAAGACATCTAAGATCATCAAGCCCAACCATATGATAGCAGCAATGCATTTACTTGATAGGAAAAAATCCATGCCAAATAATATCATCTATATTTACTATCTGACTGGCAAACCTACGTATTTGTTGTTTATTAATAATTGCTTTGAATCTGTTTTATCTTCTTTGCCTTGGAACTTTGCCTGTTTGGGGGCTGAAACCTCTTTGGTATGTTTTCATAAGATTCTTTAAAGTTTCTCTAGTGTTTCATCTTAACAGGGGAAAATTAGCTAAATATAGCAATTTTATTTCAATAGTGTTTAAATGCATATTTAACAATTTAGACAGCATAACCTCCTCATTAGAGGGAATAAACAACAAACAGCCTCAAATTTAGATGGAATAAACTCATATATACTAAATTTTTTGCCAGCTAGTATTTGTCCTTCTCAATATGAGTCATCATCCGTAAATTTTCCAGAGCAGTTCAGCCTTTAAGGAGCAGGTGGGTCAGAGATGCTACAGATTGGAGGAGACCTGGATGTCATACTGTCCTTCTTGGTTCTTTCATGTCCATCATCACTGATTATGATAATCTATTAGAATCATAGAATCAGTCAGTGTTGGAAGGGACCACAAGGATCAGCCAGTTCCAACTCCCCTGCCATGGGCAGGGACACCCTACCCTAGATCAGGCTGCCCACAGCCTCATCCAGCCTGGCCTTAAACACCTCCGGGGATGGGGCTCAACCACCTCCCTGGACAACCCATTCCAGGCTCTCACCACTCTCATGCTGAACAACTTCCTCCTCACATCCACTCTGAACCTCCCCACCTCCAGCTTTGCTCCATTCCACCTAGTCCTGTCACTACCTGATATCCTAAAAAGTCCCTCCCCCTATTCATTAAATTCCTTCAATTCCACCGGTAAGATATCCTGGCTCTAAACCTAGAGTATCCTGTAGCCTCATTTCACACTAATCTTCAGAAATTAAAGGTGTTTCTCCTCCTTCTTTACTTGGGGGTAGAACATGAAAGGAGACTCTAGAGTTTCTCACGATCTACCAACAGTGAAGAGATTGCACTGAAATTTAGGAAGGACATTTTCAAAAGGCACAAATTCCAGTTCAGAGCATTGTCACAATCTGTACCTTTGAACACATCCCTCAGTGCTTGAAGTCAGGCTCTAAAAGGAAATTCACCTCCTACCCAGTTGATCTGGTCTTTTGAGGACCTTCCAGCTGCCACCACTGTGCCTGTAAATCAGGCTGGTGGTAGGAGCAGAGAAACCTCCCTCCATCTACTTCTGTTTATTTTAAAATGCTGGGTTATGAACTTGTGAAGCCTGAAGCATATCTCAGAAGATAGAAAATCCAAGCAAAAAAAAAAAAATCATCCATACTGCTGCTTTCCACCTTCCTGAGCTGCCTCTTTTTCTTTTCTCCATTCTACCTTTGTGAGATTCCTCAGGAATAATACTGTTAGATTATCTCATCTCTTACAGCTTGGGTTTTCCTGGCCAGAATGGGACAGCAGCCCAGGTCAGGCACCTGATGCCAGCCATCCACTGCAGAGACACAAGGTCTGGGCTATCTGGAGCACTTCAAGTTCATAAATTATGTGTCTGTAAACAGGAAAAAAAACAATAAATGCACACAAGTTCTAGAATCATAGAATCCTGAAATTGTTTTGGTTGAAAAGACCTAAGAATCATCCAGTCCAACCCTTTCCTAACTTTGTCAAGGCTGGGGCTAAACCATGTCTCCTCAGCACCACATCTCTGCCTTTTTGAAACACTTCCAGGGATGAGGATTCAACCACTGCCCTGGGGAGCCTATTGAGTCCTTAAATAGGCAAAGCAAAAATAGCTAGAGAAAGGAGGCATTTCAAATAAGTGTTTCACATAAGCTGATCAGTTTAACTGCCCAGGTAAGACAAACAACTGATTACTCCGTGAGTGTGGGGGAACACTGGAACAGGTTGCCCAGGGAAGTGGTGGAGGCCCCATCCTTGGCAACATTCAAGGCCAGGTTTGATGAGCCTCTGAGCACCCTGATCTAGTTGGGGATGTCTCTGCTGACTGGGGGGGAATTGGACTAGATAACTTTTGCTGATGTTAAAGCATTACCACAGAAACAGGTAAAATTAGGGGACAGCAGGATTGAGTCTGAAATGGCACAACAGTAAATGGGAAGATGGACACAAGTAGCCAACTCACCACTTGCATTAAATCTGCATCTTCTCACTATTTGCCACAGTGAAACGCTCTGTGTATGAGGCTGATCATGAATTTTAAAGGCAGTTCCTCAGCTGTGATTAGTTTTTGTTGCCTCAGTTGTCTTGGTTGAAGATGTACATTCAAAAAACTAAACACAAGTGTTTTGTTGTCTGGGAAAACTATGGACTGCTTGGATTTAATTGCATCATTCTTAAGCAAAGCTTTGACTTGTACGCATCTTACCAAGAAAATTAAATGTTTTCATCATCCAGCCATACTGAATAGTTAAGACTGCCAGTGCCACTCATTAAATACACAGATGTTTTAAAGTTTGATTAGGGAACTGTAACAAACAGCCCAGATTTCATTACCATGTGGAAAACAAGGTAGCAGAGTTGAACATACAAGAAGAGCTACTTAAGGACTAAGAGGAACTCTGAAAAAATAAGAACTGTGGAAAAAAACTGAAATACAAAACAATACAGAGCCACTCAAGGTTTTCTTTGCCTGGCATGAGTTTTGTCCTCAGTGGAAAGGAGAACAGTGCTACCTTTGTCTCTCATCATCCAACTCAGAGAGAGCAGTACTTACGCTTGCAAGTAAAGCCTCTAGACACACTTGCCAAACAAGATGTACTTTCCCCAAAAGAATAACATATGGCACGGTCCAGTTGGGTGGTTTTTCCATAGAATTGTTTTGGTTGGAAAAGACCTTTAAAATAATCAAGTTCAATCCAGTACTGCCAGGTCACCACTAAACCATATCCCACTCAGCACCACAGCTACACAGCTTTGAAAGCCATCTAGGGATTGGGACTCCACCACTGCCCTAGGCAGCCTCTTCCAGGCCTTGACAACCCTTTTGTGGAAGAAGTTGTTCATGTCCAGCTTAAATTTTCTCTGGTGCAACTTGAGGCTGTTTCTTCTAGCCCTATCACTTGCTTCCTGGGAGAACAGTCTACTTGGTTCAAATCTACTTTAAGGGAATTGTAGAGACACAGAAGGTTTCCCTTCAGCCTCCTTTTCTCCAAGCTGAACAACTCCAGTTCCCTCAGCTGCTCTTCACAAGACCTGTTTCTCCAGACCCTTCCTGAGCTTCATTGCTCTTCTTCAGATGCATTCCAAATGTGTCCAAAAGGATCTGTAAGGATCTACATGGATGTCATTGTCAAGATCTTAGCAAGCACCTGGTGCATGGGCAGCCCTCAAGATGTTAAATGAGGAATTTCTTACTTGCAGCTCCCAGCCTTTGGTAGTAGCAAAATCCACTGCATTCAGACCTGGCCCAGCATGGGGAGAAGGGCTCTTGGAACTGACACCTGTGGGCAGCCCAGCTTGACACAGGCAGAGAGTCTAGATCTCAACTCCTGTCTGTGACAAATGCTAATGCCCAGGATAAAAAACATTATCTCTGTCTGCCAATACTGAGAGCATCAGAAATAAAAATATCCTGAGTCAGCTTCCCCCATCTACTCTCCAAAATTTACAAACTGCATCAAAAAACCATAACACTGACTTAAAATATTCAGTTCTGGGTTATTTATCATTGTGATTCAGAGGTGTCAATAATTATTTACATGGTCTGAAGCTATTTCCAGAAGTCAAGATGGATAAAAACTGTACTTTAAAATGAGTGTGTCAGATCTTCTGAAGGCTTTTCAATTCCACAGCTTAGGTGTACATAAATGTACAAAACCTGAGATGATCACTCACTGTGAAATTTTTCTTCTGCCATAGGTAAACATCAGCAGAAAACCTTCCTAAGTCAAGACATTCCTTAAAATGATTCACTTTCTTGTATGAATGCTTACCAGGATTCGAAAGTGCACAGAATAAACCATGAAATAAACTACATATGCACAAAACAATGCCATTGTTTTCCTGTCAGTCAAACATTCCTTGTCTTTGCATATAGAAAAATTATAGGAAGCCAAACAGCAGAAAATTACTACTTTTCTATCTTCCTAACCCCAAACCTGTGCACAAGCTCCTAAGCAGTTTATATCACCAGAAGCTGAGTTATTGGATTGTGTTCTCTTAATACCACCTCTGACAAAAGTGGAGACATCCATTCTGTTTTAGCAAAAGGAGAACAGACTGATCAAACATGAGATGTGTGGTGGAAGCCATCCTGTGGAGTTCAGTGTTCCCAGGGTACTCTCAAGTATCTTCCAAATTTGGAAAGAAATAGTCTACTTTGAGACTTCTACCACTGTGAAGAGCTTTAGCCTAAACCCTGCAAAGAAGGCAGAAAACATTTGAATGCCTCTCTGTTTGTCTTTGAGACCTTGGTTACAATCATCTTTCCTCTTTTAATCAGGTGTGTCCTTGGCCAGAAGAATGCCTGTAAAATTCATGAGGATCCAACTATCGGATCCTTTCATGGCTTCTTCCATCATGCAATACCTGTAAAACTCTCTGTCAGTTCACTGACTTATTGCCAAAACACTACAGAACTCAGACACAGGGTCCCAATATACAGATTTAATAATTTCTTTAATTAATATTTCACTGTTAGGCATTTCAGAGAACCAACCACAAAAATGTGGGAACCAGACACAGAAGTCTTTGGGTTGGAAGTGGCATGTAAAGGCCATCTAGTCCAAAACTTCATTAGGAATAAACCCCCACGAAACCAAAACTATCAAAAAAATCCCAAACAAGACAAACCTCAACCACACACAGACAAAAAGCCCAAAAAATCACAAAAATACCCAACCCAAACAAAGTCCAAAGAACCAAAACACACACACACACAAAAAAACAAACAGAGAAATGAAGATGGCCTCTAAGCTTTCATTGTTGGGAAAATCCCTAAATTCTCAACTTCAGACTTTCCAAAGTGATGCAACAGAATTAGATGTAAACATTTTCTCCTTCAACATTTAACCTAAACTGCTTTTCTTTCCAAAAAAACAATACAGTTATTTTTCAGTACTTCCTAGGAAATTATGTCAGCATTCTTAAGTTTTCCATTGACAAAATAGCAATGACATCCCATGTGCTGTGGTCCAGACCCTTGTTAGGGCTGGCTGAGAAGCACCACTGCTCACTGGAAATAACCACACTCTCTGCAGGTTTTCAGTACCTCACATGTTTGTATTTCCTACTGCAGTGGGGAATGTGTCCAGAAAGGTTACATGGGGTCGGGACGAGCAGGAGTTTTTTTTCTCTCTATTACTGTTACTATGAGAAAGAGAAAAAGAAAAGAATACTCACACAATTATGGAGGTTGGAAAATACCTTTAAAATGGTTCAACCCTTAACCCAGCACTGTCAGGTCACCACTAAACCAGGTCCCTCAGCATTACACCTCCACAGCTTTGAAATCCTTCTAGGGATGGACAGCCAGTTCCAGGGTTTTGGGGAAGAGGTAAGTGGAAGTAAGAGAACCTCACCTGACTTTCAAATGTCTATTTATAGATGTCTCTAAACATAAGACCTTTGCTGTCCTTAGTCCATTCACATGACTTGAAAAGAAGGAGAGAGATGCAAAGAAAGAGGAGGTAAATTGTAGAATTGGTCCATCTGGAAATCACCTCTAAGGTCATCAAGTCCAACACTGACCTACCACCACCATGGACACCAAACCAAATATATGGGTATGTGTAATGATGCTTTATAAATGTGTTTTTTGTTAAGAGTGTTGCATCTGAAGCAACTGTTTCTACAGAATTAAGCAGCTGAAAGACAAGTCCTGCTCAAGCCCAGCTAACACTGTCAGCATGAGGGGATAACCCAATAGTTACAGCTTTCAGCACTGAAGTCATCAAATCATAGAACACACTGACTTGGAAGGAATCTCTAAAGGCCATTTAGTCCAACCCTCCTGCAGTCAGCAGAGACATCCCCAACTAGACCAGGTTGCTCAGAGCCCCATCAAGCCTAACCTTGAATGCCTCCAGGAACAGAGCCTTCTCCAGCTCTCTAGCCAATCTATTCCAGTGTCTCACCACCTTCACAGTACAGAGCTTCTTCCTAACATCTAGTCTAAATACCCATCTGCCAGTTGTGACAAAGACTGTGGAAAACAAGTGATTCTTAGGAAATGGAAAATACCTACTGATCCACTTAATACAACAGCTCTGGGGAACAGGGAACAAACTCTGCAATTTGAGTTAACGGCCACTGGTCCTTCAGTGAAATAAGGACATTGTGCTACATCTGCAGTCCACTTGGACTTTCACTCTGCAAGTATTTTTGCCTTACTGTGTCCTACTGGCATAAAAAAACTCCCTCCTCCACTGATTTTATGAGGGTCTTTAAGTACACATAACATTCAACATAACTGCATAGGAAGATGTGTGTATTAAAAATAACATGTGCCAATGTGTCTTAAAGTATGTGATTAATGGCTTCATTTTACCTGCCCTAGAAAGAACAGAAATTCAGTTACAAGAGCTACAAAATCCAAGTTCACATTCTATGGGAGTTTTCTTGGGCTCAAATCCAAAATAAACTAACTAACAAACAAAGAAGCTGGAGAAAATTCTGAAAAACACACTCTGTGCTACTTGGGTCGAACCAGGAGAAATCAGTGACCTGGGAATTACAGTGACGCAGTTTGGTACTTCTTCACGACACACATTCACTTCAAAGTTAACTGCTGAAGTGCTCAAGGGACTTTTCAGCCCCAGACTCCAGTGGAAGTTACGGCCCAGCTTTTAAATCATATTAAACCCCACCAATTACACATTATAAATACAACATTTCTAACACCTAATTTAGAGCAAGTCCCAAATGGGATGGAGATGACATTGCTCAGGCCAAATGGAGAAGGCTCCTGGGGTCTGCTCTGAATTACCTCTCTGACTTACATATTGACTTTGGAGCAAGTTGCATCCTCCTTAAACAGCCACATCAAAAGTTAACCTGAGTAAGGCATGCAAAAGTCACTTAAATAAGTGCTGCATACCAACTGTCTGAACTCAGGCTCCAGAACTTAAAATCCCTTCTTTGATGAGTATTGTGTCACCTGGAACACCTACCACTTAGCTATAACATTTAGGTCCTCCAAAGGTGTAGTAAGACTCTTACTAACAGCAATAAAACATTTTTACACTAGACAAGTCTGAGCTATTTATTCTCTACCCAAAATATTTACAACTGAGAGTCTCCATCCCTACCGCATTAGCTCTTCTAGCAATCACTTATCTCAGCACTCATCCAGCACTAAGATTCTCTTTGCATACACATGGCAGAAGGTCAGGGTCAGACAGTTACACAGCTACAATAAGAGGTCTTTAACATGTAAGATGGAACCATTCTGCATCAATTCAACTGTCTCTGAGCCATCTCCAAAGCTTCAACCTACCAAACCCCAGCAAATCAGCACACAACAAACAAGTCTGGAAATCTCAGCTTATATATGCATCCAGAGCAGGATCAGCTGGCTCCCTACTCAGTACGAGGTCTTTGCAGGATTTGCATGGATCTGGTAAAACCCTCCATTGGACAAGGAACACAGAAGATACAGCCATGAAGGAGGCCTCAGCACAGTGCTCCTGCCATCAGCACACCAAGGCAGAAATGAATAAGCACAGCATTCTCTGCTCCACTGAGAACCCCCAAAGGAAGCTGCTTTCCAGCTGCAACCCCAGCTCTTGCTTTTCTGCAGCATTGGATTTGTGCATAAAATCTCCCAGGACTCACCTTAACTCCTTCAGCTCCAGAAACTACTTCACTTCTCATGCATCCCAGCACGATATACTATAATTCTCCAACAAACTGCTCCAGCCTTAAAGTCACAGAAGCCTTCTTTTCTCGCAACACCGTCTACAAAGGAGTTCAGATCCCATACAAGTCCCTGAAACCACTTGCAGCCTCCCACCTATGCAGCTCCCCTTTTAGCAAGGAAGTTATCTCTTCTCACTACTCATATGTCTGATGACCTCCCCAGCAGCAGCTGTCTCAAGCCTCTCCACCCATGAGCTGCTCCACCAGCTGCATGCCCATCAAGCCAGAGCAGAGAGAGTGACTCAGTTATTAGTTAAGAGGACATTTGAAAAGCATATATTTAATTAATTATGTAAAGAAAGGAAAACTTTATAGAACACATCTAGATGTTTTGAGTAACTCTGGTGGTTGGAAGAGCTTCAGGGGATTTAGTGTGTTTTCTGGGACCAGTAAGATTCCTGAAATCTCATACAGTAAACATATACAGAGCAGTTTCAAAGTTTACAGAAGCTGCTTGAGTCCTTTCTCTATTTATTTATATTTATTTAGCCAAAAGTAAAACTGAGAAAGACAAACCCCCAAACACTCACCACAAACATTAATTGTGATGGCAACGGTGTCTTTTGCAGCTTTTGGAAGCCATTTCACACCAATCATCAGTCCTACTGGTTAAGAAACCATTTGAGCAAGAGGATCTTTTTAAAAGAACCCCAAAAGTGTGTGTTTGCATTGGATTTATTTGCAGTAGGTATTCTGGAAGCTTGGATGAGCACCCCAGGTTAAACTGAAGGAGACTGTGGAAGAGTCTTGTTTCATTAAGACATGGGAATAAATCTTTTAAAACTAACAGCATAATGTCTGTGTTACTGTATCAGGGAAACAGGAGTCGTAATGTACGTCAGTACTTGAATTATTCAGGTATCTGAAATGCATCTCATGACTTTGATTCATTCCACGAAAAACTACAGTAGATTTTTATCTGGAGATAGCAGTTAGAGATGAAAACAAATTGCCGATAGATTCTCTTCGTAAACATGCTGGATGAAGATGTTAGATGAGATCTTCCCATTTAACCTTGCTTATCTCTTCACAGAATCACTGAATGGTAGACGCTGGAAGAAGCCTCTGGAGATCACCAAGTCCAAACCTCCTGCCAATGTAGGTTCACCTAAAAAAGTCACAAAGGGGACGGAATGTGTCTAAGTAGATTTTGAATGTCTCCAGAGATGGAGAGACTCCACCACCTCACTGGGCAGCCTGTTCCAGTGCTGTACCACCCTTAGATCAAAGAAGTTTTTCCTCATGTTTAGAAGGAACTTCCTATGTTCAAGTTTGTACTCATTACACTTTGTTCTGTCACTGGGTGCCACTGAAAAAAAAACAAACAAACCTGGTCCCATCCTCTTGATACCCACCCTATAGGTATTCATCAGCATTTATGAGATTCTCCCCTCAGTCTTGTCTTTTCCAGACTAAAAAAAGCCCCAATTCTCTCAGTCTTTCTCCATCAGAGAGGTGTTCTAGGACCCTAATCATCTTTGTAGCCCTCCTCTCCAGTAAGTCCATGTCCTCTTTGAACCAGGGAGTCCAAAACGGGACAATGCATTCCAGATGTATCATTGCCGGGGCAGAGTAGAGGGGAAATTGCTCACAACAATGGAGGAAATCATTTAGTAACAGAGGGAATTTCAGAGGTCTGTCTGATGCAAACTAGAAAAAGTCAATATGAAGAATAAAATCAAGCACTCCTGAAATAATTCAGACCTCTGGCCTTCAGGATGTACCAACACAGATTCTATGACCCAGCTGGAAAACCTTCAACCCCACTGCCTTGTGAACTTCATCACTACAACAGGCAAAGAGAAAAAAAAATAAAGGCAAAAAAAAAGCAACAACTTGCACCTTTTATTAGCCTTAAAGCCTCATCAATTTGTTTCCTTTAATTACTTTCTCTTAGTACTCCAGTGGGTCAAGGACACCAGCATGCTGCAGCATCTGGGATTCATGCTGTGTTTTCTGAAGAGAGAGAGTAAATGGAAGGAAGTGTTGACATTGCGTAAGAAACATAGTATTTCTCAGCAGACCTAATGGGTTATTACCCGGGAACAAATGAAAGGTAAACTTTGCTGTGTGAGAGCCTTCTGTCAGTAATGAGGAACAGAAAAGGGAAATGCTCTGGTTTAATTTAAAATAAAATAATAAAAAAATACTGTCTTGATACAATTTATAAAATCAAATAATAGCTCAAATTGACTGAGGATGTAACTTGATATCATTTGAGCAGAGTCATGCAGACCTGCAGCAGAGGGGAAATTTCTCAAACACATTTGCTGTTAATGAAAAACTGCCAATTGAATTCTTCTGTGAGATTCGGTTGACAGAACTTTGCATGTTGAACGGTCTCGGTGAGCAACCCTGCCCTAAAGTCATCCCAGATGTTAAGACAAGAGGAAATGGCCTCAAATTGCACCAGGAAAGGTTTAGATCAGCTTATTAGGAAAAATTTCTTTACTGAAAGAGTGGTCAGGCATTGGAATAGCCTGCCCAGGGAGGTGGTGGACTCACCGTGCCTGAAAGTGTTAAAGAAATGTGTCAACATGGCATTTTAGGACATGATTTAGTGGGCATGATGGAGCTCAGTTGATGGTCAGACTTAGAATAGAGTCATAGAATCAACCAGATTGGAAGAGACCTCCAAGATCATCCAGTCCAACCTATCACCCAGCCCTAGCCAATCAACTAGACCATGGCACTAAGTACCTCATCCAGTCTCTTCTCTTAAAGGTCTTTTCCAACCTTTATGACTCTATGTTTAAGAAATAGCACAGCACACCAACACCTGCTCCAAAATGCAGTGACCCACTAGGAGCAGTTAAGTATTCAGCATCATGAGCTCCATTAATGATCATCAAGAGATGACAACAATGTAATTCAGCTCTGAACAATGTCCTCTGGCCAGGACAGGGGTGGCAGTGATCACACTGGACAACCTCTGCTTTTCCATCCTTTGGGAAATTATTATATTTGAATATTGCCATCTTTTGACAAAGCCACAAACCCATGAGATTGATAACACCATTACAAAGGCTGGTTTGCAGAGAGGTTGTTTTGTTTTAATGCTAAGGGCTTTGATGAAACACTCCGTCAGTCCCATCGACGGGCTTTGGATATTTGGGACAGAGATCTGCTGGAGAAAGTCCAGCAGAGGGCTAGGAGGATGATTAGGGAACTGAAACACTGCCTGATGAGGAGAGGCTGAGGGACCTGGGGCTCTCTAGTATGAAAAAGAGAAGATTGAGAGGAGATTTAATAAATGTTAATAAATATCTGAGGGTTGGGGGTCAGGAGAGGGGGGGACAGGCACTGCTCACTCGTTCCTTGTGATAGGACAAGGATGTAAAGCTGCGGCACAAGAGGTTCTGCCTCAACACAAGGGAGAACTTTACTGTAAGGGTCAGAGAGCACTGGAACAGGCTCCCCAGAGGGGTTGTGGAGTCTCTGTCTCTGGAGACTTTCAAGGCCTGTCTGGATGTGCTCTTCTGTGACCTGAGCTAGGTTATGGTCCTGCTGTGGCAGAGGAGTCGGACTTGATGATCTCTGGGTCCCTTCCAACCCCTGACCCTGTGATATTCCTAATTTTACCCACAGAAATGACACCATTAAAGGACTGGGTGGATAGCCTGCTAAAACCAAAAAGACAACTGCACTTTTCACCCTTCCCCTTCTCCTCTTCCCAATCCCTCTTTCTGGTTTTGGTGAGGTCCCCTTTATTCTTTTCCCAAAGGACTTCCCTTCACCAGAAGTCAAGGAAAAGCTCAGCAAAGAAAAACTACACCTGTCACCATACCCTGCACAGGGTCCTTCTCTAACACAGCTCAGAGGACTTTCTGTCATTGATGTATAGGAAGTTATTTTGTCTTCTGCACTGGGAAGATGCCAGTGGGACAACAGATAGGAGCAGGGATTCGGTTTTTACTTGCTTTGCAGCTCCCTTTGAGGAGCAAGAGCTGTGCCTCACCACAAAAGGGCATGGGGTAAAATAATTGTCTGGGTAAATGAAGAAGATAAATGCCAGCATATCCAGACCAAGATGATTTTGATTTTATGGTATGTTGGGTTTTTTTGGGTTGGTTTTTGGTTTGATTTTTTTTTGGGGGGGGGAGGTTGTTAGGGGTTTTTTTTGTTTGTTTGGGTCTGTTAATCATTTTTCCCTTCTTATTCCCATTTGGAACAGAGAGGAAATGATAAAAATATCCATGTTTTCCTCACACTATTTCATATCTGGAAGCACACATAACCCTGGAGAGGGGAGTGTTTGACCTTGTCTAACCACCTGAGAAAACACATTTTGATGAGCCAAAGAGCTCTTTGGGTGATGCCTCAACCATTGCCAAAGTCTAGCCTCAAAACAGGACCCCTTCCTGTTCAATCAGAGGAGGGTGACCCTGTCCTCTTCAACCTGAGCTTTATTTCCAGCCTACACCTGCAGCCACTAGCAAACTGAAAGGGAAGCAGCACTGATTTTGCAATTGCAAGCATACTTAACATTTTATCCTTGCTCTTTTTTATCCCATCCCTTCCAACAGTCATTAAGTTTATTAAGTGGCTTCTACAAGTGACTCCTCTCACTTCTAAAAAGGACTGGATCATCAGCACAGAATATATATCTAGGTTCAGCCCCTCTTTTCTTATCTTTTCTGACAAACCACTCTCCTTCACAGTTTTATCTCTATAATTGATGAGCCACACATGGCATAATTTACAGCCCTCCCCAGCAACCTTCTAAACTGCGCACCAGTCATTCCAGGATCACACTCTCTCAACTCTGCCTCTCTGGCCAACTCCTATAAACTGATTTTATTTCTTTGGTCTGTAAAAGTCTGCAGTGAAAAAACTAAAAACAGAGGTTTAACTAGGATTTCAGACCAAATATAGTAAATTACTAAGGAAAAAAAAAAAAGAAGGAAATAAACTAAAAGAAGCTACAGTGACCAGAAATATCTGCATTCATTGTGCACACAAAAGCATGTCTCAGCCCTTTGTGCAGGTAAAGGGAATTGAGGAGCAGTAGGCTAACAGAGAGGGCACAAAGGAAAAAGATGCTGCTGCTGCTTTCTCTTCCCTTTTTCTTACTGCATAGAAGACCTTGCATCTATTGCTCTCATTAAGAAAGCAAGATCTGTGTCTCAGAAAGGAAACCTTTCCATCACATTTCCTAATAGTCCTGTGCCACAGACAAATGAACAATATCAATTCTTCCACAAAGGATAGAATACAGCAGCAGAGAGAAAGTAGCTCCTGCATAACAGAAGCTATCATGGAGATGGCAAGCATGAAAGAGTGCCTTTATGTAGGCTGAGATGGATTGCAAGATCTCTACAAATTGAGGGAAAATAGTGAAAGAGAGATGTCTCTCCCAATAGAGATAGAAAAAACACAGAGTATCCCACACAGTAGAAATGCTGTGTCTGGCCCCTAATTCAGGTTGCTTTATGAATTCGTTTTAATCCAGCTTCAGCTCCTGATGTTCAGATGAGCAAAGCTTGCTTTCACCCAGACAAACGGCATCTCTGCCTCTGTGGTGCAGCACTGAGCACATAAAGCTTTTCCTTCCCTTCCCATTTCCTTTAGATCATTTTATTAGGAATGTTTTTCTGCCGTGGTAGGCAGGATCCTGGGAAGAGGAGATAAATTCTTTTAATTATTGCGGATCCTGTAGCTCAGCAGTGAGCTGTGGTGGGGCAAGGCTACAACCTGCAGACATGAAAGCATCTGCCCGGTGCTGGCTGGAAATGCAGCAGAGATGCTCCCTGCCATCTCCTTAAGCTCTGAGAGACAAAAGCTCAGAGCAGCCCGGGCAAGAAAACTTGGTCTCACATGGGAGGCCACAATTCCACTCCTGGAAAATGAGAAAGCAGCTACCTATTTCTCAAGGCCCTGCTGCATCCTTCAACTTTGCAACACCTATCATTTCCTTCAGACTGCCACCCAACATCCTAAGGTATCACTGAAAAAAAACCCCAATGCAACAAGCTGAGAATCAACTTTTGCCCTCTCTTTTCACAGGTATCACTGCGGAAACATCCCTGCAGTCCAAGGTGTGTGAAGAGAGCTCAGAATAGCAGTGTCATCTGATCTATTTCTGAACTGGAAAGGCGTTGTTCCTCGATAAAAAAGTCCTTTTATTTTTAGAAGTGCTGTATCAAATATGCATGAATGGGCACATGTCTTTTCCGTTGAGTGATTTGGAGTGTAGGGTTTGGCTCAGACACTGCCACCTTCCTCTTTAGACTTTGAAAACAAGCTTTGAAACAAGGGGAGAAGCTCTACAGAAGGACCTAGAGTAAGCTCCAGAGAAAAGTCTGCTGTCAGGAGGAGTGTCGTGCACTATAAGTGGTCAGGAGGAGTAGTGATCAGAGAGACAAATTAATTTTCATGAACTTCCTTCTCCTCCTGCAGAAAAGTCCTAATTGAGGAGTGTTTTCCCTGACCACAATATGAAGCCTCTGGTGAACGAGCTCATTATCTGAGTGCCACACTGGGATGAGATTTGCCACATATTACTTTTTAACAGGCAAGTGCTGACTATTTGCAAATAAGTAGTTATCTCAACATGTGAGAATAGAGCAGGCTGCCTGCATTTTTCTGCTTTTAACTGGGAAGGAAAAGTTGTTTCTGTTTCTTGCTTCTCCTCAGCATCCAGCATCACAAACTGTGTGTGTCTTCCCTGCCAACTTCTTGCTGTTTGCCATCACTTCAGCCTGGGGCTTCTTGGTGCCCCTGACCTGCTATTATCAACCACCAGGCGCTTTGTCATTGCCTTCAAGCAGGGAAGAAAAGGGAATAGTTCTGACTTCTGCTCAAGCCTCTTGCAATTACCAGCTCACCATATTCCACTGTGTCTGGTCCAGCCTGGATTGGAACAAAATCTCTCATGACCATATCTCTGGATATTGAGTAGACATTTTAGGAGATGAGGATTTTTATGTTTGATTTGATGACATAGATAGAGCAAGTGCATTAGCACTTGCCTGACAGTTTTAAAGCAGGAATTTTGTTTCCTTTCCAAAGGTGTTATGCTGGACCTAGTCCTCACCCAATAAGGAATATTTGGTGAGTGAAGTGAAGCTAAAGGGTAGCCTTGGCTGCAGTGACCGTGAAATGGCAGAGTTTAAGATCCTCAAGGCATCAAGGAGGGTGCATAGCAAACTCACTGCTCTGGACTTCAGAAGAGCAGATTTCAAACCCCTCAGGGACCTCCTTGGCAGGGTGTCATGGGAAAAAAACTCTAGAAGAAAAGGGGGTCCAGGAAAGCTGGTCAATGTTCAATGATCACTTCCTCCTCCGGACCCAGAAGCAATGCATCTGAAGAGTTGGGGCTCTTTAGCCTGGAGAAGAGAAGGCTTCAAGGATACCTTGTAGTGGCCTTCCAGTATCTGAAGGGGGCCTACAGGAAGGCTAGGGAAGGACTATTGACAAGGTCTTGCAATGACAGGACAAGTGGCAATGGTTTAAACTGGCAGAGGGGCGATTCAAACTGGATGTTAGGAAAGGATTCTTTACAATGAGGGTGGTGAGATACTGGCACAGGTTGCCCAGGGAGGTTGTGGCTGCTCCCTCCCTGGAGGTCTTCAAGGCCAGGTTGGTTGAGGCCTTTAGTGACCTGTTCTAGTGGGAGGTGTCCTTGCCTATGGTGAGGGGTTGGAACTGGATGAGCTTTGAGGTCCCTTCCAACCTAAACTGTTCTCTGATTCTACAAATACGCAAGGAGTGAGCGCCAGGAGGATGGGACAGCCTCTTCTTGGTGATGCCCAATGACAGGACAAGGGCCAGAGGACCAACAAGGGACAGGACAACTTCCAACAGGGAAGTTGAGGCATAAGAGGTTCCATGTGAACCTGAGGAAGGTTTTTTCACTGTGAGGGTAACCGAACACTGGAATCAGCTGCCCAGGGAGGTTGTGGAGTCTCCCTCTCTGGAGATATTCAAGAACTGTCTGGATGCATTCCAGTGTGATCCTGCTCTGGCAGGGGTGCTGAACTAGACGATCTTTCGAGGTGCCTCTCAGCCCCGACATTCTGTGACTCTACGATTAATATAGCTGTGTAAACAATCATTGGATTTCCAAATTGCCCTTTCAAGGCTTGCAGCAAAATGTGCATAATTGTGATGGATTTTTTTTCTTCCCCTTTCCTTGGTTGACAAATGCATAATCAAGCAAACAAAACAAACAAAAAAATCCCCAAACCACCAGAAACAAGCTAACAAGTTCTTCCAGTTACTGATCTAATTTGTATTGACATGAAAACTCATTAACTCAATTTAAAAGAATAAGTGAGAGTCAGGAACAAGGCACTTAGGTTCGTGTATCCGTCCTGCTGAACATCAAAACAAGACCCCTGCAGTGCTGGTCACATGAAAAAGCCATTAAAGGATTTGGTACTGCGGTGGCAAATTCCAACTCAGTCATGATAAATGTGTTCAAGTTACTTTGAGCAAGATAAAGCAGGAAAGGCCAAAATGATAGGATAAAGAGTTGCTTTCCTGATGTTTAAATGTTTATGTCACTGGATCCTTGGGACAATGATATTTATCTCTGGAGTTTAAATATTGCCCTGCACTCTTTAAAGTACTGAGTTTAGTAGCATGCTGATTTCAGCCATGCATTTTGTACATGCACAGACTAGCAGGGATTCTTCATTCATATCCACATGTAGGACTTGGATGGATGTGTGGATATTAAGCCCACTTTGGCTTGATTTTTGCCACTTAGAGCTACAAATGAAGCTTAGAGGAGCCAGAGACGCTTGACAGTGCTGAAGATCACACCACTTTTTAATCTGTGCTGCTACTGTTGAGCGCTGCTTGACTTCTCCATGCCCCAGTTTACCCACATGTAAAATCTGCATGATAAAATGGAGGCATTGGGACATTAATTGATACTGATACTGCCCTGAGAATCTTGAGTGAGAAGGATGTCAAGAATGTGTAATGGGATCATTAAGTGAAATGCCAGCAGAGGTATTAAAAGCAGGGTCACATTTTTCAGGCTATGAGGAAGAGTGGAGGCAGGAGGGCAGAGAAATTAAGACCCAAGAAGAGGATGAAAGTGGAGAAGAGGGAATGAAACAACCTGTCAGATATCAAGAACAGAGAGGGAAAAAAGGTCTGAATTATTAAAGCCAATTAGCAACTTAACAAAGAGATAGGTCTTTAGAAATGAAAGGATTAAACTACATTGAGAAGGGATGTGAGAGACATCCAACACCCAAGGAGAAAACAAACTGTAAGTGAGCAACAGGAAGGCAGATTGACACAGAGATGGAGATGGGTTGGAAAGCACAGGGGCAGCTATGGGGCAGAGCAGATGGATCCTTGCCAGCAGAATGATGTTCATGTTTCATTTACTTTCTCTGGAGACCTTTTGCCTCCTGAACAAACCAAGATCATATCTAGGAGTTTCTAGTGGTTTTAGACTGATGTATATCCCAGCAATTTGCAGCCAGATCATTTCTGTTTCCATTGCTTTGTAATCTCTGAAAACAGATCACAGAATCCCAGCATCATGAGGGTTGGGAGTGACCTCTGGAGACTCCTATTCCAACCCCACTGTTACAGCAGATTCACCTACAGTAGCTTGCCCAGGATCACAGCGTTTGACCAGGCAGGTTTTGAATCTCTCCAAAGAAGATGCCACAACCTCTCTGGGTAGCTTCTCCAGGGCTCCAAAACTCTCACACCAAAGCAGTTTCTCCTCATGTTCAGATGGAACCTCCTGGGTTCCAGGTTGTACCCATTGCCCCTTGTCCTGTTGCTGAGCAGCACTGAAAATTGTCTGTCCCCATCCTCTTGCTCCACACCATTTAGCTCGTGTTGAGCATTGATCAGATCCCCTTTCAGCCTGCTCTTCAACCAGGCTAAATAGCCCCAGGTGTCTTAGCCTTTTGATCTCCAGATCTTTAGAGATTTCCTTAGGACTGTGCTTAGAGCAGCCTCTGAGAGTTTCCTTTACATATTTTATTGAATTGTGATAGTAGAAATGCTGGTTTGACTCTACCTGCTTGCTCAATACAAAAAAAAAAAGACAAACATGAAGTTATGTTAAATCTTCTTTGTGCCTATGTCAGTGTTCAAAAGATAAAACCAGTGGCATAGGAGATCATCACCTTCAAAATGAGAGAAAGAATGGAAAACACACTGCATAGACAACCCTAAACTGAAATTTGGTGTCAAGTTATGGGGGAAAAGAGGTGGAAGAGGAGAATGGGAACAGACTCCACTGTGTCACTGTCTTATGAAAAGCAGCAAACAGGGATAATATCTTGTCCTGCTCAGCAGGGCATTTCTTAGAAGTCATGTTCTGTCTTTACATCGACAGTGAGGGAACACAGGCGTATTCACACAAACTCTTGCAGATGAGGGCACTGTTGCCTGCCTGTGAGTAGGGCTTTCACAGGAATAGGTCTGAATTAGGCACTTGGACATCCAAGAGAGGTGATGGACTATTTCCACACAGCTGAAAAGACGACATGCTTCTCAGCAGCCGTGAGACTGCTCCCTTCCTTCTTTCTCTTCCCTCACACAAACCTCCACAGGATATTTTCTGGCCACATAATTAATTCCTCTAGCTTGATAATTGCCCTTACAAGAGACATCACAGCAAATGTGCAACTGCTAAACAGAATAAACAGCATATTTGTAAAGCAAGAAATCAATGGATCTTAGCTTTCCTTCAGTAATCTTCCTCATGCCTAACAATTTGTAATGGCCTTCAGATCAATACCCGTACAGAAAGAACATATGATCTAAAACAACAGTAAGAACATTTTTTACTGTTTTCTCCAGTGGGCCGTGACTGTCCTTTCCCAACTCTTCAAACACCTCAACAGACGGAAAGCATCATATGCAGGTAATATTGCCTCCCAAAGCAACATTAGCCAAGCTGCTGTTCTGTATCTGGGTTCACACTTCAAGAAGGACATGGAGGCACTTGGAAGAGACTACAAGAATGACTCAGAGACTTCAAGAGGGACACAGTCTTAAAGAACAACACAAAAACTACAAGAAGGAAGCAGACATTTCAAGAAGGACCAAGAGATTACAAGAAGGATCCAGAAACCAGAAGAAGGATGCAGAATGTACCCAGTGGCTGAAAAACAGGAGATACCTTTCAATGTAAAGCTCATTGAGCTGAGACTGTTAAATTGGCCTAAGGGCAGCACACAGTAGCAGCAAACACTCACACATGGGGGTGTTTGGTATTAGGGAACATTTTATATTAAGGGAAAGGTATCCTGACAGTTTAGTGTGGAAGCTGGACAAACTCAGCCTCAGAAGAAAGCATGCAGCTTCCTAGCAGTAATTAAAGTTTATAACCTGAAGCAGATGTTTCACTTCCTGACACTCAGAGGTTTTAAGCTGTGCTTCAGAGCTGCAGAGAAGAGTTTTCTTCTCCTCTCACTGCCTGACTTGACTTTGTGCTGTTTCTTTTTTGCTTAGCACCACCAACCAAGCCGAGGAGGGAGTTCTGCACCCAACAGACTGGTCTTTTGACATCATTCTGAGAGCAGAGAGAGTATCTGTAGGTACTTGGCTTTTTGTCCTTCGGAAGTTGGCAAGGGTTGAAGTTCCTTGTTCATTTTTCAAGAACTAAAATAATTGGGTCACTGAAGTATTGAAACAGGTTATTCATGGCAAGGCACCAAGGTTGTACAAGGCTTAGGTTTCACATGGATGATCTAATGGCTCCCCCAGAAAACAATTAGAAGTAATTTCTGTCTTACTTCTATGCAGAAATTGATCTGTTCCCATGCAGCAGCCAACCAAGCCAAGCTTGACTGGCAGGTAAGTAGAAAATTATTTACGATGGGAAAACATGACACTAATCCTAAGCAAAAACTTGTCTATCAAGATTCAAAAACCATACAGCTACATCTGAACATGGTACTGATAGCTTTCTTAAGGAGTTCAGCTAGCTGTACTCATGCCTCTGAGCTGATATTGATGCTGCATTAAGTTGTTGACATCATCATGTTTCTAATGAGAACACAAATCTTCCCCCTCTGTGAATATCAAGGAGCCATATGGTCAGTTAGCTATGCCGGATGCTTGCCCAGCATTGCTAGAACTTGCAACACAGAAATTTGTAGTATAAATTCTTCCTTCCATTCAAATTAATAGTTGTCAACATTTAAATAAATCAAATTCATAGTGAACTTAACAGCCTTTCTCCAGATATCCTGGAGAAGGGTTCACTGAGGCTGCAGCAGGAGCACTGGGTCCAGTTCTGCCATCCCCAGTTCAAGAGAGAAAAGGAGAGAAAAGGAAAGAAAAAGGAGTCCAGCAGAATCTACAAACATGATAAGGGGGCTGGAGCATCTCTGTGAGGAGGAAAGGCTGAGAGACCTGAGGCTGTTGAGCATGGAGAAGAGCAGTCTGAGAGGGCATGTTCTCAATGCTTAGCACAAGGTGAAGTGCAGGGGGCAAAAGGATGAGGCCAGACTCTTTTCAGTGTTGCCCAGTGACAGGACAAGGGGAAACAGGCACAAACTGGAAGGTTCCATCTGAAGATGAGGAGAAACTTCAGCTGTGAGGATGCTGGAGCCTTGGAGCAGGCTACCCAGAGAGCCTCTTTCTCTGGAGAGATTCTAATCCTGCCTGAGCAAACACTGTGATCCTGAGCAACCTCCTGTGGGTGCCCCTGCTTTACCAGTGCAGATGGACTAGATGATTAGAGATCCCTTCCAACCCTCACCATGCTGGGATTCTGTGAGAAGTAGTATTCATAGACACAGAAACCCAAAATTCACTACAAAACTGAGAACAAACCCCAAGAAGCAGAACTTTTACCTTCATAACGATGTATAAGAATACAAGCAGTTTGCTCCGAGAAGTACATGTTGTAGATTGCCTGGCATACAAATGTTTTTGTTTAGGACTCATGACTTCTATTAGTATTAATTACTTTTGCTGGCAACTTTAAATGTATAGTGGCCTTAAAGCAAGGGCAATACCTATTAAGTTTAATTACTTTCTCCTTCAGCCTAAGCAATAAAGAAATATGGTGGAGGTCTGGTTATTAACTGAGCGTGGCATCCAAATGAAGACACAGTGCACAATAATTGTGTGTTGGGCCACAAGCTAGTGTCTCATTGGTCATTCCTACTCCAGAGATGAGATGGACTGCAGGCAGACAGTAAAGATTTTCTTCCCTTGACCTACTTGGGACAAAATCTCCTCCTCAGTCACATTTAATCTCTCATCACTTTCAGCAGAAAGTCCTTATGCCAAGGGACAAACAAACAACTCTGCTCCACACCTGCAAATCCATCCTCTCAAGCCAAGGATTCGAGAAATGTAAGGACTTTTCTTCTGGGTTTGTTTGATTGGCTGATTTTAAACAAAAGAGCAATCTGCCTAGATACCAGCATGATACATCTGGGTTTTTTTTCTGCAGGAAACATGATGGTTTTGCTTGCTTTGAAGAATTTCTATCAGCATTTTAATGAATCTAATAAAATCTGTTCTGAGGATGCGTTTTAGCAGTAGGTAATATTATGTTTATGTACTTTTGTGTCTGTGTGTCTGCAGCTATCGGTTTGAAACTTTTTTAACAGAAGCACAGAGTCTCAGAGTAGTGGGGGTTGGAAGGGACATCTCAGGATCATTCAGTCCAACCTCCCTGCTAAAGTAGCTTGCCTGAGATTCACAATGGTCAGGTGGGTTTGGAATCTCTCCAGATAAGGAAACTCACCAACCTCTCTGGGCAGCCTGCTCCAGGGCTCCAGCACCCTCACAGTAAAGAAGCATCTCCTTATATTTAAGAGGAATCTCCTGGGTTCCAATTTGTAGCCATTACATTGTTGTCCTGCTATTGGGAACCACTGAGAATAGTCTGGTCTCATCCTCTTGCACCTCACCCTTGCTGAGCCCTGAGAGGATTGCCTCTCAGGCTGCTCTCCTCCAGCCTTTCTTTCTCAAAGAGATGACCCAGGCTTTATAGCCTCTGCTGAACCCTCTCCAGTAGTTTCCTGTCTCTCTTGAACTGGGGATTTCAGAACTGCACCCTGTACTCCACATATCACCTCACCAGGGCAGATTAGAGGGGGAGAAGAAGCTCCTTTTACCTGCTGGTGACACTCTTCTTAATGTGCCCCAGAAGATCATTGGCCTTCTTGGCCACAAGTTTACCATTCACTTTCAAACTCCTCAGGAGCTAATCTGTTTTACTAATATAACATCAAAACATGACAAGCAAAAGGGCTTGTTTTAAAAAGGAATAAAATAATAACAAGGTTAAAAAGATGCTCAACCCCCCTCCCCCCTCCAAAAGCCCAGTGACTCCCACAGCACCAGGAGGAGTCTTGCCACCACTACCTTCTCTTATCTAAAGCCTTCTGCACAGGTCTTTGTGTCATTCCCATCATTACTGCTTCCAGAATGGCTCTCTCTACCATGCCAGGCAATTTCATACACAATTCTCATTTTCTCACTTCCAATCCCAGAATAAATACATTCTGTGGATATTTTAGACTAGGAAATGAGAGAAAACTCATTGAGTTTTCTGGATGACATCCAGCTTGTGTTTCTGCTTAACAATGATCCTGGGTCAGGCCAACACAGTCACTGTGAGTGATGTACCAAATCTTCACTTTTGAAGTATTAAAAAAAAGCTGAAATAAGGAATTTCAAAGATTAGAGTTTTCACACTGGGCATATTTGGTTTTTTTGCAATATGAAGCAGATAACACAGCATATAAAAATGCATCTGCCACTATTCCTCTCATCTTCCCACATAGGTTTAACAATTTGCATGAAATTAGTAGACTAAAGTATACTAACAAGCACCAAAATATCTGACTGCCCATTTGCATTCATAGGTATCCACCAGAACAACAATCAAGGAACTATTAATACAAGCTTAAAATAGGAAGGGAATTCCAACTTGGTGTTTATGAGTGGCTTTTGACCATTAAAAGCATCTCAGGCACATGCTGCATTCATAAAAGGAAGATCCTGGCTCCAGTTTATGGCTAGGGGCTCAACTACAAGTGTTTATTTACATCATTAAGAAAAAAAAAATTCACATAAAAAGAATCTCTAGCATTGATGCTGGAAGAAAGATTGTTACAACTTACCTAATTCTCAGGGTAATGGGAAAAAACAACCAGGAGAGACTCCACTACTGCCACTCACTTGAAGAAGCACCAGAAGAAGAAGAATACACTAAAGTTCTTTGCATCTTCTTGCACAATATGGACGTTATTTGGAATGAAGACAGTTTACCCCAAAACCAGGAGTACAACCCATCCTGGAATGGATTCCAGGGGTGAAGCAAATGTTCAGAAAGCAAAACACCTAGAAACAAAAGGGGTATTTCCTTGTCATCCTGATTTGAGCAAACCAGAACTACTTCTCTGTTCAGTGATGTTAGTTTTCTAGGTGACTCCACTCTCTAGACAACTGTGGGTTTTGATGTGAGACAAAAGTACTGCACTGGCAGCATTTTTCCTCATACTCAGGAAACTTTTCCTCTTGTTGCGTATCTTCCTTTCGTGGTTTAATCACATAAGAATCATATAATGGTTTGGGTTGGAAGAGACCTCTAGAGGTCACCTAGTCCAATGCCCCTGCAGTAAGTAGGGACATCTCCAACTAGATCAGATTGCTCAGAGCCCCATCAAGACTGACCATGAGTGTCTCCGGGGATGGGGCCTCCACCACATTAGTGGAAAAATCAATGCAAAAGCCAGTTAATTTCCTTTTTTACCCTGCTCCACAAACTATCATCTGTTCTGGCTTCACTGAGCAGAACAAAGTCCATTTTGTCTGGAAAGATGCCGTGGCAGTGGGCATCCCACTGGGACTGGCGTTCTCCCATGCAGGGCTGAGAAGACAGCCCAGTGCCTCTTTTCCACAGCAAGATGGAGATCAAAGACATCTCTGTGAGCTATGACAAAGAGAAGAAACTGAGGGGAAAAAAAAAAAATCCAATTAATAGACAGAAGATGATACAAAGAAAAAATAGACTAAAAATGTTATGAATGGGGGGGGGGGGAAATGAAGAATTTGTTGTGATTTATGTCACTATTGTGGTTAAAAACCTAGCAAAACAGAAAGTGTGTTACAAGAGCATCTTCACAGACCAGACCCAAGGATTCACAGTGTAGATAATGGCATGCACACAGAAACACTTTCAGGTCTACCACCAGCACTGGTGTGTGTGGAGGAACTTTGCCTTCTCCAGGATGGCAGAGGCTGAAAGAGAAGGCATTTGGAGCTGGGCACTGGACTAGATTGTCCATAGAGGTTGTGGAATCTCCTATGGAAAAATTCCAAACCCACACGGACATTGTGATTCTGGGCAAGCTGTGGTGGGTGCCTCTGCTTTAGCAGGGGGCATGGACTGAATGATCTGCAGAGGTCCCTTCCAATCCTATCATGCTGGGATTCTGTCAAAACAGTACTTGAAGGGAGAAGGGAAGAAAACAGCTGTGTGGCTGTTAAACAAGTGAACCCGGAGAGGCAAGAGAACAACAAGCAACTAGAAAAAGGCTTTAATTGCCAAACTGCCAAATTACTGTGATCTGACAGATTGCACCAATCGGTGCGGCATAGACTTGCTGTCAGCACCAGACAAAACTTCCTAAGAGGATAATTTTATCGCAGATGAAATCAGAGACACACAAACAGCTAAAAGGAAAACAAGAAGGTTTCAGAGAAGAATTGTGCACCCATCGTCATTAACTTTATTGACTTTGAAAAAGCTTTTGATAGTCTACAAAAATGCCTCTAGTAGATAAAGGCTAAATGTGGATTATCTCAGGAGATAGCAAGGATAGCAAACTTTTATGGTGATCCTGACTGGTGTAAGCAACTCAAAGAACCAGCAAAACTTTTCCACTGCCTGTGCATTTGTTCATTAGAAACTTGCTGCAAGAAGGAAACCAACAACCTACAATTTTGCAGACAACAAGGCAGGCTTCTCATTTTCTGCATACAAGAAGAAAATGGGCATCAAACACTGGGTGATATAGCAGAGGACTGAAAGGAGGTGGGAAAAAAAGTCCATGAAAACAGAACAGGGTATGTACAAGTGCAAGAATGACAAACAAACCCAATGCAGCTGTTATTCAAAAGGCAGTGGAGGATGCTGAAAGGTTTAACTCCCCCTCCAGCCTGGTAGCTGAAGAAACAAAAACAAGATTAACAGGAGTAGGTGGAATAATAGACAATATGTCATTAACAATAGGCTGTTGAGCCCTTCTTTTTCATACCATACACATAAACTGTGGATGTTTTTGCAGGGTAAAAAAAAGATAAATAATGTTAGAAATCCAGAACGAAGCAAACATCAGAAATGAACAAAACCAAGACTCACAGTTGTTGTTTTAACCCTTAAGAAAGAAAATACCTTTAGATTTAGGCAGGATTGTCACTAAAATAATCACTGGTGGAAGATCTAAAATCATGCAGAAGCTGATAGAGAAAGCACTGGTAACCAGTGAAGAATGAGGACAAGTTGTGCTTGTTATTTCTGTCCTTACTTTGTGTGTCTGTGGTGCACTCCCCTTCCTTGGAAAGAGCAAATGGTTTTATCAGTTGTTTTCCTGGCTTTCACATTCCTAATTCACATGCAACATGTAATTTGCTCTTCCTCAGTTTTCCTCACAGCACCATCTTTCCAGGCCTCTCTCCCAGCAGTAACAATGTTGATCAGCTCCTGCTATTTCCAAATCTCTGCTTGAGAATATCTGAAATTACCACGATGATTTACTGTTCTCAATTAAAATTGAGGTTCATCAAGACTGGGAAAGAAACTAAATGCTGCCAGGAGCCCATTGGGGTACCAAAAAGCAAGCCAGAATATAGATTTATACATGAAAGTGAATAGTTCATGTAGTAGTAATAGTTTTTACACTGCTCTGAAGATGCTTTTGGGGAGTATTGGTCTGAATGTGAGATTATAAAATACCATTTTGTAAAAATAATTTATGCTCTTAAATAAAATGTATGCCAAAAATCATTAATAGGACTTTAAAAGCCCTTCTGAAGAAATCAATATTTTTAAAGTATAATTTTAAAGATATGTATTTCTGAGAAGCATATCACAGCCTTCCATTTCCAACCACAACAGGAGGTTGTAAAACCTCATATTAATTTTCCAGTTCATAGACCTAAGAAGCATGATGTGAGCCCCTGCTCAGGAAAGGGAAGCCTTCCCAGTTTACCTTGGCTTGTCAGCATCAACAGCATCATTAATTTAAGCAACACAGGGGCTAATTTAGTCCTATCGAGCTTTGCTCATCCAATGCACCACTTAGAGCTCCACAGCCCATCATCACCAGCTCAGGCACACAGAGGGAGCATGCTGCTGCTGGGCACACAGGAGGTGATGGACACACAGTGAGGGCAGTGATGCAGTGCAGCAGAAATAGACAGCAACAGTGATGTGAGCATGTCACAAGTGGGGCCAGGCACATTCGTTAGAGATGTCTGTGCTAATCTGCTGGCCAAACTCTTTGGACTTCAATCTCCAACTGCATCTGCTGGTGTCTCTCACTGATACACATTTCCTTACAAAAATAAATCAACCATTTCCCTTTCTCTCTTACTCCATTCTTATGCATCTAGAAACCACAAAAAATGTGCTGCATTTTTACCTGACGCATTCACCAAATATTATGGGTCTTATTATGGGTACAAGCACCTCTCTGGAGGTGGGCAACAGAGCTGGTAAAGAGTCTGGAGAACAAGTCTTAATGAAGAGGGGCTGAGGGAACAGAGGTTATTTAGTCTGGAGAAGTGGAGACTGAGAGGAGACCTCATTGTTTTCTAAAACTCCCTGAAAGAGGTTGGAATGAGGTGGGGCTTTGTCTCTTCTCCCTAATATCAGGTGGTAGAATAGGAAAAAATGGCCTGAAAGTTTGCAAGGAGAGGTTTAAATTGGAAATTAGGAAAAAAAAAAATCCATCTTGCAAGAGTGGTCAGGCACCGGAAAAGACTGCCCAGGGAGGTGGTGGATTCAACATCTCTGAAGGGGTTCAAGAAACACGTGGACATGGCCCTTCAGGACATGGTTTAATAGCCATGGTGGGGTTAGGTGGATGGCCAGACTCAATGCTCTTAGAGATCTTTCCCAGCTGAAATCATTCTATGACTCCATGATTATCATACAGGAAGAAGGGAATGTGTCAGTAGATGTTGTACTTAATGTCTGTGCCACAGGTTTCAACATCTCACTGAGATAAAAAGCTGCCTTAAATTTCACGTTGTCCATCTGTTCCTGTGCAGAGGTGATGAACATGGTAAAGAAGCAATGCATGGTATAAAACCTGAACTCAGAGTGGTTTATTCCCAGCTCCCACACTGAATACTGACAGAGGTCTTCAGCTTTGCTGGGAAAGTGTTGATGTCATGGCCCTCACAATGGTCTCCTATTCCAGAACTTTTTTAAAAGACTGCATATAGAAGAATATAAAATGTGGAACTAAAAGGCTGGGAGAGTTGAGCTGTTCAGCCTGGAGAAGACAAGGCTCCAGAGAGACTTTACGGCAGCATTTCAGTGCACAAAGAGGCCAATCAGAAAGCTGGGGACACACTTTCAAAGAGGGTCTATTGTGACAGGACAAGGTGTGATGGTTCAGACTAAAAGAGGAAGACTTAGAATAGATGGAAGGAAGAAATTATTTGCACTGAGAGTGGTGAGACTCTGGTTCAGGTTGCCCAGAAGGGTGGTAGATGCCTTATCCTTGGAATCATTGCAGGTCAGGTTGTCTAGGGCTCTGAGCAACGTGCCCTAATTGCAGATGTTCCTGCTGAGTACAGTGGGCTTGGATTAGATGACCTTTAGAAGTCCCTTCCAATCCAAACCATTCCATGTCTCTACGCACGTTCTGGTGTGTAATGTTCACACACAAGCATGTTGCCTCAGTTTGTTCCCTCTGCATCACACCACAACTCTATGGGTGGCATGGGATGCAGGACACCTTCCCTGACCACATACTGGGGATTTTTTCAAAACCCAGCCAATTTCTGCTCCTTCTTTTGTTGTAGGTATTGTTAGAGAAATAATCCACAATTCTTTTAAGATATCTACTTATCCTTCAGGCATGAAAGTGTTTCAAAAGCAATAGCAACATCTATGTTATTGAATTGCTGCTTGTTTTCGTAAATAAAAGCCATAGAAGGTGATACAATGCCCAATTACAATAGTTTGTCATTCCATTATAATCTTGTGCTGCTAAGCTTAGCTCTTGACAAAACAAAATGTATTGTTTAATAGATTTTTGTAACTCTGCTTTGTATTTCCAAGCAGACACGATTCCAAAGATTACAAAGTGCACAACTTTGGGGAATGCTTGTTCCCATTTATTGCAATAATGATGGTGTGGCTCTTTGGGAACAGGACAGAATCATAGAATGGTAGGGACTGGAAAAGACCTCTAAGACCATTGAGTCTAATCCCCTGCCAATGCACAATCAGCTAGAGTAGGTCACATGGAAACAAATCCAGGAGGGTTTTGGAAGTCTCCAGAGAAGACAACTCCACAGTCTCTCTGTTAATATATTTACATAGAATAAAAACTATCAGGAGCTAAAATTAGCCAAGGAATTGAATCCTTTGGATTTCAGCAGGAGAGATTCCATGTTCTTTCACTGTCTGTGATATCTGTGTAAGTCTAGCATTTTCCTGGCATAATGTCCTGGTGTGGGTCTGGTGGCTGATTTTACTGCAAGGGCTGAGCCAACTCCTGCCACTCACCCTCCACTCACCCCATAGTTTTCTGCTCCCATGAAATGAGCATGAAGCAGCTCCCAGGAGACCACAACTCGCAAACTGGCAGGTGAAAATTAATGACTATCTTTATTACGTGGGTGGGCATGGGGAAAGCTGTGTTGCTTGCCAGTGTATGAGGATAATTCATTCCAGCACTTGAGTGATTTTGAAACCAATGCTAGGGCAGACCTTTACAAGCATTTATGTTCCAGACTTGCACTGACTTCACACCTTTAAAACAATGACCTCTGAGAGTTATGGAGGCTATATCCAAGCTACTCAGGAGGGCACAAGCACAACAGCCTGACTTGCTCCTGAAAATTTTAGTCCATTGGTGAGTAATAAAAAGATATCACAGGCAAGAACTATTTGATGACCATTAAGAGAAGCTCATGGGCTCTATTCAGCTCACTGTGGTCATGCCCTCAACACAAAAGGATTGTCAAGGCATCTTTAGCTGTACTCAAGATCTATTGACACCCTCTCACCAAACCATGATGCTCTGTGGGGTCAGAACTGCTCCATGCTTCCAAAAGCATGGCCTGTGATCAAGAAAATATCCATATTATTTTCAGTAGCAATAAAAACATTTGGCTGTGCCATAGGAAACACATTTTTTAAACATCCAAGGACCCACAGCAGATTTGCCCAAGATCACAATGTTCAGGGGAGTTTGGAATCTCTCCAGAGAAGGAGACTCCACAACCTCTTTGGGCAGCCTGCTCCAGGGCACGAGCACCCTCACACCAATGTTTTTCCTCCTGTTCCCATGGAACCAACTGCCCACTGCCCCTTGACCTGTCACTGGGCACCCCACCCTTTAGCTCTTGCTGAGCATTGATTAGATCCCCTCTCAGGTTGCTCTTCTCCAGGCTCAACAGCCCCAGGACTCTCAGCCTTTCCTCCTCACAGAGATGCTCCAGGCCCCTCAGCATCTTTGCAGCCTCCACTGGACTCTCTCCAGTAATTCCCTGCCTCTCTTGAATTTTGTAGCCCACAACTGGACTCAATACTTCAAATATGGCAATACTAGGGCAGAGTAGAGGAAGAGGAGAACCTCCTTTGACCTGCTGATCACAAATAATGAATTCATAGGAGGCCAATAAAAAGCTGACTAATTTTAAAAACAATATCAATAAAAATCCTTAAAATCATCTAACAAATTGTATGTGAGGGCATCTTTGTAGTCAGCCACTTCCCTTAAACTTATTAATATCCCTTAGGCAAAATCTCTGCAAGATCAAGGTGAGTGGTTTTCTTGTCTTCACTTTTCTTAAAACAAATCTGAATAATATTTTATCATTAAAACAGGTAAAAAGCAGCCACCTTCAGAAAAATGCTGCCAGTTCTGAGGTGGTTTGACCAATTACAGTGACATGTCTGCCCAGTTAGATCAACAGATATCTTGACATTAATGGAAATACATGATCAACATCAGCAAATGTGACACGTCATGGAACAAAGATGCACAATCAGAAGAAATGAATTTTGAACAGATGTGTGCAGGAAAAGTGAAACAGCGTAGAGATCACCTGCAACTTGCACAAATCCTAACACTACCACAGCATCAGCACCTGAGATTCCTTAAAATTTACAGTGGACCATTTCAAAACTTCTCACTTCCATAGTTGAAACTGTCCTTCCAGGGAGATACTGCTCTTGCTGCTGTCTGCACCAACAGAACAAGGAGTCTGTGGGTGTTTGGATACTGTTCATCATATCTGTTCCTGTATTAAAACTCTGCTCAGTCTTTTAACCTGGCAGAGAAGCCAGGTACTCACGGATGGTGCACACTGGTGGCCAAAGAGTTCACAACTTGCATAGGTAAGGAGTGAAGACTCTGGAAATACAATAACAACATGCAAAGTGTAGCAGAGTAGTTTGAGCTAGTCCAGAACTAATCCTGGTCACTTCTCAGCTTGGTTTCTTCTAAGTAACTTCACTGTCTAAGTTCACAGTTTATTTTGGCAGTGTCTGCTTCTAGAACTGATAACATTCCATCTTTAAAGTAACTACTGGGATGCAGAAAGGCTCTGCCTTAGACTTGCTCCTGTACAGATCAAGGGCACTGCCACAGATCATGCCCCACTTTGGGGACAGGAAGTCAGAGGTGGCACCTGTGAGGAGGATCAGACATCACAGGTGACTCTCAACTGCTCAACAAGGGATTGAAGCCCATGGATGGCATCTTCAGGAGAAAGCTGAGGGTATCACTAGGATCAAGCTGCTTCTTCAATAACCAGTATCCCAAGAGAAGTCTGTCCCTTCTGCCTTTGATCCTGACCCATGTGTTCCTGAATCCAGTTCCAGAATTCAGCTCCTGAATCTAGTCACCCTTTGGTGCTGAGTCCAGTCTGAGAATTCCCCAGTGCCTGCTCCCAGCATCAGTGGTGACAATGATGATGTCATTGCTCTTTCTTTTGAGAAGCAGAGGGGTTCATAGAGAGCTTCTGTCACTCCTTTGGTGGCAAGCACAGCCCTGACCATAGACAATGACACACACCCTCCATGTGCTGAGCATTTCAATGTGCTCTTTGTTAATGCCTCATAGAGCATTTCTATAGGATCCTCAGAACTCAACATTGTTCTTTCAAAACTCACACTGGCTGAGAAGGTAAAGCAATGCCTTGACCACATCTGCTCTCTAGAAATCAGCCTGGTCATCTGCTTCACTGGACCAAATTCTAAAACATTGCTTCTCCTAAAAATAGAAGTATAAGGCAGATCAAGAATAGCTGGAGTAACCACCAGCTGATTCAGGAACAAGGTTCGTGGTGTTTCAACACGCATGTCACTGGATGTCCTGCAGGCATCATCTGGGGCTATGCACTCAGAATAAATCATATCTGTGATGAGGATGTTAACACTGATCGCATATTTAGAGGATTCTAAATGTGTCAAAAGCCCTGGAGAAGCTGGATTCACATACAGATTGCCTCAGGTATTTACTATGCTATATATAAAGCAGAATTGGGACAAATACTTGCATGAAATTCCATGCTTTCATGCCAGATGATAGTTCTGAAGATAGAAATGGGACTTCGTTAACAGCATCTGATTCTTTTGAGTGCCAAATGGGAATTTAATTGCCTTTATGCTTTCAAAATGTGAAAACTGATGGGTTTGTTCTGACTGTTGTAAATAGTAATTGCCAGGCAACAAGGACAGGATTTTTAAATGAACCCAAATTAAGAAGCTCAGATCCCCAAGAATCAGACCTCTAAGATCATTGAGTCCAACCATCAACCTAATATCACCATAGTCACTAAACTATGTCCCAAAGTACTACATCCACACTTTTTTTGAACACCTCCAGGAATGGTGACTCCATCATCTCCCTGGGCAGCCTGTCCCAATAACTGGCCACTCTTTCAGGAAAGAATTTTTTCTTAATCAACATAAACTTCCCCTGGCACAGTTTCAGGCCATTTCCTCTTGTTCTGTCATCTGACACTAGGGAGACAACACCAACACCCACCTCACTCCAACCTCCTTTGAGGGAGTTTTAGAAAGCAATAACGTTTCTCCTCAGCCTCTTCTCTAGACAAAACAATCTCTAGATTTTATGCTCTGGAGAAATCTGGGCAGTTTTGCAAAACCTCATTTCAAGCTATAGATTTCAGGCAGCAATTCAGAAAAAAAAATGGCTAGTGGCACAAACACTGTTCATTTCTCTGCCATACATTTAGTAACATTTTGGAGACTGGAGTGAGAGAATTAAACTGAGGACACATAATAACAGATTTTGCACAAATAAGAGTTCAAACTAAATAGGTTTCAGTCACTGTAGAAGGTCAGAGTCTTCAGAAAATGCTGAATGCATTCTTCTGTAGGGGAAGAAAAAGCCCTCAAAGACACCGCAAGTTGAAGAGCTGAAATAATTATTCACCTGGGAAACTTTAGGCTATTATCTCCAATCATACCATTCAAGGATTGGATGCTGATAATTCACAGTCATGGAAATGAAAAGCTCTGGTATGAGACACGAGCAAGGGAGATGAATTACAGACTTCCCTGATAATGGAAAAATGAGCAGCATGTTGATCATAGACACTAAAATTACAAACTTGGTCAGCCTCACTGCAGTGTCGAACACAGAGCAGGGCATAATAAATTACAGCACAGCTAAATGATGCTGTCACATCCCTATAGAAAGTAGAATGGTTGGAGTGAATACTGCCTTTGTGCTTGGAAAACCTGACTTTGGCTCCTGGCAGGGGGTAACATTCCTTCTCCGCTTGGCTTTGCATGTCAGGAAGAGTGGATAAACAAAATTATGACCAATGTCTATCCCACCCTTGCACAAGGTCAGCATCAGAATCTCCTGTCACAGTACAGAATCACAAAATCATAGCATGGTAGGGGTTGGAATGAACCTCTGGAGATCATCTAATCCAGTCCCACTGCTAAATCAGGGTCACCTACATCAGGTTGCCCAGGTTTCACAACATCCAGGTGGATATGGAATCTTTTCAGAGAAGGAAACTCCACAGACACTCCTGGGCAGCCTGTTCCAGGGTTCCAGCAGCCTCACAGTAAACAAGTTTTCCTTTACGTTTAGGTGGAACTTGCAATTCTGTAAAATTCAGTACCTACCCTTTTTAGGGGAGATACTAGGCTAAGACAGCTCTTGTCTGCATGCACAAGGACTGTTTCAGACAAATAGAAACTACACACCTTGTGGATTTAAAGATGCAGCCTTCCAGCCATCCTCAGCCAGTTACCTTACATCAGGCAAGATCTGTTATGCAGCTTTTGGTTCCTTATAAAGCATGAAGGCTTGGTCAAAGCAATACTTGTTCATTCAAGACCCTCATCTGAAGAACATGCTCTCTGAGCAGAGCTGCCTAAGTAAGGATTTACAGTGTGCTTCTGTGCACATCTGCACCATCAATAATAAATACATAAAACACATATTTCCACATGGGCTCTGAGGCCTCCTTGATGTCATTCCATCAGCAGCAGCAGTCACAACAGATCTCATATCTTTTTAATTTTGTTCTATTTTATATAAAATGTCCCCCTTGTGGTTTGTGTAGCTCTTCATGACCTGCTCTTAGATGCAACAACAGCCAGAAAGTGTGGGAACAGCAGACATGATGCAGGACAGGAGAAGATGAGCAATGCTGGCAGTGACACATGGGCAGAGGAGACAGCCATGAGTAAAACCAAGCCCGGGCAGCCACCAGACAGCATGTAGGAGGGACTAACCTTCCCTTTAATGATCACAAAATGGTTGGGGTTAGAAGGAACATTTGGACATCATCCACTCCAACCCTCCTGGATGGAAAGGGTCACCTACAGCAGCTTGTCCAGGTGGGTTTGGAATTAGTGCAGAGAAGGAGACTCTGCAATCTCTTTGGGCAGCCTGCTCACAGCAAAGAAATGTCTCCTCCTGTTCAGATGGAAACTCCTGGGTTCCAGTTTGTGCCCATCACACTGTTGTCCTACCATTGGTAATCACTGAAAAGAGTCTGGCCCCATCATCTTGCCCTTTAACTCACCCCTTAAGTCTTACTGAGCAGTGAGAAGATCCCTCTCAGACTTCTCTTCTGCAGACTGAACAGCCCCAGGTGTCTCAGCCTTTCCTCCTCACAGAGATAGTAAGCATAAAGGAATGTTGGAATATTAAGCCAAGCCAAAATGATCTCCAAGTCTAAAATACAGTGCAGTGATGTGAGCATTGCAGTAAAAAGTAGAACAAAGCTCAGGAAGAATAGACAGGAAAGGAAATCTAAATCAAGCTGGTTAAACTGTTACCTAACCAAAAGCAATTAAAAAGCTCTTTGAAGTCTCAGAGGACTGAAAAGTTCAGAAGAGTTCTGAGGCAGAGAGCTTGGATTCAGGACCTTTGCTAGCAAAACTAAAATTAACAGCTTCTTCCTCTCTCAAGAAATTAGCTCGTACAAAAATCCGATTGCAAGAAATAAGGGGAAATATATCTCTGGACAGCCAGGCACTTGGTGCAGCATATACACAGTACAGCAAAACCAGGTCACATTTAAATTCACGCTGCGGGACAATTGATTTTCTTTTTAAGATTTACTTTTTCATTGATTTTTCAGATATGCCCAGATACCATCTTGGTCACTTCATCAATATTATTAAAGAGAAAAGAGAAAGGAATACAGGAAGGAAGGGCAATTGATTTGCTTTATTTCAAAGCCTTCTACTCCAATGTCTCCTCTGCTGCACTGTGGGCCAAAAGCCTCCCCTGGGACAACTTCAGGCATTGGAATTACAAAAGCTATTGATATTTACACTTGGCCTGATCGTGGTCCTTTACATTCAAACCCACAGGCAAAGCCATAGAAATCATACTGGAGCTAATACCAAAAATACCTCACTCAACAATTGCTAATCAGCTCATTGATTTACCTCCCCTCATGCTACATGACAAATTCAGCCTGACAGCCCACGATGGGAGAAAACCTTTTAGTTAACCAGCTTTGACAACGGGATGGGAAGCCTACTAGCAATGTTGGCCAACCATTGTCATTGCCACCTTAAAGTATTCCCTCTGGGAAAGTGCAGTTACCCCTTTCCTCAATGATTTTCTTTTCAGAGTAGTATTTAAGGACTTGGAACAACTCTAAACAGGGAAACATCTAAGAGACAGAGAGTGTTCTAGAAAGGAAGTGACAGAGGCAGGGTTCCTGCCCCAAATATTTTCTGACAAGATGCTTTTGAGAGGTCCTGCTTGACATTAGCTGTAACACTGCAGTCTCAGAGGTGGAAGATGCACAACAAGGAAAGTAGCCTCCATCTCACATGGTAGATTCATTTTCTTTACCCCAACAATTTTGACAGGACAGAATGAGGCAGATCCCAACATGAGGGCTGAAGCTGAAAAGTTTATCAAAGATCTCAGATTCACTGCAAGTTCTGCTCATGGCCACTTCATGTGAGTGAAAATAAATTCATAAAATCATTTAGACTGAGAAAAACCTTTAAGATCATCAAGTCTGACCAGTAACCCAGAACTGCCAAGTTCACCATTAGACCATGTCCCTCAGCACTACATCTACAGGGCTTTGAGATCCCTTGGGGAATGGGGACTCCACCACTGCCCTGGGCAACCTGTTCCAGGGCTTGACAAAACTTTTGGGGAAGAAAGTATTCCTCATGTCCAACCTAAACCTCATCTGGTGAAGCCGGAGGCTGTTTCCTCTTGTTCTATCACTTGTTACTTGCAAATGAAACAGTCAAAAGCCTCAGCGTGTTTAACAAGCTCTTCAAATCCACTTGACAGTCTGGAGCTGCCTCTTGTCTAGGATACCTGGCTCAGAAAGTCCCAGGCTGGATGAATCTCTAATGTGCTTATGGATGTTTGTCAGAAATAGTTTGCAATGTGTTCAGTTAGGGACACGACTACATCAGTGAAAGCTCAACAGACACTCTGTAAACCCCTCCAGAGACACCATCTCTTCACCAAAGCTGCAAGTGGCTTCACCTTTTCTTCTATCAGGGTACTAATTTTTACTCCCTGGGTTGTAAAACTCTGGCTAGAGTCTTAGCGATGGTAAGTCAAGAATTGCCAGTGTCTTGTAGGTGTAGGAACCTTTTGCTTGTCCTCTCCTTGCAACTCAAGGTGCTTCCTCTCCCTTGCTAGTGGGGATCAAGGCATGTCAGGTTACACCTTCTGGGATACAACTCTCATCTTCTCTGAGTGAGCCAGACTGTCTCTCTCCTCTGGTATTTCACCTCAGGCCTTTTCCAACATGATTTTTTTAGGGTGCTTGAAAAGCAATCTTGATGTCTTGGTTGAGCTGCTGCCTTCCTCAGAGCTCAGAAACCAGATAATTCATTTTCCCTCTAGATCCTGTGACCTACTCCACAGATACTAGATGACCAGCTGGAAAAAATTAGACTTGACAAGTGTCAAGAACAGCTCATGTCATAGTCCACATATCCAGCCTTCTTCAGCTTCTTCTCCATCACCTTCAACTTTCCCTATTGCAAGTGTTGGGAGCGAAAGGGTAGTTCTGAGAGAAAAGCAGCAAAGAGCATCTGGACTCAATCTACAGCTCTAATTAGCTGATGTATACTTATGAATATACCAGGGGTTCATACATACATAATTAATGTTAAATTATACAGATATTTGCCTGCCCATATGCAGAAAGCAGGGATAAAGGCTCGTAATACACATAATTGCCATGTAAGAATGATTAAATGCACAGAGCGTTTGTGCTGTTTGTAATTAATTAAAATCACCACTAAAACTAGCTGGAGGCTTTTCTTCTGCTTAATGGTACATTTCTAAGCATTTTTCTACTTACAGCAGTGCCCTGTGTAAGCCTGGATAGTAAATGCCCAAAGAATAAAGAAGAAATACGTGACATCCAATATATACATCAGGAAGAATTGGCTCCTCTGAGGCATTTGAGCTCATTTGCTACTCATGTGGATTGACTAAAACAAATTACCCACAAAAGGAACACGTTCTCCAACTCAAATAGGATAAATGTCATTGGTTTCAACACTTGCTGGTTGAAACAAAGAGTTAAACCTACCCAAAGGTAAAGCTTAAAAACATCCAGGAAATATTTCTGAGTCATAAGACTTCATTCAAACAAACAAACAAAAATTTTAAAAAAGGATTTTTCCTTATTTTGTTTAGATATTTTCATACAGTTCACAAAAAATAATGACAGGGAGCTTTAATCTCTTTTGTTGAGCCATATTATTGCCATTTATGATTATCTGGCAGCTTCCACAAGCTTCCGAACACTTCACAGACTTAGGGAACCAAGGGGCAAGTCATGTCCAGAGCTGGTGCAGAACCTTTCCTGCCACCCCGTCCCCCAAACAGTGTATGGCATCACCAGAGATGAGGCAGCTGCCCACAAGTTACAAGGACAAAACAGCTTAATTCTACAAAACCTGATCTTCCAGCCTCTTTCCACCTGCTAAGGAACTCCTTTAGTGACCATACATGGCAAAAACTCCACTTTCCAGCATTGCAACCAAGTGATACTGAATTGTTTCTCCATCCATATCTTGTAGGACCTTCTGTGCTGGTGAGATGATGGGAGTATGTATGGACTGACTTTAGTAATACAGAAACATGCTCACACTTCCAGCTCCCAGCTCCCTTACATGTACTAAATCTGTTTCTAGAGTGAACTAGAGACTTCAGAGCTGCTGTGTGGTGGTACTGCAAAGCAGCAGACACTGGAGCTGCAGGAACCATGGTGTGCCACCAGCATCAGGTAAAGCACCCAGCAACTGCAAACAATTTCTGGTAGTGTCAGCTTGTGAGAAACGAGAAAGCAAACAAATACACTTGTCTCAAACTCTGCCTGCATAAATTCCTTTAACATTAGAGATGAAAAGGTCAGTGCCCAAAGGCCACTGACTTAATGGGATGCTGGGATGTAATTGATAGTGTCAGCCCCAGATACAGAGAAATCACAGGGCAGATCCCCAAAACATGAAGAAAAGGATTTACTATCACAAGATTAGGCTTTAATATAACCAAAAGCTTAATTTTAGCCCTGCAGCTTTTAATCTTTTGAAAATACCATTTTCAAGCTCTTTTCCCTGGTGCTCTGAAGGTTTGAATTTTACTTCCCTTCCAAAATGGAGACGTGTTTCTATCATTCCCTCTGTAATTACAGAGAAATTAGAACCATTCTAAAAAAAAATAAATAAATGGTTAACTGGTAGTATAATTATTATCAACCAGCATCAAACTAGGCTAAGATGACAAAAGCCATGTAGCAAGTGTTGTCAGAAGAAATTAAAAAGAAACAATCTCCAAAAAATCCTGTCAGGAGACTAACGATAAAATCTCTGCAGCAGGTAGTGCTATCACAGAGCACCAACCACTAAAGCCATTCAAAGGGAAGTTGGTGTAGATGTCACAGGGTGTACAACGTGCAGAAAACATTTTTATTCATGGGACTGCACCAGTATAGGTGAGGGATTGACCTGCTAGAAAGCAGCTTTGGGAGAAGGACCTGGGAGTGCAGGTGGACAACAAGGCCACCATGAACCAGAAATGCACCTTTGTGGACAAGAAGGCAGATGGTCTTTTGGGGGTGTATTAAGAAGAATGTGTCCAGCAGGTCAAGGGAAGCATTTCTTCTCATGTACTCTGCCCTAGTAAGGCTACCTCTGAATTATTTGGTCCAGTTCCAGGTTTCCAAGTTCAAGAGAGGTATGGAACTACTAGAGAGAATCTAGTGGAGGCTACAGAGGTGCTGAGAGGATAGGAGTATCTCTGTGAAGAGGAAAGGCTGAGGGATCTGGGGCTATTGAGTCTGTGGAAGAGCAGCCCGAGAGGGGATCTGATCAATGCTCAGCAAAAGTTGAGGTGAGGTGGGGAGCAAGAGGATGGGGTCAGACTTTTGTTAATGACAACAGTAGTGGAGGCACAAACTGGAACCCAGGAGGCTCCATCTGAACAGGAGAAAAAAACTTCTTTGCTGCAAGAGCACTGGAGCCCTTGAACAGGCTGCCCATATTGGTTGTAGAGTCTCCTTTTCTAGAGAGATTCCACCTGGACATTCCAATTCTGGGAAATCTGCTGTGGTTGACACTGCTTTAGCAGGGGAGTTGGACTGGATGATCTCCAGAGTTCCTTTCCAATCCCTGCCATGCTGAGATTCTGAAACTGCTTTTTTGTTGACACTAATGCACTGAGAACAGCTGCAGATGGGTAGTAGCATTCATTTTTCATCATTCTCCTCCTAGATTTCTGAGGGCTGAGGGTCCAAGGAAGGGGAATATCTACACTGGCCACCTTTAAATCCAGACTGTCCCTCATTCCTATTTTGTACTAGTACAAACATCACTGAAATGAATGAGACTTTACAACAAGTGCCTAGCAGAAAAAAAAAATGTAAGAGAAATGAGCAGAAACATTTCACTCATTGAGATGATGGAGTTTTCATGGTGTTGTGTCTAAAATGGCACAACCTGCAGTTAAATGGAGGCGCACCAGTGAGAAGTTGCCTCCAAAGGCAACATTTACAGTCCCCTGTGGCTTGTACTGTGGTAACTAACACATCTCACCAGGATGTGAGAATGGAGTTTTTATAGTCCTCTCAACATTCAAGGCATTTTTCCCTCAAGAGGTGCCTAGGATTAGCC
Source organism: Tricholaema leucomelas (assembly GCA_013400475.1). Lineage (NCBI taxonomy): Eukaryota > Metazoa > Chordata > Aves > Piciformes > Lybiidae > Tricholaema lacrymosa > Tricholaema leucomelas. The sequence goes on from WAAF01002160.1 coordinate 996,425, forward strand.
TGCTTGGAGATAAGCTCTGCAGAGATGTTCTGGAGTCACTGAGTGTCATCTGAGGTGCTCAGAATCATCTGCCAGACTTGGGATCTCAGCAGGATGCCCAAATCATTGACCCTGTGTGGATGCTGGTGAGAACATGTTTCTGATGAGCCCAGCTGGCTGCTGGATCTCTGCCTGGCAAAGTTTGCTCATTTGTGATCCATCCCTGCGCTAATTCAGCTATACCAAAATTACACACATCAGTAAAAAAATAATGTTAGCTACCGCTGAGATGATGATCAAGAAGCAACATTAAAACCTCTACATTGACAAAAAAACCACATAGTGGAGTTGCAAAAGTGGCAATTTTTAGTGACTAATGGAAACTTGCAGGGACTTAAAGATTCGACTTCTCAGACACATGGGGAGCTTGAACTACCCAGAGGGATGGTGGCTGCTGATCCCAGGCTGGGAAAAAGGAATGAGAGGGTGTGGGAATCTCAGAAAGATCTAAACTGGGGGGGAGAAGCACAACTCCTCCACACATTTCTGCAGGGTTTCTTCTTCCCTAAAATAGCCCAGAAATTAATGACCTGGTTAATGGCCAATCATTACCTAATTTCATATCTTTCAGAGATATTTCATTTTATCCCGTTCTCTGCTCTTTCATAAGCAGTGCTTCCTCACTGTGCTAACTAGAGTAGTTACTTCATATTTCAGCCCCAATGCCAGAGCACTAATATAGACTTGATCATCATGCACAACTTAAGCAGCAAAGGGTTATACAGATCTTAAAAGAGTCCATGATTCACAACTGCTACAGTTCACAAATTAACTAAGTGCAGTTTCTGCTTCAGATTTCCCCAACAAAATTAACTAGAATCTGTGATTTGATCTCTTTTCAGCATTGAAATTCAGCAAGTTGGTAATGCCGGAGCCACACTGTTACAAGTCCCCCACATCCCTCCTGCACGGCCTCAGCTCAGTTACTGGGGACACAGACCACTTGGCGAGGCTTGAGACATTGACCCGTTGCTCCATTCCAGCAGATAAAATGTATCAAAGTGCTGTCAGTTCTCCAAGAATTCTATTTCAAGGCTATTCCTGTCCCTAATCAAGAAGTTTTCAAGGAAGCCCACAAACTCCACGGGAAACCCTTATTGGAGAAAGGTTTATCTGCACAACCTTGAAGACAGCCTTAAGCTTTGGCTGCACAAGACAGAACACAAACTATGACATAAAAGAAAAAAAGGTAAATTACAGAATCACAGAATGACAGGGCTCAGAAGGGACCTCTGGAGATCATCAAGTCCAATCCCCTCTCCAGAGCAGGTTCACCTAGAGCAGGTTGCACAGGATCATGTCCAGGTGCATTTCGAATTACTTCAGAGATGGAGACTACATCATCTCCCTGGGCAGCCTGTTCTCATACCGCACCATCCTCAGAGTAAGGAGACCTAAATGGAGATTCCTTTCCTTGAGTTGTGCTTGTTACCTCTTGTCCTCTCACTGGGCACCACTGGAAAAAGACTGTCCCCATCCTTCTGATACCCACTCTTTAAATGTTTTTAAGCATTGATGAAATTCCCCTCAGGAACTGGGAAGAAAACAAAACAGAACCAGATAGAAATATAATTTGGACAGGAGGGGAACTGAAGTTTTTTTGCACAGTACCCAATGAAGAACTTTAATGGCAGTGACAGTTTTAAACACACAGCTCCATCTCATGGTACCTCAGTTTGTCACCCCTGGGCATCTTTCACAAGCCAAATCAGACATTAAAGATTCTCCCATCTAAAAATTCTAGGCATCTCTTAAGGGAAAAATGTTTTGAATGTCAAGAGAGAGAACTATAAAAACTCCAGTCTAAATTACCACCATTTCCCATTTAATGTCACTCATTAAAAACATCTGCATCAAAAATTAGGGGCAATCGTTATTTTCATGCTGTATGCAATTTGGAAGTTTCGGGTGACCATTCCACAGGATGTAATAAATCTTCTGTGGCTGTGAGCAGTTGATATGGTTTATTTTAATGGCCACAGTTAAAGGTTTCATGGGATCAGGCCACAACCAAATCTCTTTATAATAATTCTTTAGGCTACTGCATAATTTATAGCCCTTATGCACTTTTCATGATCTAATTTACCTTCCTCTTAAAATATTTTGTAAAACCAGTGTTCCATTTGTAATGATATATACCCCATTATAAAACATACTTACTACTTTGTTACCAGAATAGCATTTTATGTGTGTAAACCGAGGGGCATTAGCATATGCCAGAATTATGCTCCCAACTCAGTGATATACAGAGCAGAATGGAATTATGAGCAATTGGGTTTCTGCTGTCAAAAAATATAAATGCAGTGAGAGTCTAATAACAAGCCTGCAAATAATGTTTCATAAGAAAAGTGCAGGTTTGTAAATGAGATTCCCCAAAAAGAGTAAAATCTGAAAGTGAGGTGAAGTAGGACAGAAAAAGCAGGGTGTGGAGTTAGCTATGGGGTTTGTGAACTTACATTCATCGTACTTAACCACTCAGAAGGGAGGAGGACAAAGGCAAATTCCATGGATTCACCATCAGTATTGCTCCAAGATGTGAGGGAAAGAAAATAGCTGAAAAGGCTGGGGGAAAAGGTTGCAGTTTTCCTGAAGGAAGATTCACACAGAGCCATCATACTCACAAAACCAATTTGTTTTACTCTGCTAAATTAGAACATCAGAAAGTGTTTCTCTGTAAAGCTGACAGCAAATGATCTCTGTGGGCTCTTTCAGTTTCCTTCTAACCATTTCAGCAGTATTTAATCATGGAATTTCTTTCCTGAAAGGGTGGTCAGGCATTGGAACAGGCTGCTCAGGGAACTAGTGGAGTCATCATCCCTGGAGGTGTTCATAAAATGTGTAGATGTGGCACTCTGGGACATGATCTAGTGGTCATTGAGGTGATGAGTACAAGACTGGACTTGATGATTTTAAATATATTTTTCAGCCTTAATGATTCTATGTTATATACCCAATTTAAATAGGATTTTCTTTATGTTGACTCTGAAACACTTGCTCTGCTAAAACCATACTGTACTCTAATAGCATGTAATGATAGTTCAAGAGACATTGCAGAACATACAACTCCACAACTCCCTGAAAGGAGATTGGACCCAGGCAGGACTCAGTCTGTTCTTCAGGTAGCAAGCAACAGGACAAGAGGAAATGGTCTTAAGTTGCAACAGAGAAGGTTTAGGTTGAAGATTGGAAACAACTTCTACTCCAGAAGGGTTGTCAAGGCCTGAAACACTTACATGTGGTGCTTGCCTGGCTGGAGATAACTATGAGTCAGTAGATTTTCTTTTTATTGGGGTATAGTTAAAATCTTGGGCACTGCAGACTTAGGCTATATTCACCCCTAAATACCCAAACATCGAGGTGCATTACCTAAAATATCTATGGGAAGCAAACATCAGCAATGTCTTACAAAGGTGTTATTTCCCTTTATTTATTTCTTCATTTACTTAGGCTTTACAACACCATCATCTAGTAGAAATACAGTGACATATTCCACCTGCTTCACAAATATCAATGGCTGGCTGTGATAATGTTGTCAGTTAATATTTAATGTCATACTGAAGAACCTGTGTGCTTACTCCCATTTTATATATCATGAAATGGAAATAAAGGAAATTTTACTGGGGTTCCAATAACTTTTCTGTAATTGAATGGTTGGGCCACAGTCAAGAACAGAATCCAAACTGCTTCATTTCCAATGTTAAGTTTCAAAACCAGCCCCATGTTTTATCTCTGAGTGGCCTTTTTTGGCAATCACAAAGAGCAGAGAGTCTCTTTACCTATTGCAAAACCAGCAAGGGGAAGATTTTCATTTTAAGGGATGGGAACATATTTATTTTCTCCTCAAAGGTACATGCACGTCTTCTGACAGCAAGAAGGTTCAGCCTGGCTGTTCCTTTCCCTCTGAGAATCCCTGAAAAGCCATCCTTACTCCAATTTACAGTATCTTGCACCGACTCAATAACCCCTTTCAAACTGATGACAGCCACTATTACCTGTACGCCAGCTGCTCTGATACAACCAAAAGACTGTACAACATTAATCCAAGGATACATGCTCTGCTAAGTTAGATTTTAGCTCACATAGCCCACTGCCTAGAAGCCACATTTTTGCTTCTCCTGAAGTCACATACACAGAGAAACAGAAATCCTACCTGCAGATGCACCATCAAATAATGATCCTAGAATCATAGAGTGGTAGCCATTGGAAAGGGTCTACAGAGATCGTCAAACCCAAGTGCCTTGCTAAATCAGGACCACCTAGGGCAGGTCACACAGAACACATCCAGATGGGTCTTGAAAGTCTCCAGAGAAGGAAACTTCACAACCTCTCTGGGAAGCCTGCTCCAGGGCTTGAGCACCCTCAGAGTAAAGCTTTCCTTGTGTTGAGGTGGAAGTTCCTATAGTCCAGTTTGTAAGCATTACCCCTTTGCCTCATCACAGGACACCATTGAAAAGAGACTGGCCCTTTCTTCTTGACACCCACCCTTCAGATATCTGTAAACCTCAGTAAGATTCAGAGATTGGATTTGGTTTCCTCTCAGTCTCAAGTTCTACATGAAGCACAGCATTTACCAATCTTTCTGAATGTGCTAGTTTGAAGCTAGCTAGAATATTTTGGTGAGAAGAATTATATTACAGGCTGTGAAAGACAAACAGTGATGATGTCTACTTCACTCATAGGCTTGCTGAGAGGTGTAAGAACAAGAATCTAAACATAGATAAGGTACTTCTTCAGCCATTGCCTGAGATGCATTTCTTCTCTCTAGCCTCTGATTAATCCACTTTGCTTCCTAAGCCCCTGGTCTAAGCTCCATTCTTCCTTGGGACTAGGGTAAGGTTGAGAGGGGTGGGAGAAGGTGGAAGGGCAGTTGGGAGCCCCTCCTGGGAACTCAGGTTTCTGGGAGGGCTGTTGTGTTTCTGTATTACCTTCTACGTTGTATATTTCTGTATATAACTGTATATACTGTAAATATTTGCTTGTATATTGAGCTAAGCTGTAAATATAAGCTTCATTCAAATTTCAAGAGCTGGCTGAATCTGGTCTGGGTGATTTCCAAAGTGTGTGGGGGGCAGGTAACACCCAAACCATCACAGTGAAACAAACAAATTCACACCCCACCCCCCCAAAAACAAAAAAATAAAAATCAACCAACCAACATAAACCCAACACTAAGGAAACAAACAAAAAAACCCAAACAAAATACCAAGCAAAAAAGCCAAAGTAACCTAAAAAAAAAAAAAAATCCTTTCCACCTGCATTTAAAATTCATCCTGATTCTAGAGGGTTACTGAGCACCAGGCTGCATATTGCATGTGGCAGTGATAAAAATCAAACTGTCACTACTACTGGAGGCTGAGCACAGCTCATATATATCTTCCCTTTTAAGTCCACTCTATCGAAGCTGTAGCACAAATAAAGATGAATAGTATCTCTTCCTAAGCCAGCACAAAACCACCCCTCAATCTAGACGAAACGGCACAATACTTATCACCTTTTCACAACATCCTGTTTAAGCTTTTAAATACCTTTTTCTTCTTTCCAGATTTCATTCCAGATTTTTTTTTTTTGTTAAATCCTTTCTGCCAAACTTGTCAGTTTAACCTCTCCCTATCAGTTTATGATTTGTATCAGCTCCTAACAGAGAAGCTACCTGTAACAGATCGTCTGTCGGCATAGATGGGCTGGAAAGCTGCTGTCACGTTTTATATATAGCCAGGAGCTTTGCGTTGCTGTGTAGAACAGAAAAGATTTAAGCCACTGAAAATTATTAAGGGCTTAAGACTACCATCCTGCTAAAGAATAAAAAAAAATTAAACCAGTTTGCTATATTTTTTTTCCCCTGGTAATTTCAGTCTCTTTAAATAAATAATTCTGGCTGTGACAACCTGTATCAGTGTTGTAACAGCATGGAAGGAATAACTGATCTACCTCCTGGGTCACCCTCTTCAATTCTGGTCCTCAGCACAGGCAAACTGCTGAGGTTTCTTTTATGTGCAAGGTCTAGAACAGGGAAAAGACATCTTATATCCATTACTGTCAGGTTTTGCTGATTCTGTATCCAGTCAGATTTTTTTTAAACATTTATTTGGCTTTTCACCAATGCCATTAAGCAGAATAAAAGCAAAAGGCCCTAGAAGACAGGGAGATTTGAATGCTTCAGGTGCAGAGTTTCCCCTTGGGACAACATCCATGAACTACTGGAGTCTTACTTATGCCCTATTTTGAAAGCTTAAAGAGCACATAAGCTTTGCAAAGGCCTTCTGAACATGACAGTCCATGGGCTTTTTCCAAAACAGGATGAGCGGAAGAAAATCAGAGTGGGACAAGCTGAATGCCTGCCTTCATTTAGTCTGACCTCCTAGGTCTTCGAATTTGGTGCAAGGATAAGAGATATCTAAAGCTTCAGAAAATGTTTAGCTGCCTGGTCACCCTCAAAGTTACAGGAAGTTTATCATCTGTTTTACAGACCTCTGGTACCCATGAGCTGTAAGCAGGGATCTTCTGTGTGGCAGAACCTTTCAAGGTATAACAAGGACCTGGGCTCTCCAGCATAGCAGAATCCTTTGAGAGATAAACATGACCTGAACAAAGCAGAGATGGAAGCAACACAGGTGTCTCTGCTGGGTTTAGGTGAGCTGTTGAGACCTGCACCCACGAGGCTCCATCAGGTTATTCAGCCTCCTTGAAATCAGAGCTTGTTATGAAAGGGAAATTAGTTGATGTGAGATTATATTTTTTCCAAAATTAATATTATTTATTAATTTTGATATTCAGAACTCTCACTACCCCTGACCACTATTTTTAATAACAATGGGTTCTTTGCCTAGTCATGGAAACATTTTACAGATAATAACTTGATCTAGTAATAACCAGCAAAATATATAAACATTAATTGAACTGGAAGAGAATGTTCTTGTGGCCAAATACTGCTTGTGGTCAATATGCCACTTGCCCACCAGATGGACTCAAGGAGGTCCTTTCTGCATATGGCAGAAGACAATGGCAAATTAGGAAGAGGCTTTTAATAATATTTTGTTTACAAAATATTATTATCCAACTCATGGGGCTAGCTACAGCTTCAGACAGTATCCAAATGCTTTCAGGGAATTCTGTCTTTCCTGCCAACCGCTGAGACTTCTGATTCTTCCCAAGCTTCAGAGTGCTAGGGAAAGGAGGCAGACAATCTCTGACCTGGTCCTTTGGACAATCTGTGTATCTCCAAGACTTCTCACCTTGGCAGGAGACTTTCAGATGTAGGGAAGATATCCTGTGATTTGCAGTCTCAGTACAATGTCACATTGGCTATGCAGGCCAATTGCATGGAGGCATTTAGAGCCTGTCCTTGGTTAACTCGTGACAGTGGAGTTTCCAGGCAAACAATGAGGCAGTAAGCAATCACAGCAGGCACGAATATAATAGCAGAGCACGTTGTGTTTACCTGCATGTTTCTTTTATCAATGTGAGCTAAGACTAATGAGCCTTTGGAGACAGTATAGCCAATCAGAACGGCAGTTATCCAAGCTTGACTGTATTAGTTGAAACCATAGGCTTGTTTTACCCAAATTTGGCAAAATCGTAGGACTTGCCCAAAGCAGGCACAAGCCAAGTGTGTGTACCTTGTTTACCACAGAAGAAAAACATGCCTGAGTAAGCCAGTACATGTATAAGCTCATCAGGCCTACCATGACAGAACTTCAGCTTTGATTTGGTACAGATAATGGTGACCTTCACAGCTGCTGGTGGTGCCCCTTTCTCTAACAAAGTCATAGTATCATCAGGGTTGGAAGAGACCTCACAGATCATCAAGTCCAACCCTTCACCACAGAGCTCAAGACTAGACCATGGCACCAAGTGCCACGTCCAATCTTGCCTTGAACAGCTCCAGGGATGGCGACTCCACCACCTCCCTGGGCAGCCCATTCCAGTGTCCAATGACTCTCTCAGTGAAGAACTTTCTCCTCACCTCGAGCCTAAACTTCCCCTGGCACAGCCTGAGGCTGTGTCCTCTCGTTCTGGCGCTGGCCACCTGAGAGAAGAGAGCAACCTCCCTCTGGCCACAACCACCCCTCAGGTAGTTGTAGATAGCAATAAGGTCACCCCTGAGCCTCCTCTTCTCCAGGCTAAACAACCCCCAGTCTTGAGATCATAGAACATATCAGATTGAAAGAGAGAAATTGGTCACCTTGTCCAACCCTGCCACACATCTTGTCCACCTGTGCTCACAGTGAGCAAGGACATCTTCAGGTCATCCAGTTTGATCCTGCATGCCTCCAGGGATGGGGTCTCCACCACACCTCTGGCTAACCTGTTCCATTATTTGACTACCCTCATTGTGAGGAACTTCCTCCTTATGTCTAATGCAGCTTTCTTCTCCCCTAACCACCCTTCAGACTACTCTATGACTTTTCAGAAAGCTGAAGCTCCTTGGAAATGTTGTATTTACCCATAACAGCAACAATTGTTTATCCAAATCTGAGTGATAAGTTTTAAGCAATTGTGCATTGAGTCTTTCCAACAGCAAATCCTTGGCGTACTTGCTTCTCATGACAGCTCAATGTCAAGAGGAAAGCACCCATTACACCTGTCTTCTACATTTGTGCCATGGAAAGGAAGCTGCAGGCAGAAAATGGGTAAACCTACAAGCAATTACTTATTTGCATGGAAATATATTAGATTTGTAAATGTTAACTTTGCCTGGTGGGCTTTGGAGAAGAAGTGGCATAATTCTAAATCAATAGTGAGATTGCATTATGTTCCATGGGTATTTTTAAAATTCTCTTTTGTTATATTTTCTAGACTTACATCTTAGAGTTTCTCTCTGTATATATTTTCTGTCTCTGAGCTGTGTTATTGATGTTTATAGGTTGTCTGAAGGAAGCATTTCCAGCGGAAACTGAAAATATCAAGAGCAGGAAATTTAATCTCTTTAGGAACCATATAAAATAGAGGAGAAAAAAAAGGTAATGTGTGGGAATGTTTTGTTTTTTTTTTTTTTTAAACTACCTGCCCAGAAGGGTGCAGATCATTTAACTGGCAGGGGCAACAAGTTCAGCTAGACCATCTTGGTGCTCCCTGGCTCTAGGAAACAGATCTAGCAAATGCTGAACAGCTGAGCTGTCATCTTTTGCAAATTATCAGCCAGTTTGAAAAGGGTTGAAGTCGAATATTCTTCTGTTTGGAGCCCGAACAACACTACTGACCATGATCTAAGCAGCTAGAAAACAAACAGGAGCTTTCATAAACAGGATTCAATAGGCAGAAAAATCCTACCAGTTGTCTACTTTGAATAAGAGAATCAAGTCTGATCACAGCAGAACAGGTATGGGTTAGAAAAGCATTTGGCTTTAAAGACCACTTGGAGGTACACAGGGCTACACTTAGATCTTGCCATCACCAAATTCCTTTGGGCTTGTGTACTGGCACAGCCCACCGTGAGCAAAGACATCTAGTAGGAATTTCTAGTTTAGTGTTGAACTTCCAGCTGGTATTTCTCCTAGAGATTTTAGGGTTGCTTGACTAACAGTTATTCATTTCTGCTTGCACCCACAACGATAACTGGAACCACACTCTAGTTTAAGCAAGGCACAACCTCAGCACAAATGGAAGAAATCTATGGAAGATAAACATTTATCTTTTTTTCCTAAGGGCAAAGGAGAAGTGAAGAGGGAAGGAGGATGAAAGAGAAAGAGCAAGTAGTACGGAAAATATGGATGATGGTGGTGGATGAATACAATCCGTGTATGACAGAAGTCCACCTCAGGGAATGAAAATTACCAATATATGAGGAAAACAACAAAAATAGTGGAGAAAATCCCCCATGGTGGTGACATTTCTACCATTATTTTCTTATCAAGCCACTCTGTTGCATGCCTGCATCTTCTCTCTGCTTTATTGTTACAAGCTTTACTGCATATTTCTCACTTTTTTTTTTTAACCTACTAAAAAAGGGGGAAAAACCCTGATACTTCCACCTCCTTTTGTTGGTAACTCTGAATGGATTTGAAACTCATAAAGCAGAAAGTCCATGGCAGAACCAGCACCACTGAGTGTATGTAGCCCATGCTGCCAGCAGTTTGTTCTGATCAGGTAAGAAATAATTTCCCTATCATTCTATTCCTGCTTGTAGACCAAGAACTGGATGCATTAAAAGCAAAAGTATCTTTATTACCAGCTCATCTCTCACTCCCATGTGTGTTTGCTCCTCACACAGGAGAAGATTACTTCTTTCAAGCTGTTCTTCCCCACTTTTATTCTCTGCTTGTCAACACATTTATCCATTTGCTGCTTTCAGCCAAAGAATAAAAAAAAAAATTAAAAACACAGGTTATAAAAGGAGCAAGAGGAGGAGAAGCTTTGCTTTTGGCACTGTGCCTGTGTAGATGGAGAAAGAAACATTATTAACTGCTAAGTGATCTGATTCTTTAAGTATAAATAAAATATTTACATGGACCATGGGCAAGGTGAAACCTAGGGGCATGCAGATTTGGCCCATCTGCTGCCTGCACTGAGTGCAGTTGAGGATGGCTACACACCTCCTCATAAAGGGATTGGCTGTCCTGCAGGGTAGAGATCTCTGGAAGTTCAAGGTTTAGGTTAAATAAACCATCAAGACCTTGTGTGAGTCAGAGAGAAGAGTTTCCAGCCTCAGGAAGATTCATCATCATGACTATTACAGCTTAAACTTGTCTATGTGACATTAGACACTATGAAAACTATAGGGAAAAATCAGAGTATTCCAGCATAGTGGGGCTTGGAGGCGACCTCTGAAGATCACCCAATCTGACACCACTGCTATAGTGTCATGCACAGCAGTTTGCCAAGAATCACAATGTCCGGGTGAATTTTGAGTCTCATCAGAGAAGGAGACTTCAGAATCTCTCTAAATAGCCTATTCCAGGGCTCCAGCACCCTCACACCAAAGAATCTTCTCCTGTTTAGATGGAACTTCCTTGGGTTCTAGTTTGTGTCCGTTGCTGCCTGTCCTGTCACTGGGCATCACTGGGCATCACTGAGAAGAATCTGGACCCATTCTCTTGCCCCCCATCTGCTAGCTCTTGCTGAGCATTGGGAAAAATCCCCTTTCAGGCTACTCCTGTCCAGGATGAACAGCCCCAAGTCTCTCAGCCTTTCTCACAGAAATGCTCCAGTCTCCTCAGCATCTTTCCCAACGAGCTTTCATTAGTAGATTTAAAGCCTTACCCTTTGCCTTGAGGTTCTCCATCAGGCACAGCAAGTTTTAATCTCATTTTCAAAAACCTTCAGCACTGTTGCTGAGTCAGGCTAAGAAACTTCAGCAAAACCAAACGTTCACATTTCCTAGTCACTAGTTAATACTAACAATAATTTAGCAGTCCACTGGCACAACACCCTTCTCCCATAATCTGCAGCCTACACCCACAGCTCTCCTCTCACCATCTCCCCTCCTTTGCTCTCTACCCACACTCAACTGTGCATTCCTACTCCTTTCTCTGGTTGCTGTGTGCTCCTGACAAGCACTATGGATACATTCAGATTTATACAGTTTAGACAACCTTGTTAAATCAAAACAAATCACTTCCTACAGTCAAAGACCCACTTCACTGAAATAAACACTGAAGTATTTTCCTGCTATGAAGACTGGTAGCCACAGCACTCTCAATGTCATTATTTGCATTAGGAGCCCCTCCTGCAGCACTGATGAGCTCAAGCTTCTCTCTCTACAGAGCACCATGATGATGAGATGAAGAGGTATTTTGCAAGTGATCAAAAAACCCCACCCCTCAGAACTCCAAATAATATTTCCAGGCTTGCAGTAGAGTTTCTATGAGTTCATATTTTCACTTCAGTTCAGTTGCTCTTATTTGATTTCAGCTGATTTGTTAATCTTTAATTAAGACCTCTTGGGCAAAAGCAAGAGACAGAGCAAGAACACATGTTTAAATAGATAAGCGAAACTAATACAAAGGCTAGAATATCGATTGCTGAAGTTTTAATTAGTTTGATATTGATGGAAACAGCACTTGGAGAATTAACAAGAAAGTGTTCTTTTCTAGAAGGTTGTTTCAGACTCTTTTCAGGATGGAACTGTACAGAAGATGGTATAAAGCTAAGGGCACTTCAGGCACTCTGCTAACAGAGTGATGACTTGAGAAGGGGATGGGTCTGAGTCACAGCAACTCCCTGCAATGTCACAGGTTTGGGGAAGAGTGGTTGGAAAGCTGCCCAGTGGACAAGGGTATGGGGGTGTTCATTGACAGTTGGCTGAAAATGAGCCATTGCATGTCCAGGTGTCCAAGAAGGGCGACAGCATCCTGGCTTTGTTCAGCAATAGCATGGCCAGCAGAATCAATGAAGTGATTGTCCCCCTGTACTCAGCACCAGTGAGGCTGCATCCCAAATATGTGGTTCAGTATTGCACCCCTCAATCCAAGAAGGACATTGAAAGGATGGAGCAGGTCCAGAGAATGGCAAAGCTGGCAGAAGATCTGAAGAACAGATCTGCTGAGAAGCATCTGAGAGGACTGGGGTTGTTTAGTCTGGAGAAAAGGGGCTGAAGGGAGATCTTCTGGCTCTCTACATCTCCCTGAAAGGAGTTTGGAGTGAGGTGGGGCTTGGTTTCTTCTCCCAAGCAAAAGGGATTCAACCCCTAGAGTGACTGAAAAGCTGTGTAGATGTGGTGCTGAAGGACATGGTTCAGTAGTGATCTAGCAGTGCTGGGTTAATGACTGGACTTGATTTCAATAGTCTCTTCCAACCTACTCAGTTCTATGATTTTATGATTCTATGGACTAAGCCCTAATTAATGTAACACAGGCAGAGAGTGCAGCACATGATTTCAATATTATCTTGCCACACTACCCAACAGACACCATCATCATCTTTAATGCAATATTTATCAAGGAACTGTATTTTTCAAAGCAGAGTATTTACTGATGTCTTATGTCTGGCTGAACTTCAGCAGGCAGATGTTGTCTGTATTTCAAGGAGAATGTCAGCATTATGAAATAGTGCAGAATGTTAACTCTCTCTTTTTAATTAATCTTTGGTTGCTCACGGTATGTGCTGTTCATCATTTCCAACTGTCACTTCTGAAACTTTTATCATGAGATGGAGAGCTTCTTTCTCAGGGCTAGATACATTCACTTTCTACTTGGCTTGCTAAAAGTACCTCTGAGCATGTAGGTCAAAATTCGTCCTGAGCAACAAGCCAGCAAAATGCCTGTGCACCACTTACCTCCTCCAAATACAGTGTTTTGAGACACAAATGATGAATAGAGCTTGCAGCGACACTTAGTGCCCGGGTAAAATTCACCCCTCATGATGAATTTGCTACCAGGAGCTCCTGGAAAATTTTCTGTGATGGTTATCATCAACTGTCCTTCCCTTTCTTGTGCTTGATGCATCCCAGCATGAATCCTGGCACAGCTGAGGGATGAGGTCAAGCAGATTTGAATCTCCTTTGGACCTTGAGCTCTTTGTTCCTTCTTTACATAAAGTGTGCTTACCAGAATAGCTGCTCTAAAACATTTTGTAACCCTGATTATTGCCAAACAAACCAGGCAGAACGTGGGACAGACTATATTAAGAATTTCCTCTCTTTCTGTGGTTTTAAATATTCCCAGCTATTTATCCTTCACAGCACAGAGTTTCAGGGAAGGTCAGGGAGCCCCAGTCCACAGTAATGTTCTGGAGGGGCTACTATATCAAAGGCACCATCCTGTGCATGATACAGGCATAGGCATGTTAATGAATCTACCAGGAAGTTCAGTTTCATAGATGGTTGAAGAGATTTGATCAAGGGCTAGGAATAAAACATACTAAATCAAACTTAGAGTTGTCACAGAAGTCATGGTAGAATCATAGAATGGTTTGAGTTGAAAGGCACCTTAAAGAGGTTGTGGAGCCTCCTTCCCTAGCGACTTTGAAGGCCTGTCTGGATGTGTTCCTGTGTGACCTGAGCTAGATTGCATGATTCTGCTCTGGCAGGGGAGTTCAACTCAATCATCTCTTTGAGTCCCTTCCAACCCCTGACATCCTGTGATCATCTACTTCTAACACCCCTGCCATGAACAGGGAAATCTCCCTATAGACCAGGTTGCTCAAAGCCTCATCCAGCTGGGCTTAAACACTTCCACAGCTTCTCTGGGCAACCAGTTCCAGTGCCTCACCACTCTCACCGTAAAGTCCTTTCCAACCTGTATTCTTTGCCTGCATTAATTAACAAAATGCTAATGTGCCAATGTCTATCCTTCTGAGTATGTACTCAAAATGCTAATCATTCACTTACAGTTCTGTGGTTTTAACTTGATAGATTCCCCAAGGTTTCCTTCTACGCATTGTCTATCTGCTGAAAGAAAACTCTTCCCCTCAGTATTTATGAAACAATATGTGGCAGACAAGGAAAACCAAAAGGGACCAGTGAGAAGTTAAATCAGAATAGGTGAAGGGTGTAGGAGCTGTCAGCAGCAAACTAAAACAGTAATTGTATTTTAAAAGCTCAGTGCTACAGTAATAACTGATAATAAAATGTTCTTTTAGTTGTCTCAGTAGTTTAAATTTTAGCTAATCCAGTTTGATTTCAATAGCCTTAAAAATAGAAACTTAAAATAGAGTTCAGAATAAGCAACATGTTAAACAGCAACAGTCATGCGCTGCCAAAGGACTGCAGAGGATGCTATGGATTGGCAGGCAGTCAGCAATTTTCAGCCAAAGATCACAGACTGCAAATTGGTTGTGTTGAGAACCCCTGAGCCTGTCACTGACATGTAATTTGATTTCGTCTTGTGCGTCTCTTGCTTTACTCTTAAGCTGGAGACACCAAAACCCTTAATGGGATTTGTTGATGACTGGATTTTAGAGACAATGAGGATAACTGTGTTTTAGGAGCACCACGAGGATACATGGACAATATTTTAGGTGAGACTGAGGTGCTGGAAGGTGTTCAAAGAAGGGCAACAAAGCTGCTGAAGGGTCTTGAAAACAAGTCCTGAGGACGAGGAGCAGCTGAGGAAACTGAGTTTGTTCACTCTAGAGAAAAGGAGACTGAAGGGAGACCTTCCGGCTCTCTGCAGCCTCCTGAAAGGAGGTTGGAGTGAGGTGGGGATGTGTCTCTTCACCCAAGGAACAAGCAATGGGACAAGAGGAAACAGCATCAAGTTGCACCAGGGTGGATTAGATTGGACATTAGAAAAGAAATTCTTCCATGATAGGGTTGTCAAGCCCTGGAACATGCTGCCCAGGGCAGTGGTGGAGTTCCCATTCCTAAAGGGATTGAGAAGCTGTATACATGTGGCACCGAGGGACACGGTTTAGTGGTGACCTGGCAGTGCTGAGTTAACAGTTGGAATCAATTATCTTTGAAGTCTCTTCTAACCAAAACAATTGTATGACACAAGCTGTAACACCTGTCACTTACCTACACATAAAGCACCAGTTAGTCCAGCAGAGAGGGCTTCACTCTGACAGTGGGTGGTTGTCTGGCACTTCATGGATAGACTGGCCAGATCTAATTGAACTGCTTGAGTACACACACAACATTTTGCAGGATCAATTCCCATGTGCCAAGCTACAAATGCATTGCTGGGTGTTGCTTAGCAACCCTGTCTCTTTGCAGTGTGGGCATGCTGGCACTACTAATGGTCGCAGTATCTCCTGGCTTCATCACATAAGGCTGCTTTGCAGAAGAATAAACACCATTTTCATCTCTGAGTTTTCAAACATCCATAAAAATTCATAAAACCACACACTTCTATCTGCTGGATTTGACAAAGATGGGGAGTCCAGCCTGAGAAAAAGGAAGATGTGGAACACCATCTCTAAAAGTCTGAGGCGTTGTTCTAAAGATAACAATGTTCACTATCCCATAATTACTGTCTTTAAGGAATTTCATGTCAAGCCTCTATGAAAAACCTGCAACCTGAGCAACCCATAGCCTCAACATGGAATTCAAAGATACAGCTCAGTAATTCTTGGCCTTGAGCTTATTCCCAGTGAGGAAGATGCTTCAGGGGACTCCTGCCCTCATTGTCATCAGCCAGACACTAATGGGGTAGCTCAAGTGTCAGCAGATAACTGCTGCTGCAATTCCAACACGAGGAATGTCTGTCACCTCTATCCATACCTTTGGAATTCATCAATATCTGTGGCACAAACAGATAAGAAAATGCCATTTATACAATGTGTGCTTCCTAAACTTGCATTTTAAACTTCATTGCATTAATCAAAATGAGGAAAAAAAGTGACACAAATTGCCTTTGGTAAAGGTTCTGGGCACTGCACCATCATGACACCTTTTCCAGATCCACTGGCAGCTGCCATCACCACAAACTATTTCAGAAGTCTCCTCCTCCTCAAAGGGATTTTTTCCCTGAAGGACACAATTCAGGGACAGTACATTACAAGCAAACTTTGCCAGACAACATCCCTCACATTGCACTCAAACATGGATATCTACCACTGAAGCAAAACCTTGGGATTAAAGACTAAACCAACAAAGGTACCAACGAGGAAAGCCTGTCCCCCTCAAGAGAGCCATGTGTCTACTTGAATTAAGGTTCACTTCATAGCCAGGTCCTGCTTCTTTATGTTAGAAAGGCTTGAAACCAGGTCAAGAATTAAATACTTCAATAAGTATATTTTATGTCCTCAAAACTCTAAGACAGGTATAACTATATATATAGATAATTATACGTATTGTATAATAACATATAGGGCATATTTTTATGCATCAAATAAAAAGCAGCAGCAAGAAATTCAAGAGGTTATTGAAGTATTATTGGCAGGGAAACAGACATATTTTGTTTTAATGACTTGAGTTGAATAGCAGAGAGGGAATAAACTACACCTCAGTCAACCTTTTGATTACTGGTTTCTAGGTGTGGTTTGCAGTGAAGTCCCACTCCTAATGTCTTGTGAGAACACATAAAGAGAAGGAAAGAAAAACAAGGGAAGAGAAAGGAAGAAAAAGAAGGAAAGGGGAGGAAGAGGAAGAAGAGAGGGAAATAAAAATAGGTTCAGTGGCATTGTTTCTTTTTCTTCTCGGTTCACTCATTAACCACAGCAGCTAAACAGGAACAAGCCCCAAACACACTGCCTCTCACTTCTACCCTAAGAGGATTAGATATCAGTTATAAAGGACACTTGGAATACCAGTCACGCAAGAAAACTGAGCACCAAGTGCTGATCCAATTAAAACACCAATGAGAAAACCAATTAATTAAAATACCAATTAAAAACTATGAAACAAGTTGTTATTAGATTACCAATACCAAGTAGATCATCATTTAAAGTGCATGTCTCAGAGCAAGAACTTGAAATTCTGGGTAAAACAAAACCATGTATTACTGAAACACCAAGCTAAAAAAGGAAAGTTGTTCATTTTACTGATGGAAGCAAAAACTAAAACTGTTTTGATTGCATGGTGCCCAGGTTGGAGCTAGACCAGAACTACTTCTGGGCAGTGCTCAGACTTTTCAGCTCAGTGTCTGTTCAGTGCAAGCACATTCTAAAGTTCAGGGCAGGTTTGCACAGCCAGGGGCTGCCTCTAGCAAGGAAAAACTGATGAAGAGAGTTCCTGCCAAGGGCTGGGCAGCAGAAAGGCTCTGCCTGAGACTTATTCCTGTGCAGACCAAGGGCACTATCACAGCTTGTGGGCAAGAACAAGGGCAGGAAGTCAGAGGTGGCACCTGTGGGGAAGAGCAGACAGGATACATGAAAAGATTTCATTGAATTATGTTTGCATTTTCTAATTTTTCAATTAATTTTGAGGTGAGACCAGAAATGATACACTTCAGATAGTTCTAAGTACAGTGTCAATACACATTCCATTTCTGACAGTTGTTTTCTACTGGAAGGTTTGCTGCTCTATTACTTTTTTTTTTCTTCCATATATACATATATTTTCAGTGCAGAATTATATGCAGAGCATCCTGCATCTCTGCAGCACTGAAAACACAGCTAACACTGGATAAACAAACAATTATTCAGTCAAGGCCCTGGATCCAAAAGGTCACTTTTCCAGACACGAGCTGAAAGCTCTTGTATCAGTAGAATGTACCCAGTTCATGCCCTCAGTCCCTTACAGGAGGCATGAGTAGAAGTGTTCAATGAGCCAGATCATGACACTAGTATATATGGCCCTTGCTTTTGTTCCTCCACCATTTTGGTAGACTCAGGAATATTTTTTCTTCTGTTCCAGGCTAGTGGACAGCTCAGGGGCACACAACGTAGGACAGTGGAGCATTTCTATGTTCATGGCATGTCTAAAGAAATTCTATTCCATCAGGTCTCTGTTTCCATAAGTCCATGCAGCACATTTTTGGAGGATGATCACAATACACACTCACAGGCAGATAAGGCCACAATGTCTCCCTACTAGCCCACTGCCACTGGGCTGTCCATGGTTAAATAACCAAGCTTGCATTTTGTTTTGCTATGCTGTAAAAAGACATAGTTAGTAAGCTGAAACAAGCTCTAAATTTGCTGTGCTTGGCAGAGAGTTGCAGCTGTACAAAGCAATTGAAGGCACAACAGTTGTCTTTCAAAAGTTGGAAATTATATTGTTCTCTATTGACAGATTTTGTTCCTTATGCACTTGGGAATATTCTCTGCTGATCCCCTAAATCCAGGAATTTAAGCAGACTCTATTATAGCAACAGAAGAAAAAAAGAATTCACATTCCTAATGTTAGATTCCCAGAGGTACAATTATTAACCTCTGAGAAAACCTTTAAAGAGCAGTTCAGTGGACAGAAAACAGCAGCTTTTGGCCAGTGATGTAGAGCTGAACAGAAAATGACATCCTAGTGGTAGAGTCAGATGGGATGGGCAGAGCCCTCAACTTAGAAAATGGATGGGAACAGGCATTTTAGCAGGGCCTGTTGTGACAGGACAAGGGATGATAAATTTAAACCAAACCAGGGAGATTTAGACCAAAGAGGAGGAAATACTTTATGCTGAGGGTGGTGTGACACTGGCCAGGGTTGGTCAGAGAGGTGGGAGATGACTCATGCCTGGAACCACTTCAGATCAGGTTGCTTGTGGCTCTGAGCAACCTGCTTCATTTGCAGATGTCCCTGCTGACTGCAGGGGAATCAACTAGATGACCTTTAAAGGTCTCTTTTGACCTAAACCATTCTGTGATCAGTTTCTCCACAAAGTTTAACAAGGGCTTAAAAGGAATATCTGCCATGTCCTATTGGATTGCAAGCAGGCCAACTGATTCAGACCTTTTTACACACCATAAGCCATCCTCATCAGGCTAATAAAGCCCTTCTTAGCACATATGCAAAGTCTTCATTTCTCCCAATGCACTGAGATGGGAGATCTTTAAAGCAAAACGCTCATATTAGATTTGCATCTTCTGATTCCTTTCCCTATGGAGGTGAAACTTTAATGCTTTCATCCATTTCAGAAATAAAACATACCCAGGATGCGAGTTTGACTCACACAGCAGCTGGAGGAGGAGGACTGGAGACCTAGACTCCTCTTCCTGACTCTCAGGAGCCAAAAGCTTAAAAGAAAACAAGTCCATATTGCCCCAAGTTAGAATGGTTCAGAGTAAGAATCAGTTTCATCAAGGAAACTAAGGATTATTTTAAAGCTTTGTATGTGAAATGATCCAAGGAGATGTTCTCCTGGCTAGGAGCACTAGGAAGGCAGCAGAAGGGATTTCCCTCCACCTCAGAGCATGTGCTCAGTGGTAGAGAGGAAACTTCACGTAATGGAAAATATTCCCTCTGAAATACTGCTGGCATTTGCTGATCCCATAGTTCTGCATGTCGAGTCATACCTAAGCCCCTCTTATGTCAGGAACATGTTGGAATTGGCATGGGGAAGCAAAGGATTTATTTTCTTCCTAAACTGATTAAAATTCTTAGTTAAAATATTCATTGTTTAAGGTTTCCCACCATATATTGGTTGGAGACTGATGAAAGTTGACTTGTTGAGAGCTGATCTCATGCACAAAAGCCACAGCCTGGTCGGCAAACAGAAATGTGTGAGCACCACTGGTCCCAGCAGCTTGATGAGGTCAGGGAAATGCCTTATCTCCAGCTACAACATAGACATTGCAGCATCACAGCTCCCAAAAACATTGGCCCTACCACCATGAAGTATATCACACAGGGAGTCATTCTCAGCCCAAGGACATGGATACAGTTATATTCCAAAACCACAGATTCTCAGTTCCTCCAGCCTGTTGTCCGCAGTCCCATCCTTCACCAAGCACAGTTCTAATGCTGCACACAATATCCTCCATTGCCTCACGGATTTCTCCCTCCCTCTTTTCCCTTTTTATTGTTCTTCCTTCTCTCGCTGCCTCCAATGCCCATTCCAGGACAGGCTTAGCTGCTGAAATCAGCTCAGTCTCTCCTGCTTTGCCTGTTCTGAGTGATTCAGTGTCCTGGTGCTGCATTAACTTCCCTCTGCACTGGACATTATTATTGTCTTATACGTTATTCCCTGTCCCTCCAGTTTTAATATCATTCACTGAACCATACTGCAACATGCAGCATTAATTTGAGTAAGTTAATCAATAGGCAAACCAGCACCATCCTCAACCCCCTCAAACCACCACAGGTCTTCTCTGCTTATCCAAGAGAGAAAAGAGTTGGAGTTTTGTCTGAGTTTCTAAGGCATCAAAAATTAAAGATTCAAATATCATTTTAGCATCTTTTGAGATGATTACTCAGCTCTTTCCACACAAACCCAACCCATCAACAAATACAGAATCACAGAGTTGTTTTGATTGGAAAAGGCCTCCACAATCATCAAATCCAACTGTCGACCTAACACCACCATAGCTGTTAACCCATACAAACACACTTGAAGATGTTCAAAATGTATAGACGTGGCATTTTAGGACACAATTTAGTGGGCATGTTGGTATGGGGTTAATGATTAGACTTGAAGATCTTGAAGTTCTTCTCCAGCCAAAACAATTATCTGATTCTATACTCATTATGTGCAACAAACATCCTTCATACAATGACTGGAGATTATTACAGCAAATTACTTATTTACTTCTAAAGAGGAGAGTTGTGAGTAAAAGGACACCCCACTCAATAAATAACCTGGGAACATAATTACTCCAAACACATCCTGTGGGACCCATTTCATCATCCTTTCATGACCTCAGAGAAGATAATGCTAAGAAAATGGACCTTGTGTTACCATACAGAAACACAGCATCCAACTCCTTTACACTTTCCTCCAATTCCACCGAGAGAAGTCTTTGAGATAGTGAATAATACTCTAACAAATGTTACTTTATCCTGCCTTATTTCTTCCTGAAGCTGATGCAGAAAGTCATTTGAATCCTCAAGGATAAATCTTGGTGGGGAGGTAGTGAACATCTTAATGTAGTAGGAGTAGCTTGGCCAAAACAACTGTCAGTGTATGAAGCAGTTAAGGGTTAGTCATCAGTGCCCCCACACACACTGTAAAATACAACAGTAATGACTGTGTGTAGAGGTGTGAGTGTATGTTTAGAAGCAGAGAATCATTTTGCTCGGAAGAGATCTTTAACATCATCAAGTCCAGCCATTAACCCAGCACTGCCAGGTCACCACTAAATCATGTCCCTCAGCACCACATCTACACAGCTTTTAAATCCCTATCATTTGTTACGTGGGAGAAGAAACTGTCTCCCACCTGGCTCCTGCCTCCTTTCAGGGAGTTATAGAGAGTGAGAAGGTCTCCCCTCAGCCTACTTTTCTCCAGACTGAACAACTCCATTTCCCTCAGATGGTCCTCATAAGACCTTTTTCTCTAGACCCTTCACCAGTTTCATTGCCCAACAATTTCCACCTCAGGACAAAGAGGAAAACCAGATGTCAAGGATCAGGCAGCAACTGGGCATTCAAAGGGAAACCTGCACATTGCACATCAGAAAGAAAAAATACTTTTAAAGCGTATGTGAAAATCCAGGCAGAGAACTTTGCTTTATGGAGGCGTCAATAATTCCCTTCTTCCCTGACATCAGAGATTATCAAATCTGACCTCAGAGATAAAATTGTGTATAATAGCTTCAGCTTTTGACAGGTGTGTATGTGTGTGAAAATGTAGACAATTGTGCAGCCTTACATCAGCAAATTCTTTTTGTCCCAAGGCTGCCCTGAAGGTAAGAAATCAGTGCCACATCCTCACTGGACTGCTGATAAGACTAAAGTCTGTGTGATTGCTCCAGCTCCTGGCTTTGGAGTACCCTGCCACCATGCCAGGGTGCAGGAAAATGGCTGATGAAAGCTCATGTTGGTGTTCCACCTGGAAACTATGTTCTGAGAGCATCTGAACTAGAAAATTCCCATCATAAATGCAAAAGCCACTGAGTATTTACAGAGGACATTTCATAGAATCCCAGCATTTTAGGGGCTGGAGGAGATCTCTAGAGATCATCCAGTCCAACTCCCCTACTAAAGCAGGGGCACGCACAGCAGATTGCCCAGGATCACTATGTTCAGGTGGGAATTGGAAGTCTCCAGAGAAGTACACTTCATAACCTCTCTGGACAACCTGTTCCCAGGCTCCAGCACACTCACAGCAAAGAAGTCTCTGTTTATGTTCAGATGGAACCTCCAGATTTCAGTTTGGGCCCTTTGTCCTGTTCCTAGGCACCATCCTCTTATAGAAGTGCTCTAGATCAAGGCACTCAAGTGCTCAATACCTCACTAACACATCCACCACACTGAATATCCCTGGCTGCATGACTTACTCTGAGAAACTGGGGATTTTTGTTACAGCCAGTGAACTTCCAAAGGAAACTTCTCTTCCAAGGATTCAGATGTACATGGTGCCACTGTGCTCTGCAGCACTGGCTGCCTTTGACAACTTACCCAATCTCCAGGTTTGATCCTGCAAGGCTCAGTGATATTTTTAGCTGCCTTCAGAGGAGAGTACCTGCAAATCAGCTCACCACCTGGCAAGTGGCACAGCACCGGTGGCTGTGCTTGTGCCGGAGAGGAGACAAAGGGAATTAGGCAGATTTTCAGGCTCAAACTCTATTAAGCAGCCACCCACATTTGCATTAGCAGGACACTGTTTCAGTGTTAGGGACAGGGATCCTTTCATCAACTTAAAGGCACAGAACTGCCGGAGTGCAGTGATTATATTACTTGATCACGCAGCAGTCTGGCTCCTCTTCATCAGCTCTGTTGTTTCCCCTTTCTCAGATTAATTGAAGAGACTGAAGATTTTATTTTAATTTCAATTTGATGTTCTAATTTTCAAGAACTACCAAATTTCCCATATGTTCAGAATATAAATTATGATCCTCTAATTCATGCAGTCCCCTTTCAATCAATGACAAATAAGGGATTTCCAGGAATCTATTCACACTCTTACATTTAAAAGCATTGAATGTGTGGCCAAAGCAAAAGCTCAATTAAAGGAGGGATACTATAAGGAAAATGAGTTTATATCCCCCAGTCTAGTGACTAGCTGGTGAGATTTTCAATACAAGGACACACAAAGGGGACTTGGATGCTAAATATGTTGTTGAAAAGAAATTCTAAACTTGTGCTTCAAGCAGAATGTTAGCTAGAAGGGAAGCAAACAGTGTTACACATTTTAAGAGCCACCAAGGGACATTTCCAATGTGTAGAACCAAAATCATTGGTCTGTGTGTCTTTACTAGTCAGAAGAAATTAAGCAAATGGACATGGCTGTCGTCATCTCATCATAAAAATAATTCAGGTTCAGCAGCAAGCATGGGAAAGGGAGAGTGAGGTAGAAGTCGTACAGCTGGAAGCCCAGATGTTAAGGGACCTCTGTGTGAGATGCTCAGTGTAAAACCAGAGAGGAAAGTTAAACTACACTGCACCAAAGTGAGTACTTCAGGATGACTTTGCAAATATCAGTGGTGAAACTACGAAAAGCAACTCTGACACCCCAAGAGCAGCAGGAGAAAATACAGATGTGCAGTTGAGACTTAGGTATTGTTTATAAATGACCAAGGTACAATTTCAGCCTCACTCTAGTCTTCTGTTCTGACTTCAGATAAGGCATCAGTTCCCTCTGTGCCTCACTTCTTTCTCTGTAAAACAGTCAATAACATTTTTTCCTCCCCCAGATCATGCCTGTCTTACCCAGATCTCAGTGCAAGCTTGTGCCATTCTATCCACCTAGACAGCAGAAATACCGTATCTTGTGTTATCCATGGCTCAGAAAGCAAAGAGCTATAACTCCAAATCTAAAACTGGAGTTCCTTTTTTTTTGTGTGTGTGTGTGTACAAACAGTACTTAGCTGTCAGCAACATTCCCACTGGGACCTGCTGGAACCACTGCTTGTTTGTGCCTGGAAAATCTCTATCAGAACACATGCGATGGTTTATACATTTAAGTGGATGGATTCTCAGTTCCTGATGTAGCTGCTGAGGAAAACAGCACAGAAATCTAACCTTCTAACATCCAACCTGTTTCAGCTTTGGGACACAATGTTTTCCAAAGGGCCTTCAATTCAGTTCCTTCACAGAATCACTTCGGTTGGAAGAAATCTTTCAGATCATCAAGTCCAACCATTAACCCAGCACTGCCAGGTCACCACTAAACCTTGTTCCGCAGCACCACATCTCCACAGCTTTGAAACCCTCCAGGGATGAGGACTCCACCACTGCCCTGGGCAATGTGTCCCAGGGCTTGGCAACTGTTTTGTGGGAGGAATAGCTCTTCATGTCTAACCTAAAGCTGCTCTGGTGCAACTTGAGGTCACTTTTTACAGAATTAGGTCAGTCTGCCTAATTAAGCTTAACTCACTTCCAAGGAAAGTATTTTTTTCAGAAAGCAATAACTGACAGAAAATATAAATGTCCAGTGTAATTCAGTACAAGGGGGAAAAGAAAGAAGCAATACAACCTAAGCCTCCCCATGTGCATGCTCACGGAGAAAACTGCTTACTTGTGCATATTGGATTAATTTGCATGCGTTGTATGTTATTTGCAGGACAGGATTTTGAGTTTACATTGGAATGTTTCAGTTTGAAAAAGAAGAATGATAACAAGAAAGGAGTCAAGGAGTTCTATTTCTTTTTTTTTTCCCCACTACTTTAGTGCCTGCAGCAGTTTTTGTTTCAAACGAGGAAAGAAAAAGGCAGCTAGCACAGCTCACTGATGCAGAAGTGTACAGGTAAATGTCAGTGCAAATACAATACAAATCTCTCTTAATATCATTCAACGCAGAAAAAAATTATACTGATTTTTCTGGCTTTTATCTTTACCCAGGTCTGTGACTTTGTGCCGATATTTGGCTAAGGAAATTAAGCTGCATGGAGGGATGGTTAATAGACTCACCACCGATAATGCAGAGATGCTGCCAAAGCTGTAATAGATGCAAATCATTTAAAATTTGATAGGATCACATAGGAGTGAAGACACAACATGTGAAAGACAGCTCAGGGTTTACCAAGTCAACAAAATAATGATAGATTGGGCTTGTCAGTATAACCCAGGTGGAAATGTGGTTTAAGAGATGTGATGACAGCTCTGTCCAGAGAAGCAATTGTTTTAGAGGTTTGGTTCATATTGTTTAGAATATTATTATTATTAAAAACATTTCTATGACTTGTATTTATTTCTATTATTTAGAAATGTACACAGTAAGTAAAGGAGAATGGCCATAGGAAAAGGAATGAAGCAGCCCGAGTGAGGTTCAGGATGAGGTCTCAGAGATGCCCTGGCTGATAGCACTGGAAGACACTCCAGGATGCTATCAGGAAGACCATGCTTACAACAGTAAGGTGCTCCTGTCTTCCAAGAAACAACTTCTTTCCATAATTACAGATCCTATCAAAACCACCCATAAAATGAAAAGGAAGATTGCAATAATATCAGATCCTTCAGGAAACATCACCAGAATAATAAACCACGACACAGCATTGCAATTCCAGGGAGCTAAATTGCCATTTTGCTCTTCAGCTCTGTCCTTGTTGCTCTGAGCAACATTTTGGGCAAGTCACTTTTTCTTACTGCACAACAATGACTGAATTAAGAGGAAGATTAGCCCAATCTCTAGGCACATGCCAGTAAGCCAGGTCTGCAGTACAAAGCCTGCAGAGCGCTTGGATAACACCCCTCACTCCAAAGGTTGGGAAACTCTCCTGGTGTTTGCATTTTTTTGAGCCTTTTCACCTGTGGAAGAGTCTCCTCACCTCACAGATGGCCATGTCCTAATAGGGTTTGTCTCCATCTAAATTACTCCAGCAATTAATTTCACACCTAAGCAGCTTGGCAAGGAACAAGTTGTTCCCAATCCCACTGAGATTCATCTCTGGGTTTATGTCCTTCACTGAGCACATGCCATTGGTCACAGCCATCATAAACTTCACTGAGGCTAGGAAAACACAGTTCAAGAGGCACCAATGACCAGGTCTGCCTCATCCTGGGAAGCCCACATTGGGGCAAAGTCAGTTATATTTTTCAGAAGGCGTTTTAATCCCTTTTCTAAATGATAGAGAATGAAAAAGCACTCTCCATGAGCACAACCTAGTAGAACGGCCCTCTTCACAATCTTTCAAATGCAAATGAGCTTCTCAAGGAAGATCCTCTCAGTTAAGTACAGGAAACATAGGAATGGGTAAATTAAACTGCATTACAGCTCCAGATAGACAGCTCCCTAGAATCACAGAATCGTTTAGGTTGGAAGAGACTGCTAAGACCATCAAGTCCAAACAGTAAGCCAGCACTGCCAGCTCACCACTAAACCATGTCCCTCAGCACTACATTTACACACTATGAAACTCCTCCAGGACTCCACCCCTGCCCTGTGCAGTCTCTTCTAGGGCTTGACAACTCTTTGGGGAAGAAATTGTTTCTAATATCAAATCTAAACTTCCCCTGACGCAATCTGAGGTTATTTCCTTCAGAATTAAGTTAGTCTGTTTAATTAAACTTAACTGACTTCCAAGGAAAATCTATTTTTCAAGGAGCTGAGTGACAGATAATATAAATCCCTAATATAATAATTATTATTATATAATTATTCAGCATAAAGAGCAAAGCAGCAGCAATTCAACCGGCTTTTAGTGGCTTAGTTATTGGATCAAACCTGAAATTTGGTAAACTTTAGAGAAATATAACTGCCCAGTAATAAATATTTAAATTGTATTGCCTACTCTCAGGTACTGTGTTTGCTTCAGATGTTTTCACACATCTATATGATTGTTGCTCTGCATGAACATTTCCAAGTCAGAATTTGATGAGTAATTTTTCTGTCTGCCTCTCATACAGCAAAAACTTCCCTTCCCCAGGCAGGACACAGGGAAAAGGAAAACCATTGTCACCAATTTTCAGCTGTACAAATAGCTAAAATTCCAGTTTATTACAGTGCTCTGAACACAATACTCCAATGAGAGAGAAATCTGAATATGCCATGAAAAAAAAAAAATCATTCTGTGCTTTCACAGCTGCTTTCTTCAGGGTGAAATTCTGGCCACAATGCAGGTAATGACAAAAGCTGCCTTTAACTTCAGCACAGCCAGAATCTCAGCCTCTATATCCAAACCTGAAGTTCTAAACTACATCAAATGACCTGAGCTTATGAAATTTGAATTATTGTTATTTACTTTAAATGCTTATAACTTCAGTCATTTCTTCAATGTATGCTGATTCAAACTCTGAAATGTCTAGCTAATGGCCTACTTACCCTCTATGTTTATTTATGTAAACATAAATCCTCTGGTTTTCCATTCAAAGACTGCACTTATTTCTCCAGTAACAGTTTCTCCTCTATCTTTTTGTGAAAATAACAATCCAGTAAAGAGAAAAGAGAAAAATATGATTCTGAAAACAACTGCCATCTCTCAACAGAGAATTTAAATCAAATTGATGCTTCAGCTGGAGTAAAGTCACAAATCTCATTTCATGACATATGGCACAGCACCTCCAACACAGCTGGAAGCATTCATTCTCACATGACAAATCTGCATAACAGGCTTTGAAAGAGAGCAAACACATGTCAGAAACAGGGAAATCACAGCTCCTGACCTCAGAGAAGGTGCCCAGCTCTATAAACTCCATAACCCCTACAGATATCCTCTGCTCACAAAGGGCCCCTTGGAGCCCAGGAATGCCTGGGCTGCTTGGAGACATCCCATGGGCTCCAAGTATGACAACTTACTCAAGTGCAAGTGTAGAGCACATTCCATGCAAGAAAAGCAGCACTATATGTATGCAACAGAGGGCTTGGAGTATCTGGGCTCATGTGAAGAGATCTTTACATGGCCAGCAGGAAATGTGGGGGTCTTAGTGGATAAAGAGATACAGCCATGAATTCTCTCCATATTTAGTAACAAACATTATAGAATCATAGGTCCCTTCCCACCCGAAACAGTCTTTCAGGCTTGTCTAGTCCAACCCCCTTGCAAACGGCAGGGACATCTGCAACTAGAGCAGGTTGCTCACTGCTCCAAACAACCTGACCTGGAATAGTTCCAGGGATGGACATCTCTCACCTCTCTGGGCAACCTGGGCCAAGGTTTCACCACCCTTGGTGTAAAAAAATTTCTTCCTTCTCTCTAGTTTAAATCTTCCTTTAGTTTAAACCACCACTTCTTGTCCTGTTGCAAGAGACCCAGCTACAACATTTATCCTCATCACACTTTGCACATTCATGTCGTGCACCTTTCCTCATTTAAAGATTTCACAGCAGGATATGAGCACCACTTAGACCTTTTAATGTGAAGTCATGTTGTTTCCAATCCATAGACACACCAAGGCACAGAGGTGTATGCTGTAGCTTGCCAAGGCATTGCTGTTTTCCAAGGCATTACACACCTCATGATTTAATTACAATAATCAGGTTTCCTCCCTGATAGTCATGGGTCGCAGCTCTACATTGTGTTACTTTGTCCCAAGGAGACATCCCCATCCAACCCTGGGTCATCATGGCCACAGGACTGAGGACTGCAACTGCAGACACCACTCCTTTGCACACAGAGGCCCAATTGCTGGGTCACATTGTGCAGCCTTGACAGCACTTACTTGTGAGTACATTATTTCCATTTTGTTTCAGGGCATAGCTGGTTATTCCAGGGAAGAGATGGCATCTTTCTCCGCCATGAGAGCCACAAGGGCAAAGCAAGGTGGCATTGTTTGGATTTCCTTTAATGCTTATAAACTGAATCCACATCAAGCCAAATCTAATAACCTTGCAATGAAAACCTGGTCTTTGCCATTTTACCTCAAGTAGCAATCTTGAAGATAAAAAAGGCAAGCATTTTCTAATTTCCTTGTAAATAAAAGATGTGTGAAGTTGTTGGCTTTAGGGGTTTTGTTGCTGTTGTTTTAAAACTCTATCCAATATATAAACTGCTATGAATATATAAATATAGAACAAGAACAAACCTTTCAAGCAACCCTGAAATCATAAGTACTTCCATACTCTAGTCTGTTTTTATTAAAGTAGCACGGTCCTAATTGTCCTGCCAAGGTATAGTGACTGCTGCTAAAGCAACAGCCAGGGCCAGCCTGAGCTCCACAAACAATCACCTTTCTGAGCAGAGTAACTGTAGATGTGGTGCTGAGGGACATGGTTTAGTGGTGACCTGGCAGTGCTGGGTTAATGATTGGACTTGATCTTACGGGTCTCTTCCAACCCAAACGATTCTGTGATTCTATCAGAGTTTCCATAATTACATTGGCATAGTGACATTCCTATCAGAACTATTTCACAGAATCATAGAATCAACCAGGTTAGAAGAGACCTCCAAGATCATCCAGTCCAACCTAGCACCCAGCTCTAGCCAATCAACCAGACCATGGCACTAGATGCCTCATCCAGGCTTTTCTCCAACACCTCCAGGGACGGCAACTCCACCACTTCCCTGGGCAGCCCATTCCAATGCCAATCACTCTCTCTGGGAAGAACTTCCTCCTAACATCCAGCCTACACTTCCCTCGGCACAACTTGAGACTGTGTCCCCTTATTCTGTTGCTGGTTGCCTGGCAGAAGACACCAATACCCACCTGGCTACAATCTTCCTTTCAGGTAGTTGTAGACAGCAATGAGGTCACCCCTGAGCCTCCTCTTCTGCAGGCTGCCCACTCCTAGCTCCCTGAGCCTCTCCTCACAGGGCTGTGCTCCAGGCCTTTCACCAGCTTTGTCACCCTTCTCTGGACAAGTTTGAGCACCTCAACATCTTACTTGAGTTGAGGGGCCCAGAACTGGACACAGCACTCAATTTGTCTCAAATTCTGCTTTTGCCTATAAATACAGAAAACATTCCCCTCCAAAAGTGGAATGCAATAAGAATTTGCCTAAAGCAGCCAACGTAAAAACTGCATGAGGACCTCAGGGTTTAAGCTGCTGGCAGGCATTTTAATTTGAAGGCAGTGTAAAACACGTAGAGGAGCCAAGATTCCATCCACATGAGAATATTAAAAAAGTTTCCCTCTTATTTTGCCTGTCTGTATTGTGGTTTAAAATCCACATAGGGATTGCCAGAGCTTGTTAGCTAGCTTTAATAGTTGCATTAATAAATCCTATAAACTAATTGCGCAGTGACTAAGTTAATTACATGCAAATGAGATAGTATATTTCTACACAAATATGATAAAGAATTTATAAAGAGATATACTCCTGCCTGGAAATCCAAAAATAATATCCAGCCAATGACCCAAATCCAGCTGTAATATGTGACAGAACTGATGGCTGTGGGGATAAGCAAAGTGTAGCAAAAGCAAGAGATCATGAGGAAATTTTAAACTGAATTATTCACACAACAGAATAATGAATGAAAGCACAGCACAAAGCTCTCCACATGGCCAGTGGTTTAGCTTTTAGCCAAAGGTGGAAGGCTGATTCCAAACATTCTTTTTTTTTTTTTTCCACAGGCATAGACAAATATATGACCCTATATAAGAAGAACCATTTTTTCTGATGGTCTTGGTAAGCAGACCGTGACCTTTAGCTTCCATCAAGCAGAGGCGATGGTTTGTGTGTCAAGTAAAGAAAGCCACTTTGAAGCTGAAGGTGTCTTATGGGTCCTACCCTGCCCTGCAGGCACCTGCTTGCCCCAGAATCACTCTCCCAGGCCTCCTTTTCTGCTACAGCATACAATTTCTGCCAGACAGCAAGTCTCAAGTGCTCCTCCTCCTCCAGATGAGGGGTTTGGGTTACTTTGGACCAGTGGTCATGTTAAAAGAGCTCAGCTAACAAGCCAGCAGAAAGCAAAGACACCAAGTAGTCCCAGGGCACAAAAAGTGCCTTTTTACTGAATCCAGTCATTTTGCTCTCAACTTAATGGAGAAGCTAGACTTAGCAAGAGCTGTTGCCATCAACAAAGTCCTGCTCCAGCCCCTAATTAAAGGCAACACAAACATTCACCATTGCTCTCATAAAAGGAGATTAGGCTCAAGTTATTCTGAGCAGTGGGGTGAAACAATGGTTCCTTGATCAGCCCCTGTGAAAAACGGTAGAAGCAATCTTGGAGCTGCTAACCCAAGGGTGAAGCTGCAAACACGGCAAGTCTCTTGAGTAGATACTCAGAATGACAAGAACACCAAATATAAAAATATAGGCACAACAAAAACTGGAGTGTTGGAAAGAGAAACCTGAACTTAAACTCTTAAATCCATAAGATAACTCCTAAATAAGTAAGTTGATGTCAAGACTGCTGTATCCAATTAATTGGAGTTAACTGGGTCTTAGCATCAAGAAAATCAGGTCTTCTAATTTAGAGAAGAGCCTGGCTACAGATTTAGAAGACTGATTTTGGCTTCTGTTTTTGAGAATTATTGGCTGAGAAGACTTTCATGCCAAGCTCTACTTGCATTGGACTATTCATAAAATAAGTGCCAAAATTCAAGGTTTTAAACTCCATGGTCCAACACTGGAATGCATCTATGGATATGAGAGACAGATGGAGTAGCAGCAGAGGTGGTGGCACTTTTGTGGATCATGGGCCACCTTGCTCTGGGTACAGATACTGACAACAGTATTCATGACTCTCAGGAATCATAGAATCATTAAGACCATAAAAGACCTCTAAGACCATAGAATAGTTTAGATTTGAAGGGACCTCAAGGATCACTCAGTTCCAACCCCCTGCCATAGGCAGGGACACCATCCACTAGAACAGGTCGCTAAAGGCCTCATCCAAGCTGGCCTTGAACACCTCCAGAGAGGGAGCAGCCACAACCTCCCTCGGCAACCTGTGCCAGTGTCTCACCACCCTCACTGTAAAGAAGCCTTTCCTAACATCTAGTTTAAATCTCCCTTCTGCCCATTTATACCCATTACCACTTGTCCTTTCATTACAAGACCCCGTAAACAGTCCCTCTGCAGCCTTTCTGTAGGTCCCCTTCAGATACTGGAAGGCCACTATAAGGTCTCCTTGAAGCCTTCTCTTCTGCAGGCTGAAGAGACCCAACTCTTGTAGCCTGTCCTTGTAGCAGAGCTGCTGCAGCCCTCTGAGCATCTTTGTGGTCCTTCTCTGGACTCACTCTAACAATTTGATGTCCTCCTTGTGATGGGGGCTCCAGAACTGCACACAGTACTCCAGACGGGGTCTCAGGAGAGCAGAGTAAAGGGGGAGAATCCCTTCCCTTGCCCTGCTGGCTATGCTTCTTTTAATGCAGCCCAGGACACAGTTGCTGTCTGTGCTGCACGTGCAAAATCACCAAGTCCAGCCACCAACCCAACACCATGACCACTAAATCATGTTCCAAAGTGCCACTTCTATATGTTTTTTTAACACCTGCAGGGATGGTGACTCCACCACCTACCTGAACAGGCTGTTCCAATGCCCATGATTTCCTTTGCAGGAAAGAAGTCGTTCCTAATATCCAATTTAAACCTCCTCTAGTGCAACTTAAGGCCATTTCATTTCTCTCTGAGGAATGGGAAATTATGGCCTCTGCAACTCTCCCCCAAAATAATGTTGTCTAAGAAAATTGCTTGCTAACCTTCCCTCTTCGGATTTGCAGGAAAATAACTTTTAATTTAAACAAGAACAACAACAAAAAGCTATTTGAGATGTGAGCAGAGCCTGCTTCCAAACACACATCTAGTAAATGGAGTTTGACTTCAAACATCTGAGTAGATAATACCCCAGAAAAATGCACAAAATGAAAATGCTGACAAACCTCTTACTCCAGCAGTATGAATGGGGTTGCTATAATGATAGAAAACTATTGATTGGCAACTACTGTCTCGTTCAATTGATCAGGTCCTGCAACTCTCAGATAACACTTGTGTCATTAGAAGCCAGCATTGTGCTCTCGGTGGCTCTGACTGATTGCTGCGCTATCGGAGCTTTGATCGTCTGCTAGTACAAGTGTTGGGGAGCTTTGTTATTGATTTGGAGATAAAAATGTTCTGGTACCTTGAGACCTGCCAGTGAAATTCTTTAGATGGAAAATAGCATTGTATTTTAATGGTAGGTCATTTGCTAATTAAGTTAATTTACAAAGAACTTCTTAGGGGAACTGCTGTTTCATGCGCCTACTGATTTGCCACCAGGACAGTGGCAAAACCTACCGAAAGACCAGGTCAGCATGCTCTACCTGAGCTAACAGCTCCTTGAACAGATCTGCATATTTCTAACTGGAAGGTTAAACTTACTCCTGGCTGAATAGCATATGAAAATCAGGCTAAAATTTGGACTAACGGTGCAGGTGATTCTTAAGAGGAGACCTACAGCAGCAAGGTCAAATCACCACAGCTTCTCCAAAGCTGTTCAGTCTTGTACACCACTGTGCACCTTCCTTTCAAGCCCTTCCTTGGGCCCTCCCTTAAGTCCCTTGTGGGACTTAACTGTTTATACATATTTCATCAAAAGTGTTACTAAATCTCCATCCCAAAGCCCACAAACCCAATTATTTTCTTATTCAGGTTCTGTTGGCTTTGCTTTAAAACAACTCTCCTCTGAAGGCCACCAATAGTGTTAGTCTAATTACACAGTTTATTCATCTCCAGCACTTAAGGATGATGAAATTAGGGCTTATTAGATGGTAACAATTTAATTTAGTTTTTCCTAAGGTGATTGGCACATTGAAACTGCAGCACTACCTAGGATGCATTCAATCCAGCTGTAGCCCTATGTGGAAGTAACATACAAGATCGGCTGCTGGATGTGAAGTTTCCCAGTAGAAGCCTTTATTCAGAATTGCAAAGCCAAGTGTCCACATCAGATGCAACATTTTCCATTGCACTGCAGTGGTAACACAGAACCACAAACAGCCACAGCACAATGGGAGTTGGAAGGGATATCTCTGAAAATCATCTGGTCAAACTATTGTGCTAAAACAGGGTCACCCACAGCAGCTTGCCCAGGATCATAATGACTAGGTGGGTTTAGAATTTCTCCAGAAAAGATGACTTCGCATCACTCTGGCCAGTCTGTCCTAGGGCTCCACCACCCTCACAGCAAAAATGTTCTTCCTCATCTACATATGGAGCCTTCTGGATTGCAGTCTGTGTCCATTTCCCTTGTCTTGTCACTGGGCACCACTGACAAGCGTCTGGTCCCATCCCCTTCCCCCCCACTCCCCGTCATTTACATCTCGTTGAGCATTGATCATATCCCCTCTGAGGCTGCTCTTCTCCAGGCTCCATAGCCTCACGGCTCTCAGCCTTTCCTCCTCACAATGATACTCCAGACCCCTCAGCATCTTTGTAGCCTCCACTAAACTCTCTCCAGTAGTTCTGTGTCCCTCTTTAACTGGGGATCTCAGAACTAGACACATTACTCCAGACATGGCCTCACTAGAGCAGAGTAGAAGGGGAGGAGAACATCCTGTGTGGATCTGCTACCCACAGTCATATAATGCACCCCCACAAATCTGGATTATTTTTATCTCCTTGAGATAAAGTTTGAATTTATTTAACCCCATTATGGATTGTGGCACTGCTGTGGAATTTTAGAATTTGCCTTCACTGCCCAGAAGGTCAAAATTTCCCAAACTTACCACATTGACAAAACTGTTCATTCAGGGAGGCTTTATGTAAGACCTCAAACCTATTTCAAGAAAGTCTTTTTCGTTCTGTAGCAGTCAAACTAAAAGGCCAAATAAACAAGTTTCTAGAGCATGAAAACATATTTCAGCATCATTATAGTAGTGGAGAACTTGAAGGTTTAAAAGAATAGCTGGCATGTGTAGATGACCTCTGTCAGGTTGCCAAAAATGTCTTTTTGGAAAAGATCTACTTTCATGTTACAACATGAGTTTCTTTATGTGAAAAATGCACTTTATATACAATGAGATGTAAGACTGGAGCATACAGAGGAGGTCAAAGCAAAAGACTCTTGGTGACCCAAAAGAGGGCACTCTCCAAGTGAGGACATGCTCAGGGATATTCTATGTCCCTGGTTTGGATGTCCCCTCCTCTAAGCAGATCAAACTGTTTTTAAGCTGTGCATGCCAAAGCGTGCACCCTTTGCCTGAATTGAAAGCGAAGACCCAAAGAGCTGTGATGAAGCTTGGCTTCATTAACGGCTGAGAGCATCTCTCAGCAGCCTGCCTTGAGCTATTTTCTTCATAGAGAAGAACCATCTCCTGTCCTACCACTTGAGCAGGAGAAAATTTGGGTCATGCAGAGTGACTCTTGCTACTGCATTTAAATTACAAGAATGAAGACAACAAAATTGTGCTTTCTTGTGCTTTTAGCTTCACCAGCTTCTGGCAGCTCTTAAGCACAGGTTTGTTTAGAGACAACACAATATGGCCAAGCTGTGGGGAGATTCAGTAGCACACACTAGCTTCTGATTTTGTTGATTATAGCCCATGAAAATGTCTGATATTTTTAAGCAAATATGCCCCATGAGAGAAAGCAAAAAATATTTCTCGATATTTTATTCATACAAAAGATGAGGTCTAGCACCACATTTATACAGCTGCTATAAAATGAAATTTAAAAAAAAAAAAAAAGAAGAAGAATGTAAAGTTTTCAAAGGTTTCTCAGTTTTAAAATTATTTCATATCTCTGACTTCGCCCCCACCCCCCCACTTGACATTAGTTGCATTTTACATTAATGCTGCTAAAAGGCTTGGCAGAGCTTTACGCTGAAATTGAATCTGAACATGGTGGGGTGCTGAAGTGATCTCTGGAAATGATCCAGCCCAACTCCACTGCTAAAGCAGGGGCAATCACAGCAGATTGTCCAGGGGAGTCTGGAATCTTTCCAGAGAAGGAGACTCCACAACCTCTCTGGACAGCCTGCTCCAGGGCTCTGGCATCCTCACAATGAAGCATTTTCTCCTTGTGTTCAAATGGAACCTCTTGGGTTCCAGGTGGGGGTGGGTAAGAGAGTGGTGCCCAGTGACAAGACAGTATCACAGTATCACACTATCACCAAGGTTGGAAGAGACCTCACAGATCATCAAGTCCAACCCTTTACCACAGAGCTCAAGGCTAGACCATGGCACCAAAGTTGGACGTGGCACTTGGTGCCATGGTCTAGCCTTGAGCTCTGTGGTAAAGGGTTGGACTTGATGATCTGTGAGGTCTCTTAACCTTGGTGATACTGTGATACTGTCATGTCACTGGGCACCACTCTTACCCACCCCCACCCCCCCCACCCACACTTCTCCTTCATCTCTTGCAAAGCATTGATTACATTCCCTCTCAGGCTGCTGCTCTTCAGGCTCATTGGCCTCAGGTCTCTCTTCCTTACAGAGATGCATCACACCCCTCAGCATCTTTACTGTCTCCACTGGACTCTCTCCAGTAGTGCCCCATATCTTTTGAACTTTGTAGCTCAGATCTGGACCCACTACTTCAAATGTGGCCTCACTCTTCCTAATGCACCCCATGATATGAGGTGAACCTTATCAGCTTGCTTTGAGGCTTTTTCTGCCATGGTTAAAGAAAGGCAATGTCTCTAAAGTTCATGATCTTTAATAGCATCTTGGGGCAGGATCTTTGCTGATAGGAGGAAAAGAGGTGTCATCCTGCACAACTGGCACTGCCTGCCTTTCAAATGAGCAGCATCAATAAACGGAGTGTCATCCCCAGGATTAGACTCTCCTCTTCAACCACCTCCATTCTCTTCCTCATCCTCTGATCTCATCCTCTTCCACCTGGCAATACTTCATCTTTTATTAAAGCTTGATAATGTTTGGGTCTATTTTTATCTTGTTTTGAGGTGAACTACTTCAATTTCACTTAATCCCCTTCTCTGGAGAGTATTTTTGTCCTGAACAGGTGATTTTTGGACCTGGGGCTTTGTGAGAATGTTTTCGGGATCCCACAGGATGTTTTGGATGATAAAACAAAAAGGAATTCCTCAAACAGGAAAGCCCTCAAATACAGGAGGTCTCACCCTTCATTAGCTCAAAGTCTTGAGCCTTTTAAAGCAGAAGAAACATTTAATTCAAAGTCCCTACAGGGCTTCTTTAAAACACATATTGCTAAAGTGGTCTGCTACCTTTAGCAATGAAAAAAACCCTCACAACTATAAAGGCAGTTAGAAACACCATTCTGTTAGCAAAATCCATAAAAATAGCCTCAATGGTGAGTTCCTGCTTTTGGTGTTAAAAAAAAAAAAAGAGAAATTTCTTTGCAGGTACCCCCCCACCCTTTACCTCTTCACTTAGGTGACCTTTGCAAAAGTTTAAAACAAATTACAAGGAATTGAGAGCATTAGGATCCTGCTTTGCTCCTCTGAAGTAAGGAATATTGACTAAAAACTACAGGCTATGTTCTTTTCTCATCCTTCCAGAGAAGTTAGGAGGGAAAAAAATACTTAGCTGTTGGGCTTCTGATAAGCATTTGTGCCAAATTTAGTCCTGGAGTAAGAGTGGAAGAAATTCTACACAGTGCACAGAGACTGGAAGGAAAGATGTCAAGTTTTGCTTAATTTAGGCATTTGCTGCATTTCTTAGGCTTTGGTAGAGAAGTGCTTAAATCCAGAGACAGATTAAACCCACACTGCAGGGTGATCAAAGCCACATCCTCATCAGCCAGAAAGATCACTTCATAATTCATGTTAGCAGCAGGATCTATGAACTAAGAAGAGGTAAAAAAAAGCCTTGTGAAAGATGGGCACCAGCAGATTGAGGTCTGCTCTGCCTTCAGACTGCATTTTCTTCAAAGACCAACGGCCACATCTGCTCGCTGACCCTAATGTGAAACCCTGGGCTTTTTCCTCACCAAAGGCAAGACTCATATCCCAGGTTTGCTGCAAAAAGACAGCAGATCATGAAAGCATTTCTGGTAACACTGTCTGCACTTCCAGCATGCATACGTACGGGAAATTCTGCACAGCAAAACAGAAAAGCTTTGCTATTTCCTTCCAGTTAGTTGGGATTCAAGCACACTCCCCATAAGAAGTCCTTTTCCATAAAGCCCTTTGGAGTTTAACCTGGTATGCTCTGTGATATTCCAGCTGTCAAACCACATCTCCGTCAGCTTTTTCTTCTTTACTCTTGACCTGAGTTTCTCTAAAAACACTGCTTTAAATTAGATCCCATGAGAACCAGGATAGTAAATTCTTAGTTTCATGATGGTTATAGAAGTTGCCATTGTTTCCCCATCATTATAGTGATGTTTGAGACACTGAAGGAGAGGAATCATTTGTTAGTTCTCTTGTTGTCTGCTTTCTGCTCACAAAAGGAAACATAGGTGGAGATTTATTGACACCTTTGACAAATAGTGTGCTGCTTTCTTCTGCAAGAATTAATTTATCCTATTACAATAAGACATCATCACACATTTAGAATCTGATTCCGTGCCCAACTGCACCGATTTTGTGCCATGGAGAGATCACTTTCCCACATCAGAGAGAAAAGAAGAGAGGCTCAGGATTTCTCTCATAGATGATATACTTCTATATAATAATTCCAAGGATATGTTGTTAATTTGTGTCACATACAAAAAAGATGATGTGGAAGGAGGAAGCTTTCATTCTATAATGCTCTGTTTTAGTCATTTAGTCTTACTAGGTTTGTGCAGCTAGGAATGGAAGAGGCAATCAGGCTTGTGTGCTCAGGATATAGAAGCACTGAGGAAGAAATAAGAACAGAAAGCCAACAAATCTGCAGTAGTGGGATCAGAGCTTATGATCTACATATTTAAGGCTAATTTTGCAGACTCAGGGAGGTCCAAACCTAGTTCCAAATTTTTGTCTGTTCTTTTGAAATAGACAAGTCAAGAGCATGTTCAAAGAAAGGCAACAAAGCTGGTGAAGAGTCTGGAGCACAAGTCTTGTGAGCAGCAAAGGGAACTGGGGTTGTTCAGCCTGGAGAAGAGTAGTCTCTGGAGAGACCTTCTTGTTCTCTACAAATCCCTGAAAGGCTATTGAGGGCAGGGGCATCTCTTCTCTCAAGGAAGAACTGATAGGACAAGAGGAAACATCCTCAAGCTGCACCAGTGGAGGTTTAAGTTGGACATTTTTTCCATTGTAGGGTTGTCAAGACATGGAACAGACAGGGCAGTGGTGGAGTCCCCATGCCTGGAGGCGTTTCAAAGCCATGCAGATGTGGCACTGAGGGACATGGTTTAGTGGTGATCTGGCAGTGCTGGGTTAAGCTAGACTTGATGATCTTAAAAATATCTTTCAGCCAAAACAATTCCATGATTCTATGGCTCTACTAAATTAAAACCTCTCCTTTCCCACATCCCTCCTCCACTATTCTGATCCGTAGAATTTTCTGTGCAAATAATGATATGCCCTTAAATATGTTTCTTTCCACCATTTTTCTCCACTCTGACCTATAACAGTCACTTGCTGGGTTTTGTGCTCATGCATAGAGCTGGTTTTGAGCATTTTGTGATTTTGGCACAAAAAGGAGGAAAACATTTGGATTTGACAGCAGGAATCCAGCCCTAATGTGTGATGGTGGGGATTGATCTTTCCTGGAGTCACTACGCCCATTTCTTCATTGCCCAGGATTCACCCTCTTTATAAATCCATGACATGGGGTTATTTCAGCCAATCTGCAGACCTTTCACTCTTACTTCTGGCTAAATAACTGCTCTAGCCATACAGAACATTATGAGCATGATCTTTTGTAGCAGTAAAACCCCCACTGAAGATCCAGTTATCCCAGCAAGAGACTGGTTACAAAACCGATATAAATAATAACAGTGCCCAAAGCACTCTTTGGTTGACATGAACTGTGGCTACAGTAGGAGTTTGTCATGACTGAACTAAAAGGATGCATTGTCTTAACCTAAAAATACTTCAGCAAGTGCAAACCACTCCAGTTTTACCACAAATTAACTTTCCATTAATTAGAGCACTGCAATTAATGCATCCAGCCTTCAGGGTGACTTTTCCCAGAATCATAGAATATCAGGGGCTGGAAAGGCCCTCAAAAGATCATCTGGTTCAGCCCCCCTGTCAGAGCAGGATCACCTAGACCTGATCACACTGGAATGCATCCAGATAGTTCTTGACTATCTCCAGAGAGGGAGACTCCGCAACCTCCCTGGACAATTGGTTCCAGTGCTCTGCCACCCTCACAGTGAAAAAAAATCCTACTCAGGTTCACATGGAACCTTTTATGCCTCAACTTCCACCCTGTCACTGGGCATCACCGGGAAGAGCCTGGCTCTATCCACCTAGCACTCACCCTTTACATATTTATCAACATGAATGAGGTCACCCCTTAGTCATCTCCTCTCCAAGCTAAAAAGCCCCAGCTTCCTCAGGCCCTCCTCATAAGGAAGACATTCAACTTCCTTAATCACTTTTGTGGCTCTGTGCTGGACTCTCTCAAGCAGCTCCCTGTACTTCTTGAGATGGAGGAGCCCAGAACTGGACACAATACTCCAGATAAGGCCTCACCAGGGCAGAGTAGAGAGGAAGGAGAACCTCTCTCAACCTACTAACCACAACCCTTCTAATATACCCCAGAATGGCATTGGCCCTCCCAGCTGAAAGAGCACACTGATGGCTCACGGCCATCCTTCCATCCACCAGGACTCCCAAGTCCTCTTCACTGCTCTCCAGCACATCAATCCCCAACTTATACTGATACATGGGATTGTTCTTTCCCAGGTGCATGACTCTACACTTGCCCCTGTTGAACTTCATTCTATTTCTCCCTGCCCAACACTCCAGCCTAAGTCTCTCTGAATGGCAACACAACTCTCCAGTGTGGCAGCCACTCCACCCAGCTTGGTGTCATCAGCAAACTTGCTGACAATGCACTCCATGCCCTCATCCAGGTCATTAATGAATACATTGAATAATACTGGTCCTACTACCAACCCTTGGGGAACTCTACTACTTACAGGCCTCCAACTAGGCTCTGTCCCACTGACCACAACTCTCTGACTTCTTTCCTTCAACCAATTTCCAATCCACCTCACTACTCCATCACCCAGACCAACCTCCTCAGTCTAGCTATGAGGATGCTGTGGGAGATGGTGTCAAATGCTTTACTGAAATCAAGGTAAAGCACATCCACTGCTCTTCCATCATCTATCCACCTGGTTACATCCTTGTAGAAGGTTATCAGGTTGGTCAAACATGACCTCCCCTTTGTAAAACCAGGCCAACTGCTCCCAGTGACCTTTTTGTCCTTGATATGGCTAAGCACAGCACTGAGGATAAGCTGCTTCATTATCTTTCTGGGAATGGTGGTGAGGCTGACAAGTCTATAGTTACCTAGGTCCTCCTTCTTACCCTTTTTGAAGATTGAAGTGATGTTTGCCTCCTCCAATCCCCAGGCACCTTCCTGTCCACCATGATTTACCAAAGATGATGCAAAGTGGTCTGGTAACGATCTCCGCCAACTCCTTCAGCACTCATGGGTGCCATCAGGACCCATGGACTTACAGATGTTCAGTTTACTTAACTGTTCCCTAACCCAGTCCTCACTAATACAGTCCTCAAACACCAAGAAGCCTTCTCCTTAACCTTGCCTTCCTCTGTGGCCTCAGGGGTGTGGGGCTCCTGAATATAAACAAAGAAGGCATTCAGCATCTCTGCCTTATCTGCATCCTCCATCACCAAGGCACCCATCTCATTCAGCAGTGGGCCTAAATAATGTTGGTTCTGCCTACAATATATTTGAGGAAGCCCTTTCTTTGGCCTACCTTGCAAGGCTGAATTCCAATGAGGCCTTAGCCTTCCTAGTAGCCTACCTACATCCTCTGGCAACCATCTTAAACTCCTTGCAGGTGGCCAGTCCCTCCTTCCATGATTTCCAGAGGTCCCTTCCAACCTCCACCATTCTATGATTCTATGAGGTCCAGACTCTGCAGGCAAAGAATGCGCTGTGAGTGAAGTGTAGGTGTGTTTCCCCTCATCATCTGAAAACCATTTAAATTTTGACAGGGTCACTGGTGCTTTACATTAGTCTTCCACTTTGCTTTTTTCAGTTCATGATTCCAGCATGGTGTTGACCATTGACTGAAAACAATTTGAGGTTCACAGGAGTGGGAGTGCTCCATACAAGTGAATGTAATAGCTTTGCCTCATCATTATGTGAGAGCATTTATAGTCAAAGACAATGGCACTAATAGATTCATTCACTTACTCAGAAACAACCCCAGACCCTTCAAGCATGCTATTAAAATCTCTGTCACTTTATATGGAGCAAAGAACTAGTGTTTTACTGTCTGGTCACCGAGGTGTAACACATCTTATGTGACTGATTATGGCACTGAAATCCACAAAACAATCAGGATTCATGAATATTTTTGTGGTTATTGAACAGATATCTGGATTTAATTACTTGGCAAACAGTGACAAAGTCATCCAAATAATAAGTGAAGTTACTTACTACTTGATCAAGTATAAGAGAGGAAAAAATAAAGAAACATGAGACTGGAGGGGCTCTCCTGGGCTGCTTTCATAGACTGCTTTGAGTTGGAAGGGACCTTTAAAGCACATCTAGCCCAACCTCTTGCAGTCAGCAGAGACACCTGAAACTAGAGCAGGTTGCTCAGAGACCCAAATCAACCTGACCTGGAACAGTTCATTTACGAGGCTTTGACTGCTCTTCTGGGCAACCTCAGTGCAGCCTCTAGGCAGCTCCTCTGGGCTAGTGTCTCACCACCCTCAGTGTAAAACATTTCTTCCATCTATCTAGTCTAATTCTCCCACTTAGAGTTTAAAAACATCACCCCTTATCCTGTCACAAGAGGTCATCTGTAGTAAGCAGGGGCATCCCCAAGTAGATAAGGTTGCACAGAACCCCAAGCCTGACCTTGAATGTTTGTAGGGAAACATATTCCAAGTATACAAGCATCAGTGTTCAAGAATCTGCCTTCCAAATCAAGAGGAATTATCAGCACATCAGATTGCCATCTTATTCAAGATAAAACAGACATAAGGTCTTCCCACATTCAGCACTACTGCCTTTTCCTTCTATGACACGGGATGGAAGCTAAGCACTGTTCATCTAGCAAAAGATGTGTAGAAGAATGGAATAGGGTAACGAAGTATTAACCACCACACTTGCTCCCTGTCACAAACAGCAAACTTTCCCTGTTCCTGCAGCATTTATGAGAGCACTTAAACATATGGATCAGGGACTTTTGGTAGCAGCTGAGAAGCCTGTTAGGATCACTGCATCATTTATGAGCGCAACTGAGAATATTAG
The DNA here is from genome assembly GCA_013400475.1 of Tricholaema leucomelas. Classification (NCBI taxonomy): domain Eukaryota; kingdom Metazoa; phylum Chordata; class Aves; order Piciformes; family Lybiidae; genus Tricholaema lacrymosa; species Tricholaema leucomelas. The sequence continues at coordinate 1,039,929 of WAAF01002160.1, forward strand.
CTTATTAGCACAGGGCCTCTCTCATCAGACAAGGTGGAGGCTGCACTGTCTGTCAAAGCCAATCAGTCAGTACACATCTGTAGGAAAAGAAAAAAAAACCACCCTCTGGGTAAATAGATCTAAAATGTTTCCATGTGGTGTGGGCTTATAACCTTTAAGCTTAAGGAAACAAAGAAGAGAGAATACTGAGATAATACTCTCCCATCACTAATATTCCAAAAGTCTCATAAGACATTTGCAAGGTAACTTATCTGTTATCAAATTGTTATTTGCACCAAACAGGACAAATTTAAAAGCTAAATTGCAAAAAACTTTTAACTGCTTCATCTCATTTATCTGGAGAGACCTAAGCTCCTTATCTATTATCAAATTGTTATTTGCACCAAATTTAAAAGCCAACTTATACACAGTCTTTCCAATAGTTAATCTCATTTACCTGCCCCAAGCCTGAGTACCTTATAGCTGTGCAAGAAGAAGAATAAAGCATTTTATGTAGTAAAATCTCACTTTGTTGGCAGATGTGTAACTGAAACCCAACTCTGCTCCGGCAGGGCAGTTGGACTAGATGATCTTTCAAGGTCGCTTCCATTCCCTGACATTCTGTGATTTTGTGATCTCACTGCTGGACCCAGATGTAGCTGGCTTCATCGAAGACACACTGATATATTCACAGCTGGATTTACTTGGGAATGAAACCTATCATGGGTTGGGACATTTCCGTATGGTCTGTTTTCCATTGACCATAAAGCCTTGCTAATAGACGGAGCTGCTGGGTATTACTGCAATATGAATAATAAATAATAATACATCATTTTAAATGTAAACAGAAGCATTGAAGTACCTTTTCAAGTGTGTTTGAGATGCAGCACTATTATAGTTCACACTTGAGTAGCCTACCCTTGAAGTAACAGAGACATAGATATGAGCTGTGACATTTAAATTAGCAAGAAACATCAAACATAAATAAAAAAGCCATCTTTGGTTGTTTCTGGAAGCTGATCACCCAGCAGCACTTCAGCACCAGACTTTATACACTGGGTAAACTTCTGTGATGTACTGCAGAAACACTCTGATAATTTACATGTTAATGCCTGTTCTCGAAGTTGTTTTTCTTGAGACCATTTTCTACTCTGATGAATTGTCATCACAGAGAAAAATTGCCCCAAAGAGGGGTAAGTTCCTCCTTTAAGGACCTGCTGAATGCCTTTCACACAAATCTAGACAACAAGGACAATTTTCTCTTGTGCTTGAAAGCTCAAATTTTAACCTTGGAAAGACAAAGCCAAAGAGAGATGAAGGGAAACTCGTTATTCAGGAGTTTGATGGAGAGGGGTTGTGACTACGGAACAATTAAGAGACGTTCCACTTTTAAAGTTTCATTGGATTCTCTCTGGTGTTTCCCCTTGTGTCAAGTGCTGCTGTAGAAATATTGGCTTCATTCCCAGGCACACACAGCCCTTAGGTTGCATCTTAAAACATCACCTCAATGGCTGGACCAGTAGTTGGAACAATCCCCACCCCTTCTGCTTACCACACTGCTGGCACCTCACTGTACTTGTGGGTCACATTGCCTGGTTACTCCGGGCCCCTGGCGGCCTTGTCTAGTAAAAGAGAGAGGTTAAGGGAGAAAAACAAGGAGCCTTAGCCCCTCATTGGGTGGTGACATTTGTCTCCACAGAGAAAAAAAAAAGAATAATCTTCCTTCTCCTGTCTCCAGCCACAGTACCCACCTACCTGGGCAAACCCCTCTGATGTCCAATAGCTTATTTTTGGCCTTCTATTTTACTGCTTGGTAGTTTGTTTTGGTTTGTTTTCTTACCTACCCAGTGTAATACCCCCTTATTTCAATTTTAGTTTAATCTTTCTTGTCCACATGAAGACTTCACAGTTGGAAGATCCTTTACAACTGAAACACGTTACTTATTCAAAGACAACATTTGGGCAGTTTTTGTTCATAACAGATTTTTTTTGTCCTCTTGACCATCACCCCATCCTGTGCAGAGCAGGTTCCACTTGCAGAGTATATATTAATTCTCAGTTTCCCAGCTGTTTTTGTACTTGTACTGTAAATATTTGCTTATGGTGATGTTATGCAAAATTCATTTACTCCCTACAAGGATTGCCGCTGCTGTAAATGAAAACTAGCAGGTTTCACATGACTTCTTGTTTTCCTTCTTGGTATCCTCCCTGTTATTCTCTATATTCTTGAAAATACCCTGGTCAAGGGTGCCTATTCTGAGGCACCAAGAGTCCACACAGTGAGCAAAAAGTCTGTCCTCAGTTTGCTAATCAGCCCCTTGAAACATTGAAAGGCCACTAGAAGGTCTCCTTGGAGCCTTCTTTTCTCCAGGCTGAACAACCACAACTTTCTCAGCCTGGGACAGCAGAGAGACTTCAGCCCTAAGCTTAAATCCTCACAGTATCTTGTTAGATATTTGTGGTATTGAATTTGGTACACAAATCATATTAGCTTGGATCAGCTGGAAATGTCTTGCCTTTGGAAGTGTGTGGTTCAGCATTATTCTGTCAGCTCAGCATGCTTAACCTGCTAGAAGTTCTGTAACTCAGAGAGGAAATTTGGCCAAAGGAGGGAAGGATAGATTCCCCTTGATCTCCTCTTCAATTCAAATTGCAGATCTAAACTGAAATGCTCAGCTAAGGTCTCAATTAGTGCCAAAACAATGCTGTGAACTTTATTATTAAGAGCAAGAAAAAGTCACAGAAACATTTCTAGAAAACTGGCAGATGTGGCAGTCCAGCCTTAGCCATGAAGCCACCACAGTGGCTTGAAAGTAAATCCCATCTCAATTCCCAAGGACCAACTTTCAGGATGGGTGGATGGACAGGTAAGAAACCAAACAGACTTGCCCTGTTCACTCCACAGCAACATGAATTTGTTTACTATGGATCTAAAACCACTGCTCTGGATACCTGTCACAGCCAATTAAACATGAAATAGGTAAAAGAGGTGAACTAGGAGATGCAAAGAGACATTCACTTAGCAGGGTCATCATCCTATTTCTGTGTGCTTTTGGTAGCACACTCCCAAGTTGCCTGGAAAGCCTTGAAAGGCACACCATGAATGGTGGCAGTCACGATCAATCCTTAACTCACAACTAAGCCTACATCTCCCATTGCCATAAAAACAATAAATATAGGGAAGCCACATTTTTCCCCACTGCATTAATCAGGAACATTTTTCTTACTGGTATCAGTTTGCAAGTTTTCTTTCAGCTGCTCTCTCTATGCATCATTTTAAAACTCCTGGTTAGAGATACACACAACTTATCACTGTCAGCTCTGCACACTTAGAGCAGCTCTGACATTTCCACAGATTTAAAAAAATGTGAGTCAGGACAAAATTTGGCAGGTCCACTAATAAGTAATATTGTTTCTCTTTGAAAAGGCCCAATTCTAATCAACCCACAGCTATGTAGTAATTTTTGCATCCATTTGTCCTTGGCAAAAGCTGTCCTTTTCTAGAAGTAACTTTCACCTGTCTAACTGAGAGAATAAAGTTGCTTTTCCAACATTTGCTCCTTCCTTTCTGACCACTTGCATTTTAGCCTTATTGTTCTAATAAGGAGGAAAACAAAGAAAAAAAACAATTAATGTAAAAGAAGATGAGAGCTTTGCTCATAGTTAACTGTTTGGGAAAGGTCATCTTCTGACCCAGAAGAGTTTCTGCGTTCCCCTGCTGTGTTCCACTTGCACCTGGCCCAGAGGTGATGGTGTTCACTTCTTGGATGACAGGTTTTTGTTCCTGTTGTCTGTGAGATCTGGAGCTGACACAAGAAATTTGTATCAGAAGATCATCAGATAAAAGCAGTCAGGTGAGACTTGCTAAAAAAAGCAGGAAGAAGAAAGGATATGTCAGCAGGACGTAGTGCTTCATAAGAGCCTGGACTTATCTTTATAGTGAATGTTATCTCTAAGATTGATAAATGCATGACAGGCTGGAAGGGGGAGAGAGGACAAAGTCATTGTACTGAAAATCTAGGCCTGGCAACAATAAAAAACCTATAAAATAGTTAAAAACCTAATAGCTCACTGGAGCTTTTTTTGCCAGAGCAGGTCCTCTATGTCCAATAGCTCTCTAAGGGCATTAGAAAATGAAAGGAGTTTTAATGCACCCCTACAATTCTTCTCTTTCTAGTTTTACAAGGGGCAATGTGGCAATCTAATTATATTGTGTTGTGAGCTGGTATTACATCCTGAAAGCAAAGGTAAGAAGCCTTTTTTATTGTTCCATTATGCAATTGGTGCTACTTTTTTTAACACTTGTTTCAGCTTTAGAGCAATAACTCTCTATTGTAGCCTACATTAATTTTTTCCTCTCTCTTAACCATTCATTGTTTCACAGATATAAAATCTGCTGTGCAAACAAAAGCCTCGTACTCAGACAATGCATGAGCAAGGCCATTCCTTTGTGTCTTGCTTCCTCAAACAGCATGCAAGCCCCAGAGAAACTTAGAGCAAGGTGATGAGGGCATCCTAGGATGTGTTTGAGGCTACATCTCAAGTACTGAGTTCAGTTTTGGGCCACTCACTACAAGGACATTAAGGAGCCAAAGAGGGTCCAGAGAAAGGCAACGAAACTGGTGAAAGACCTGGAAAATAGGTCTGGTTACAAGAACCTGAGAGAACTGTGATTGTTTAGTCTGCAGAAAAGGAGACTGAGGGAAGATCTCCTGGCTTTCTGCATTTTCCCCTTCTGTCTCTCTACAACTCCCTGAAAGGAGGTTGGAGCCAAGTAGGGGTTGGTCTCTTCTCCCTAGTAAGAATTGACAGAATGAGAAGAAATGGCCTCAAGTTGCACCAAGGGAGGTTTAGGTTGAAACAATTTCTTTCCTGCAGGAATAGCCAGGCATTGAAACAGGCTGCCCAGGGAGGTGGTAGCATTATCACCCCTGCTGGTGTTCAAAAAAAACACTTGAAGACATGGCACTGATGGATTGATAGTTGGATTTAAGGTTGGAAAAGACCTCTAGGAACATCAATGATTCTGTGATTTTTCTCTCAGTCTTAACATAAAGAAAAACAAAGTTATGGAATTGATGACTGTATTCTTCACCTGAAAAAAGCACATACCAATGGCCAAGACTGTCCAGGCAAATCCTGATCAATGAAAGAAGCCACCACTTCTATAAAACCCTCACCCTTTGTCCTTTTCAATTATGTATGGTCATGTTCTTACAATAGCTTCTGCTGTCACTATGATTTAAAGATAAGGTTTATTTTAAAAGATCATTCATTTCCAGTGCCAGATTAGGTAGCCTAACCAGATAAATAAGTGCAGTTTTGAGGACCCTCCCCCCACTGGATTTCTTCCCTCCTTCCCAAAAGCCTGCTACCTGAACCTTTTGCTAATCATTTCAGGGCTATTCAGAAGGTAGCCTTTTGCATAATTTTTAGCTCAGCATAAAAAAACTGCCTAATTGTTATTCATTTGGCTTGGCAGCTATTATACACTGAAGTGACCTCTGCTTCTCCGTTAATTATAAATAGTTTTGTCTATTGGATAAATTGAAGTGAATTAGCTCAGTTGTCAGATCTTATCAATAATTTAAATAGCCATTTCAAGCAAATAAAATAGGAAATACAACAACAACAAGACCCCAAAAAGAAAGAAAAGACACAAAACCCAACCAGTCTTATTTAAAAAATACCAACTTCTGTGTGCAAAACGCCGACAATTTGTTGAGTTAGTAATGAGGGCAGAATTTAAGAACAATGTAAGTGCAGAACAGGTTTTATTTTTCTATGCACTCAGACCTGTACATTTGCTGTGCAGCAGAAAGAGTTTCAAGGTCTGGTCCCTGCCCAGCACAGCAGCCCATTAGCAGCAGCTGTTGGAGACATCTGCCCAACCTGATTACCATCAAAGCCAAGTGGCAAGAGCAGCACCATCAGTCCCACCACAACACCCCTTCCCTCCATGCTCAACTGCCACCAAGCAACAGGGCTTCTGCTAGGCTACACTTAGAGTTCAGAAGTGACTTCATTTCTAAGCAAGGTCATACTTAGGTGAAATGTATATGCAGGGTTGATGGCATCATCAAGCCTTGAAGAAACAACATCTCTTTCTTTCTCCTAGGAAACATCTGCCAGATTTTTTTTCCAGTGCAAGGTAGGCAAGAGCACCCGATAAGTTCTAGTCATAAAAAATACATACAGCATAAGGTCAGGTTTCATTTTGTTCTGTGATTCATTTTAAGCCTCTGGAGAGGCCATCCACTGTAAAGGCTTCACAGAGAAAATTGCAGGGGGCTACAGGAAAGGGAAGGAGCTGAGCACTGATTTATCTGTGCAATTCTCTTGTAGGCAAAAAGAAAGCTCTTTTATTTACAAATAACTTGGTAAAGGTGAGCACTGCCACCAGAAGATTTACTGTAATAGATAACACCACTCACCTTACAAAGCCTTAGTGAAAGCTTCACCAATTTGGTGTCCAACATTGGATGTTAGAGAAAATGTTGAGTGGGAGCATCACCAGCATTGAATCTTTGCCTTCAGCTCTTCTCTACAGCACAGAGAGGTCTTGGGTCCCTCAGTCCTTCTAACAACGAAAGCTTTTCTCTCAAGTTCATAGCTTTGTTTTAACTGCTAACACAGCTTAATGAAAGCCCAACTCAGTTGACATGTGGACCCAACTGCCTGCCTCAAATGACAGTATGCAACAAATGTCCAAGGTCAGTTCCACCTCAGAGAGATACCATTGATTCCCCACAACCAACATCACTGAAACAGTCAAAACATATTGAAAGCATTAGTACTTATCACTGTTGAGTGTCCTCTCTTTCCTCTCTGATAACCTCCAACACCAGCAAACGTTAGCAGGAATCTGCTATATCCCCAAATCCCTCCCAGTGTCATTCTTCAGCAATTCCTTGGGGTTTCCTGAAAATCTGGAGTATTTACTCACAGCTATGACACTTTCCTTATCTCACAGAGCAAACAATTGGACACAAAATGCCAAGAAAATCCATGAAAGACAGAAGAGACACAGCAGAAATAGATAATGACTGGTGGTAACATCACCAATTTTGTTCAAAGCCATTTCTAAACAGGAGAAATCTTTCTGGCCAGAAAATAACAGGTCTGAGAACCCTGCTCAAGCATTACATTTATTTTCATATATCTTTCATTCACAGAAATACCTTTTGCCTTCTAACATTTGTCATGCCCAAAAGATAAGAAATTAATTTAAAAATGCAATAAAGCAGAGTTGTTATAGATGCCTGTTTACTATTTTGGGGGAAAAATTACCCAATATGATACTGCATATAGAGAAAAATCTCAACTTCTAAAGTGGAAAAGAACCTTTTCTCCCCCCTGCTTTATCAGGACAGATGGAACAAGGGTGGACGGAGCCTCAATACAATCATGAATGGAGCCTCAATACAATCACAAAGGTTGGAAAAGATCTCTAAGATCATCAACTCCAGCTGTCTGAAGTGTCTACGTATTTTTTGGGCACCTCCAAGGATTGTAACTCCTTCACTTCCCTGAGCATCCTGTTCCAATCCTAAAATGCTGCCTCCTAAAAGGTAAACTAAAAGCAGCAGTTACAAAGCTTAATAAGTGAGATATTAAATAACAAATAAATATCTAAGCCATTAGAAATGCAACCAAAGAAAAAACAGTACTGAGAAAAAGTCTAAGCTTTGCTCACACGTAACAAGGCACAGAAAACAAGGAGAAGACTCAATGTGTCCCCGAGTCCCAGCATTGCAAATAAGCGAGTCTATCAGTAGGGAAAATCTTCCAAATGTATTTGTTCTCCACATTTAATATTAATCAAAGAGCATTATATATTTTATACATCACTCGATTGTCCTAGCTGTAGGGGAAGAAATGCTGTCATGATGGCGGTAACACAAAACATACATAAATATGTACCAATAATGAAATAATAATAAAAAAAGCAGGAATCAGTTGATTAAACAAAGGGTCTTTTGAAGCATGGGACTCAGTTTACATCAGCACAGGAAGCATTAAGCTGTTGACAAAACCTATAAACATCAAGATAGAGGGTTTGATCCCACATGGTAGCCCTCACACTCCACTATTTACTTTGGTTCCAAGGTTTCCCAGCAGCTTCCCAAATCACTGACCGTATCAAAGCCTACCAGCCCTGGGCTTGGCTTGGGGCTGGACCAGGAGCCACATACTCCGATCCCAGCTTTGTCTCAGAGTCTCTTGATGATCAACTGACCTCAGAGGGTGAATTGGTTGTGGCAGTTAATGAGGTAGAAATTATAAAATACGTAGTTGTTTTATTTCCAAAAAGCTCCACCCACAAACTAGTTACATTTGGATTCTAATTCATTCAGGAAAATCTTCTCAAGGATGCTTATAGGCAGTACAGTAGTTTAGGAAAATCAGAAAATTAGAAAAGGTTTAACCACAAAACAGCTTTGCCCCACTTACAAATAAAAGACAGCTCGGAGCCCTAGGGAACATCTGTGCTACTAATGGTGGTGGAGTAGGAATTTCAAGCTTGTGCCTTGGCTCTTTTGCAGCAGTGTCTGGAACTGCAAATTGTAATCTAGTAGTGGATCAACATGGCACAGAAGCTGCCGAAGTCCAAAATGACTGTAGACACTGCTTCCACAGGCAAAGATCATGGGGCAATGCAGGGCAAAGCTGGGCTGCTCTGCAGTGTTCCCACAAAAGGCAGAGGTAGGTCCCTCCAGTAGAAAGTCAGGATGCAGTGGTCCAAAATCAAGTAACCATGTGCTTTCTTGTCACTGTTCTTCCAGATGCTCCTTAAGGTCCAAGTAGACAATGTGCCAAGTTGCCATATACATATGCTGGGGCGATTTGCTCTTCCCTGTTCCAGCCCACAGGGGTGGGGGAAGGAACTTTGCATTTACTTCTTTTCACATGCCAAACCCCCGGAGCCAGAGGGGGGGGGGGGGGGGGAGGAAACAGTTTTGTGCCCCCTTCAAACCTCCAGTGGGGCAAGGACTCTGGTGTGCCCTGCTACAGAAGGGTAATTTAGGTACATGGAAAATTTGGAGAGCTAGAGAGCAAAAGCTCAAATGTAAGGAAGTGTGTTCATAAGAGCACTACTGAAGAAAAAAAATGAGTAACTAGCTCAGAACTTCAGGCTAGGCATGCACAACCTTGTAACAGCTCTCTGTAGGGACACAAATCCATATGGGACATATGGACCAGGGCTTCTGGTTTTAGGAAGAGTTGTTTGTTCTTGGCCCATTCCAAGAGGCAAAGCAATCTCAAACCTGGGGAACTTGCTCTTTGCTGGTGTTGAGAAGTGGGACAGAGCATCTATCTATGAGGATGGGGAGACCAAACAAGCAGACAGGTGAAAGAACAGATGCTAGAAATGGTAAAAATGCTGGATGCTGCATCTGCACACAGCAAGCACCAAGTCACCCCAGCTAGACAGGAGCTAGAGCCCATGCATGTCCTGAACACATCCACCAGCATTCGTTGTTTACGTGGAACAGTATTGGATGGGATTAGATTTACCAAAACCTACTTTAGGTTCAGCACCCACCACATTACAGAAGCTGCTGTACAGAGTCATGGTGGTACACTGAAAAAAAGTAGCTGGAAAAAGAAAGATGTGGCAGCTCCACAGCTCCAGCACCATAATCTGCTACTCTCTGCATCAGGTCTTTGATATTGTTGTTGACATGCAGCTTTTACAGTTTCTGTAAACGTTTCTGTTTCAGCTATTTTCTGCTTTTTCACAAGAAAACAGAACGCATCTGATACAGAGGGGAGACCTTATGGCTCTCTACAACTCCCTGAAAGGAGATTGGAGCCAGGTGGGGGGCTAGTATCCAGTGATAGAATGACAGAAAGTGGCCTCAAGCTGCACCAGGAGAGGTTTCGGTTGGATATTAGGAAAAAATCCTTTCCTGAAAGAGTGATCAGGCATTGGAATAGGCTGCCCAGGGAAGTGATGGAGCCACCATCAAAAACATGTAGACATGGCATTCTGGGACATGATTTAGTGGTTGTAGTGGAGTTGATGTTTGGACTTGATGATCCTAGAGGTCCTTACCAGCCTTAATAGTTCTATGATTCTATAAATTGTCCTACTTAGATTACTAGACTGTGCAGACACCCTTACGCATTGGGTTTAAAAAGCAATGATAAATTTATGGAAATAAACACCCTGTCAGTACTGGAAATAGTGGAACAGGTTGCCCAGAGAGATGGTAGAGGTCACATCCATGAAGACATTCAAGGTCAAATTTGATGGGGCTCTGAGCAACTTGATGTAGTGAATGATGTCTGGATGAATTCCACTGTGATCTGCTCTAGGTGATCCTGCTCTGGGCAGGGGGGCTGGACCAGATGATCTTTCAAGGTCCCTTCCAGAACCTGGCATTCTATGATTCTACATCGTTGCTCACAGACAGGAAGATGGACGAAATGACCTTTGAGAGTTCCTTCCAACCTGATGCATTCTATGATTCTCTGAATCCATCACTATGCATTTTAGGGCTGAGATCCAGCTGAAGGAGAATCATTTAATTTGTTTCTAACCTTTTACTTGTATTGTCCATGTTTAGCTTATCAGAGCTTCAGAACTTAAATTGAGATCAACCAAGTCCAGAGCTTTCCAGGGCTTACACTGCAGTACAAGGTATTAAACAGTATCAACACACTGGAAAATATTCAGCTTGCCAAACTAAACACTTCTTGGGTGATATTTGTAAATGGTTTTCCTAGATAAGACCTCGTGGTTATTTTTAGATTACACACCAAGTGAGTACACAAAGCATGCTGCATGAGGCTGACTACACTCCATTTGCTTAAGTGCCCTGAAGCACTTGAAGCACTATGTACATGGGGGTGCAGGGTGGGGTATGTGTGCTTGCTTTATTGTCTGTTTGCTTGTTTTGTTATTTTTTGTTGCTTGGATTTTTTTCCTCAAGCCTTCTCATCTTCCGGTCTCACATTGCAATAAAGACACAGCATCCAATTTCAAGCTCACCCAGAAGAGACGAGACAAGCCCCAGAAAGCAGCAGTGGTGTAATCGCCCTCCACCCAGCACTTGTTTATGGTAGGCTTTATGCTCACATATATACCATGCAGGCTGAGGGGAACCTTTCAGACAAGGACAGCGTAACTCATTTTGAGAAACACCTTCCTCCTGTTTAAGAGTTAGTATAAATTGAAGCTCCTCAAGGGAGCCAGGTGTGATATTTTTCATTTTCTCAGAATCCATAAGGTTTATTGTTAGATTTAGTCCTTTATTATTATTGATTATACAACGCTGAGGATGGGGCTGAGCTGGAATCTAAACTTTTCTTTCTTTTCTGCTTTTAGGTGCATGTTCCATGTTAGTGCTATTGTAAAAGAGGGGCTGAAACCTGATTTTTTTTTTTTTTTTCCAAAGAAATTTTGGAGTATAGAAAGCACTGATCATTTACCTGGACTAAGACCCAAACCATAATTCTTTTTTATTCAACTGTCTGGGCTTCCAGTTTATCTTTGTGCTTCTGCTTGGTTAAACACCATCTAGTGCCCCAGCCAAGAATCACATTTAAAGTAACAAAAAGAAAACTCACAACAAAAGGCAAACACTGAAGCAAAACCTTCAGCCTTTCTTAAACCTGCAATTCACCTGAAGTCTAAAAAAAAAAAAAAAATCCTTAAATTTAGCTCTCACAGAGACACTCAGGCTGAGAACAGAAGCAGAAGATATTGCATCACTTGGGGAAAAACAATAATCACAGAATGAAGAAACTGAATTATTTTTTCTGCAAGTTTGGGTATGTCTTCAACCGAAATACATCCTCCAGCTCCTATTTTTAATCACCTTCATTCAGCCAGGCCAGGCAGGAGTATTTCTAACTGAACAACAAGCAGCATTTGACATGGAGCAAGAGGCACAGTCCATCTACAACACATCCCTAGGCAGGGCCGAATCTCCAGTGTTAGCATCACATCACCTTTTCTGTAGCCCACGTTCTGGTCCCACCCCCAGTTCTGGTCATAGCAGCTGGCAGAGAGTCTGATCTGACCCAGTTACCTCCATTTTCAGAGCCTTCTGTGAAATAAACCATCACTCCTTATTTCTGACTTTTTATTTCTCAACATCTTTTTAAAAGCTCTCTAACCTTATGCAATTTCAGGATGTTACCTTGGTACAGATTCAGTCTGACCTGAGGCTCTTCAATTCTGGTCTTTCCAGTTCAAGAGAGAAAAGAAACTACTAGATAGAGTCTGGCAGACACTCTGAAGGTGCTGAGGAGTATCTGTGAGGAGGAAAGGCTGAGAGCCTTGGGGCTGTTTAGCCTGGAGAAAAGCACCCTGAGAGGGGATCTGATCAACGTTCAGCAAGAGCTAAAGGGTGGGGGGAAAGAGGATGAGAAAGACCCTTTTCAGTGGTGCCCAGTGGTAGGACAAGGGGCAAAGAGGACAAGCCAGAGCTCAGAAGGTTTCATGTGAACAGGAAGAGAAACTTCTTTGTTATCTGAGTGCTGGAGCCCTGGAGCAGGCTGTCCAAAGAGGTTGTGGAATCTCATTCTCTGGAGAGATTCCAAATCCACATGGACATTGTGATCCTGGTCCCTTCCAACTCCCACTATTCTGTGTGATGCTGTACCACAAACACAGGAGATGCAGGAATAAGGAAGTATCTTTTCATTATGGTGAGAAATAATATTCAGCATGTTTAAAATCAAACTTGTCCTCCAATAATTACAACCTTTTAATATTCCTCCAGCTTAACTGAAGAGATAAATCATCACTATGAACATTCAATAGTTGGCATTATATGAGAACAGGGACTTTTTGTGGCCTGGGATGAGCCCTTGAGAGCATTGATGTGATCCTTGACATATAGCTGCATGTCATTGAAGTTTTACTTCTCTCCCAACATATGTGTGCAGAGTCCTGCTCAGGTTTGTATAGAGAGGGAGCAGTTGTGAAGCTGCTCTCAGTGCTCAGTGATTGAATGGATCACATCACCTTTCTGACTGATCTCTTCATCACTGTGCTAAAAATAGCAAAGTCATGGGCTTTGCATCTCCTGCCTCACCTGAACATCTTAGTTCTTCTCCAGTTAGTATTGTTTTAGCTATTTAGTAACAGAAAGCTCCTGCACATCAGCATTGCACCCACTGGGTTATACCTTGAGACTAAGTATCCCACAGCACATGATGATGATGAGTGAAAGTTGTTAATTACAGTTCTACTGACTGCACTTTAAGTTATATCTAATGACAATGAAGCCATCATTTATTATAGACTAAGACTGTTTTGGGTGGGACACTTCCTTATCAACCTTTAAGTCCTGAAAGGTCACCAGAAGGTCTCAACCCACTCAGCCTGTCCTTACAGCAGAGGACTTCCAGACCTCCTATCACTGCTGTTGCCTCCTCTAGTTCCAATCCAACAGGTTGTCGTGAAGAAGTCAGACAGGAGGCTAACACCCACCAGCCTATTACAACTAAATCTCATCTCCTTCCAACACAATGAAATTACAGGTTCAGACATTAGTTGGTAAAACACTGTTGTGCAACCAATTAAACTATTCAACTATTTGGAGAGATGAATCAAAACACACACACGTCTCAATCATCAAAGGAAAATCTCCCATGGATTCTAAGGATATATATATATATCTGTACTCACCAACGTGAAGAGATGTGAGGGTCTTAAGATTCTGTTCTAAAGTGGAGAAGTTCTAAACTGAAAAGGCTGCATCTGTGGAGCAAAAGAGCTCCTCTTTATAGCAGAACTCCATTTATATCCCTGTAGGTTCAGCTGTGGTCAATTGCTCAGTCAATTGCTCAGTCAATTGCAGGCTATCCAAGCAAAGGAAAGGACCTTAGGCTCTGGGCCAGCAGAGATAATAAGCTGATGAAGATCAGGTGCTCACAAACCTCACTTTGAGGTCTATCTTGAGCTGGGGTGGGATGGTGGTGTTGCAGCTGCTATACAGGTTCACGTCTTTCTTGTGCTGTGGACTGCAGAGCTGGCCCTGGCACTTCAGGTGGGGTCTCAACAGAGTGCAGCAGAGGGGCAGAATCCCTGTGCTGCCCTTGCTGCAGGAAATCAGCCCAGGACATGGCTAGTTCTGTGCTGTGAGTGCACAGTTTTGGCTCGTGTACAGCTTTTCACTCACCAGGAATGGAAAGTGTACAGGAAAACTTCTCCATAAAGTTTGTTGAAGCACACAGAGCTTTGTCTAAGGTCAGCCAGATGCTGCAGCAGTTTTGGCATTCATTAAGTGATTGAATATTAATGACAAATTAACACAAGCTTTAAACAATAAGCAAATTTTCACTTTCAGACTCTTCCAATGAATTCTGCTGTATATATTTTCAAGCTAGGAGAAATCTGACAGACAATATTTTTCAAATATTTCATTTACTCCCTATCTAGCTGCTTTTTTTCCTTCCCAACAGCCAAGAGCCCATTGATTCCACCTTTAATTACTGTTCACAGCCACAGCTGCTCCTGATATTCAAACAGAAAACATCACTTAAACACTACAAAGTAATTTCTCATTTACTTTTAAAATCATTAAGCAACCATTCTTCTTGTCTACCAGTTCCAAAATAGTCCTATGACCTAGGATGGGGAAAAAATGTCCAAAACTAGAGATGAGTAGTTTTAGATTGGACACTAGGAAGAAGTTCTTTACTATGATAAAGTGGTGGAGCACTGAAACAGGTTGTCCAGGAAGGTGGTGGAAGCCTCATCCCTGTAGACATTCAAGGGCAGGCTTGATGGGGCTCAGAGCAACCTGATCTAAGTTAAGGATGTCATTGGAAGTTGAACTACACGACCTTTAAAGGTCCCTTCTAACTGAAACCACTCTATCATTCTATGATAAGCTGCTTTTTGGAAAGTAAGGAATCAGGTCCAAATTCCAGCTCCACCTGACTCCCATCAATCATTTTAAAATAATCGTAGGGGGTTCCTAACCTAGAGTTGTGGTGCTCAATGAAGCACAGACGAATGAGAGCTGCTAGGGAGAGGGGACATTTTAATATCTGGCATGCACGCCTGAATGTCTCAGTGTTCCTGTTTTCCTTGGAACAAATGCCGTTATAATTTCTTCAAGGAATCAATAATGTCCATTGCCAGAGCACTGCACTGTTTGAGATGCAGATTGCATAGGGAGACTGGAAATTTATTGCATTGTAAATGCAGGCAGAAGGTGGTAGGTAAGCTGTAATTAAAGTTTTGCTGATAATAAAAAATGGGGGAAAATAAGCAGACTCCATAGTCAGTAAATGTTAGTGCTGCTGCACAATTGCACCATTTCATGGAGAAAACTGCAGCACTAGGCTCTTTTTCTGCACAATTAGCCTAAGAAAAGGTGGTTTACATTTCAACCCCCCCTAAAGTGTTGGTATCCCCTGTGCCCTTCATCAACACTGAACATCTCCAGAGCTTTTTGAAACCAACTCACAGCATTTAAATCACATTCTAATCCTCCGGAAATCACGTCTTCATCATTATTCTCGGGATCTGCTTTTATCTGGGAAGCTAAAATTAAGTAAGAACTTCAGCACTGCACTATTGATGTATTTTTTTAATTCTTCATTGTAACAGAGCTGGCAGTGCACAGGCTGGTGGGTGGTGAGATATTTAATGAACAGTCAGCAAGCCGTCCTGCTGGGCTGATCTCCTGGACAGGCAGAGCAATGGGCTGCGGAAGGTACCCCCCTGTGTGGCTCTGGAGTGAGCAGCTGCTTCTTTACCTGCTCCAGAAAAGTTTTACTTTGTGTCTGACTATATAAACACATCACAGAATTGTTATGGTTGGAGGAGATCTTTAAAATCAAGTCCAACCATTAACCCAGCACTTCCAGGCCACCACTAAACCATATCCTTTGGCACCACATCTACAGGCTTTGGAACCCCTCCAGGAATGGGGAATCCACCACTGGGAAGTCTGTTCCAGGGCTTGACAACCCTCTAGGGGAAGAAATTGTTCCATATGTCCAACTCAAAATTTCCCTGGTGCAACTTGAGGCCATTTCTTCTTGTTCTATCACTTGTTCCATGAGAGAAGAGACCAACCCTGACCTGGCTCCAACTTCCTTTCAGACAGTTGCAAAGAGCCAGAAGGTCTCTCCTCAGCCTCCTCTTCTCCAGGCTGAAAAATGCCAGGTCCCTTAGCTGATCCTTACAAGACTTGTGGTCAGGAACCTTCACTGGCTTCACTGCCCTTTTCTGGACACACTCGATCCCCTCTTGCAGTGAAGGGCCCAAAACTGAACCCAGTGTTCAAGGCACAGCCTCACAAGTGCAGAGGCACGATGACTTCCCTGGTCCCACTGGCCACACTATTGTGGATCCAGGTCAGGATGCTGTTGGCTCTCTTGGCCACTTGGACACATGTTGCGTCATCTTCAGCCACTGTCAACCAACACCCCCAGGTCCTTCTGCACCAGACAGTTTTCCAGCCACTCTGCCCCCAGCCTGAAGTATTTCATGGCATCATGAACTAAGCGCAGGACCCAGAACTTGACTTTGTTAAAACTCATACCACTGATCTCAATCCATCAATCTAGCCTGGAGAGATGCCTCTGCTGAAACTTCCTACCCTCCAGCAGATCAACATACCCACCTAATCTGGTGTCATTTGTAAACTTACTGAGGATGTATTTGATTCCCTCACCCAGATCATTGATAAAGATATTAAACAGAACAGGCTTCAATACTAAGCTCTGAGGAATATCATTTGTTACTGGCCACCAACTGAGTTTAACTCCATTTGGAGATGTATGACAAAACCCCAAACCTGCTATCTATTTCCTTTTCCTTTCCCCTCCTTTTGTGACTTTCTTGATTTCCAAATTTCTGTCCTTGTCCCAGGGTTGGGATTGCTCACTGCTAATTATCCAATAAAAATAGAGTTGAAGTATTAAATCTATCCCTAGTTAACCCAATGTCTTTAATAATAAAAAAGATTTTGCACAAGGGATAAATACTGTACCTCATTTTCCCACTCTTACAAGTCTCCTGTCACTCCACACTTATTAATACTGCTGCTAATATACTGCTCCCAGTCAGCCACTAAAATAGTTCTGTTATTCCTATTAATTCACCAATAAAATGTGGCCTCACAATGCAATAAAGAAAGGCTTTGTTGCTTGGGGGTTTTATTGGCAGCATCTATTTGCCCAATTTGTCAAGAGGATTTCCCCAGTTTTCTGACACCATGGCAAAAAATCACTCCTGTCACGCAAATATGATAAGAAAGCAGTCTCTGATCTCATGCCAGATGTCACTGGCTTCTCCCTGGGTATCTGGCAGTGACTGATGGCACAGACTAGTGTCCATCCCTCCAGGTTAAGGGTGAGCGGATGCTGCAAGAACCCCTTTCCAGAAGGAAAAGCAACTATTTTCTGGTTAACATTCAGAACAGCCTCCCAACAGCAGGAATCAGCCACGTTCCTATAAGGTGTGAAACCCCACCACAGGACAGAGGCTGCTGTTCATGTCAGACATGATTTAATTCCTAAATTAGCAATGTAGTGATAATTTATGGACCCATCAGTCTATTCTATGCAAGCAAGAAGTGGAAAAGTCCCTTCCCTTGCAAACGTCACCCTTGGCAATAGCACACAGCCTTGGCATAGGTGTCTGAACCAGAAGAGTGCACTGAAAGTCTACAGCACACCTCCCTGGAAAAAGACACAAAACACTTCCCCTCAGTCTATAACACACCTAAGATACCAGTCAAGACACCCTAGAAGAAGAGGAAAAAAGAGGTCTTTTCAGCAGCAAGAAATTTGTTAGGCAAAACACTCCAATGGTGGACAAAATGCTCAGTGGTCTATGGTCCATGCTGGTGGAGAACACAATGACTTCAGACCAGGTAACCTCAATAGACTTGATTATTTAACCTGAGGATCTCAGTAGGCTTTGCTGTCTTTGCAGGTACAGCCAGATAGGCACATCTGACCAGTTCGGTTTAGACGGGACATGAAGAACAATTTCTTCTCCAAAAGGGTTGTCGGGACCCAAACCAGGCTGCCCAGGGCAGGGGTGGAGTCCTGACCAAGGAGGTATTTAAAAGCCATGTGGATGCGGTGCAAGACGCATGGTTTAGTGGTGGTGTGGCATATCCGGATCAATGGTTGGACTTAATCATGTTAAAGGTCCTTCCAACTGAAACAGTTCAGTCACTTGCAGCACTTGAGGCAGTGCTATCTCCTCTGACACATTTTCCTTTCAATTTGGACTTCTTTCTGAAACAGTCAGATCTGATGGAATCCATCAAAAAAGGCAAAGAACCAGCAGTAGGCAGAGGTACCAGAATGCCCAACAGAATGCTTCCCACTGTGGGGAAGTGTTGTGGTCAAACACTGCAATGGCAAGAATTAAAAACCTGGAGATCTAAGGCAGTTAGTGGGCCAGGAGTTTTAAACTGGATAGTGTTATGGCTTCAGATTCTGAATCCTAATTAATAAGCAGCCAGTGTGACTGTGCAACACTGTCCTCTGTTGGAAACAGCTCACCAGACCACCTGAAGCACTTCTAGACATCCTCTGCCTAAGCTTGCAGGAAAAGCACCCAATCATTTGTTAAGGCTTAACATCTCACATGATTTGGCTCTGAGGTTGTCTGTGTGGACTTTCTTAGCCTTATGCATCACCCTCAAGTTGTTCCAAACTCTCACACTGTTTTGACTTTGCTTTGTGTTTATTCGGTGCTGGCAGCAGTAAAAAGGCTTTGCACAAGAGAGCCATTGAATTAATATCAGCAGATTTATCATGCAAGGTTTTATAATCTTTCTTGCACAGCAAGCTCAAAAAATCTCCGGTGCATATATTAGGAGAAAAGACCATGACACAAATGCTGCAAAGTGCCCTCTAAATATCCCAGAGCCTCTGTAGATGGGGAACCTGGTGACCTTCTGGAAGGGATGCAATTCATAATTCCACCTACTCGCAGAGACAAGACCAGGGATAAGGCATCATTTTTAGGGCTACTACCCCTGAAGATTTCTGGCAACAACAAAAAAGCTAATTCACAGTGCTACAAAAGAAGGATGATGACTTGGCCTGCTGGAAGGAGGTCAATAGCATGGTACAGTGGCTTACATCCACATACCTCCTGCACCATCTTACCTCTTGTTCTGAAGAGCTGGCTAACAAGTGGGTGGTTGCTACAGCAAGGAGGAGCATAGCTCCACACTAAAGAAAACCAGAATTAAGAGCAAAAATGCTGTCTGCCTACTGCCATCTCTTCCAGACCTGCACATGCTTCCCTCCGTTCTCTCGTCCTTCAACATTTCCTGAGTTGACCACATCGTTTTCCATCCTTCTTCCCACATATTGCTTTTATAAAATGCTATTTTCATATTTTAATCTCTAATTTCTTGTATTCAAGGACACCTTTGTGTCACAATGGAAGAAGATGGCAAATGTCTTCCTTGCATCCAGGCTGGTTTACATTTACGATGGGTGTGGTTTGGGAACACTAGCAGAAGTCCTGCATCTATGCTCTCTTTCCAAATGGCAGCTGGCCCAGCGACACCACATTAGGATGTGAGGCAGAGGAAAATAACACAATTTCTTCCAGGATCTAATATTAGTGGGAAGATGTCCCTCTTCTTATGAGTAACCTGGATTCAGGTACTTTGTCTGAAGAGCAAATGCTGTCCTATCTTCTCCGGGTGTTTACGTTGGAAAAAGCACTTACCTCCCCAGAAGAGTTGTCAAAACCTGAAACAGTTTGCCCATGGCAGGGGTGGAGTCTCCATCCTTGAAGGGACTTAAAAACTGGGTAGATGTGGTGCTGAGGGATATGGTTTAATGGTGAACTGGCAGTGCTGGCTTAACAGTTGGACCTGATCATCTCAAAAGTGTTTTCCAGCCTAAATAATTCAATGATTGTGTGATGCCAGCACTGGTGACACTGTCTGCAGCAAGACTGACTACAGCATGGAGAGTTCACATCTACTTTGTGAGGGGCCTTGCAGTCATTAATCTCCTAAATTGATTTCCATGGTGTACAAAAGACATAACAAATGGCTAATTTAATAAAATTGTGTCAGCTCATTCAGCCAGAGAAGCAAGGATAATTGCAGCCAATTCTGGAAAAACTGGGAAGTTGTGGGTTTGAACTGCTCATAATGAAACTGGTGGTGTCCAGGTTTCAGGTGGTTACCAATTCAACACCTCTCCACTCACTATGCATCCACAGAGGCATGGACCCAGAATAGTGGGGAGGCAATGCAGATGAAGAGCAGATTGCCATAGGGATATTAATCTCTTCACAAGTTCCTATCATCAGGAACTCCTCTGTCCTACCACCATTAAATTATGAGCATCCACATCTTGGAATCAATCCCAACAATCGTCCATTCAGGCACACGGTGTCCAGCCACTGCTTTCTCCATTTTCCCTGATTTAGAGGTGCCAGTTCTCAAGTTAAAAGGACAAACTCTCCCTCCCCAGTCTGCCCTCAGCTCTTAATTCCATCAATGAAAGCTCTTCTGTCATTTTTAATGATCACAACAGGTCCAGATCCAATGTGTAGAATACACCCAGATATGGGACTCCCACAACAGAGACCTGTAAGAACTCTGCAGGAGTGATGTCAGTTACAGAAGAGGAAGGTCTGGCAGCAGAAAGCATGGGATACCTCCATGTCAGTCTGCTGTGCTTCAGACAAGGACAAAAAGATGTTGAATCAAGCACCACATCACATAAAGGAACACCAGCAGCAGAGTAGATTGAATTTCTTCATTGGATGTTATGGATCCATAATCATCATCGTCACCACCTCAATAGCAATCAAAGCTGAATCATCAGCTTCCACATTACCTTAAAGGTGAAATGAAATGTTAAAATAAAAGTCATTGAAAAGGCCCCTTCCACCTCCTTTTACTCAAGAATAAATATGAATAACTCTGAGAATGAGCAAACACTTTGATCACAGTGTCTCGTGGATGCAAGATCTTTAATAGAGTTTTAAACAGTCCTTACCCAATGACCTTTAAACAAGTTGTAGTTATCATGTGTAAATTCATTATTTCCTAAAATGTTTTAATTTTCTAATTAACTGGAATGCATTACTTGTATTCCATCTGGATTCAGAAGGAGATTGAGCAGAACTGAAGGAAATCATGCGGATGGAGAACATCAGGTTTTTTTGCTTTATCATTTTGGCTGGATAAGAGCGAAGGTTTTCCCCAGGTGCCTGCGGCTTCCAAAAGCTTCTCCCTGCCTGTGATTCTCCTGCCTCTGCAATGTCAGGGCACAGCCCAACCTGGCTCAACAATGTTCCACTCCATCACAACATGGTCCCAGCTGTGCTAAAGGTTCAACTGCTGGGCACAACATCTGCCTGAGCTTTTGCCTCCTGATGCTAGCAGAGAAAATGTGTTCCAGGAATAATAAAAGTTTATGATGCCTGCTTGCTTGTAGCACTGCTCTGTGTGGTGTTCATTAGCTCGCTCTTTTCCAGCCAACTATTTCTTCTAACAGTTATTCCCAGGAATTTTAATCCCTGTCTGGACGCACTTGAAACAGGTCCAAAAATTGCTGGAGAGGTGGATACAACCTTGCAGACAGGATTTTGAATTTACTGCTTTCCATAATTCTCCCCTGGGGACTTTTTTGTGAGACCACCAAAGGCCATTGATTTCCAGAGAGCCAGTTGAAACATTTCAGCTGCTTGGGGCACCATTCCTGTTCATGACCTGCTTCTGTTCCCAGACATGTTTCTAGGATGGATGAATTCTGATCAAGCACATGGCATATCATGAAAACCATCTGCTCCTTCCTGTAGATTCCTTTCTGCTCTCTTTGTCCAGGTTCCCATGTGATGCTGGGGCTCCTTGCTTCTCCCTGAAACCCTCTCCCTTCCCTGCAGCTCTTTCCACCACATCTGAGATTTTGGTAAGTCCTTGTGGAGCAGCTGAGTAGAAGTTTGTCCTTCCTGAACACTGCATGTTTTTTAAAGGAATGCAACACCCCAACCAAGAGCAAAGAAGCTAGATAGGCAACCATCCATCACTGTCAACACCAGCAGAAGTCAGGCTGGAGCCGTGGGAAGTACTCACTGACTACAACTCCTTTCTATGACCTGATGGCTTTGCAAGAAGGAGCTCTGATGCATCCAATGAGGCACACACAGAAATATAGCTTCCAAATAAAGAAGAAAAAAAAAATAGCCTAGTAAAATCTCATGTGCCTGAGTACTTGAGCTTCTTAGTAAAAGTCTCAAGTCTTCCCAGCTCCCTGCCAAGCCCTCAGCAGCTGAACACCTGCACATTCCATCTGTCCCTACCTCTGCAGATCACCTCCTGCTTCCATCACTTGCCACCAACCTGTCCCTCACTGCTTCCTCCAGATTATTTCGCTCCAGACCTGATGGGACCAAAACATTACAGCCTGCAGCATTTGATTTCTGATGGAATCTGCTACATGGTGCAGCCTTGGAAATAAACAAGCACTCACCAGCAAACTAAGTTTCATGCTCTTCATGGGTTTGCTTAACTACAAAAGTTTGTACTACCACTAGCTTGACATTTAGAAGACCTCGATGAAAATTAGAAGCTGCTGCAGCAGCAGACACTAGAGAGGGGAAGAGGCACCGTTGGTTGTGCCCCTGTAATTCAGTGCTTATTGCAAAATACAAGGGTTTGGGAGGTCTAGGCAGGGACAAGAGGAATTTGGCAGAGATGGAAAATGTAACCTTTGATGAGTGACAAGTGAGGTTATATGGATGAATACTAATGAGAAAGCTTTGAATAATTCATACTTGGGGTTCAAGGTAAAACGGTTTATCCTGATACCTTAGTAGCTGAGCTATCTTGCTGGCCTCAGGAATATTATCTCAAAGAACAGGATCTGAACACAGCCCAGATTTTAGGTGTTAATTTGTCCAGAGGTATTAAAAAAAAAAAAAAATCAAAGCTCACTTACGGCTGCCTAAAAACTGCAGCACAAGCACTGTAAGTTGGGTGACTTTCCTTCAACACTGCCCCCCCAACTTTGTCCCATGCCCTCCAGTGCTTGCACCACCAGAACTTCTCAGCATTATGCTTCAGAAAAAAGTTGGACCAGAAATTCTCACAGAGGTTGTGGGAATGCAGAATGCTGAAGAGTTGTGGGGTGCAGGTGCAGAAGAGTTGTGGGAAAGGATGTGAAGGGAATAAACAATAGGCAGATCCTTACAATAACAAACCTTGATTCCCACCAGCTGGACTGCCTTTATTTCAGAGGGAATAGATAATGGACACGTCGTTAACGAGAATAACAAGGTGTGTATTTATGCAGATGTAGTGGGTTGTCCTTGACTAATTATGCTAATGTGTAGGTGTGTGCTCTACTGGCTGAGTGCTTATATATTTGGGCCGTACGTAATGAAGTGACTTTAGCATAATTCACGTTGAATCGTCTGGAGTCCTTCGTGGAAGGCCTCTGATCACACAGGTCTACAGGCCTGCCATGGTTCCCACAGCAAGCAGAGATTTACAAGCAGCACCATGCTGCAACAAGAGGTGAAAAAATCCCAAACAAAATCTACACAAACCACAGAAGAAAACCCAAAAAAATTGGAGGAGTTTTGATCACAATTCTCCAAACCACAAAGAAAAACACATTTCCATCGGGAAGGTTATTTATCTTACCAAGGTCTCCCCAGAAAGAACACAGTTTAGAAACTGGGGCACAGTTTCAAGACTTAGGATTACATTTCATCCTGTTTCATATTCTGCCTTGCCGAGTCCTTCACAACACTCATTTTATATCTTGAAATAAACTTATCCCTTTAGACAGAGTCCCAATTAACCAGTCCTCCGAGAGAAAGCCCTCTGTTCCTCCAGTGAACAGAAGGAAACCTGGACAACCACCAAAGTTATTTTTAACTGTACTGTAATGTGCTGGTACAAATTCCACTTTCACACGTAGCCTTTCAAGTGATATAAAAAATGACAACAAGTGATATAAACTGGGAAGCAGAAGCCATTGAGGGCATCAGGAAAAAAAAAGCTCACTCTCTTTCTCGCCAGGCAGGAGATAAATCCAGCATTATAAATTAACACCATAAATATTCCACACATTTGGGGTGATTTATACAATGATTTTATCTAAGCCAAGCATTTTTTGCTTTCTAAGGAGGGAGAAGGATAGCAAAAGGATACCCATCCATCCCAGCTGTTCCTGTCTGCATTGGGAACTTTCTGCTCACCTGTTACACTAATGCCACAAAGCTCTCCAGGGTTTGGGGTTGTATTATTCTGTAGTAACCACGTGCTTACACAAATGTAAATAAATTGTAGGTATATCCACAGGGCAAATTGGTCTCATTCAACCTGGTGTTTCAGCACATCTGCTGCCATTGTACATCAGAATTGCAATGCAGCTACTATACTGAGAAGCTGTAAAAACCCAGACACATTTGCCTATGGATTCTTTTTCTTATTCTTCCTTCCTCTCTTGTGAACTTCACATCACCTTTTATGCTTTATCATCACGCTGCATAATCTCTGTCTCTGCAGAACTGCTGGGCTCAGTGCAGCACCTAATACAACTTATAAAATATTGCACTGTGCACCCATGCAAAAGGCCAATTTTCATTAATCAAATATTGAGAAGAGCCGGTGCTTGATTCTAAAAGCTCAGAAACCAGAGTGTGAGGAAAAATACAAGATGGAGTTTTCCCCCACAGGACACCCTGAAAATGGTCCTGTCAGGAAAATCTCAGCTCATCATTTCAGAGCAGCCATCAACCAGCTCCTGCTACTGGTGGCTGTTCTGTACCTTTATCACAGATCAAATACAGTAACAATGCATATTTGCCTGTCTCAGGTAAAACACATCTTTCTTCACTCTCTTTACCTGCTGACAGCTGGAACTCTAACAAAACGTTGCACAGGATATGTTGCAGTGCACTTAGCAGTGCGCAATGTAACACCAACCCACTGAGAAAACGAGCTACTGTAACCTCCTACTGCAGAAAAATAGCTTAGAGATGTAGTAAATGATGTTTTTTGGTTTAACCCCACCTTGCAACAGTCAAGAGGGTGAGAAGTACCTATAAATGCTTCCAGACCTCTGAGGGCATTGAGCATCATCAAGAGAGGGCCTGATGCATCCCCCAGCTGCCAGCCTGGAGGAACCAAGTTGTGCCAATATCTGCTCTGAGCAGGTTATTTATTAGATATACTCGTGCCACTGGATTTGGAGCTTTTAATTTCTGAAGCTTCCAATTTGGCACCAGAGGACAGTCAGAATATAGATACAGAGAAATCACAAGCTCACATTTATCAGATGTGAGGTGGGATGACCCAAGAAGCTCTCTTGAATCATTCCTGTTTTAATGATGGGCTTTCCCCAAGGTCACATTCCCAAGTTTCTGCATACAATAATCTATATCAGATTTCAGCTGGATAAACCTGTCAGCCCAGGATTATGCTATCACTCTTCCTATCAAAGCCTTCCTACAAAATAACCTGCTCCACTCCATGTAAATGTTGAGGTCTCCTCTTCCCAGACCCTTTGTGATGCTCCAGGCAGCTTCTCAACTTAATTACATGGCAGCACATGCTCCCAGTTCCATGTGACATCTGAGC
Organism: Tricholaema leucomelas; assembly: GCA_013400475.1. Classification (NCBI taxonomy): domain Eukaryota; kingdom Metazoa; phylum Chordata; class Aves; order Piciformes; family Lybiidae; genus Tricholaema lacrymosa; species Tricholaema leucomelas. The sequence goes on from WAAF01002160.1 coordinate 1,065,476, forward strand.
CACAGTAAGAGTAGGGTGCATGAGGAATGGCACTTAAAATCCCACCAAACCCAAAGCCATAGCAGAGCCTACATGCTCAGAAGCATACTGCTGGCCAAAGGCTGACACCCCTCCACAACATTGTACACTTCCCAAAAAGAAATAATTTCCCCAAATAAGACATCTCCCAGAGTGAAGGCTCTAAGTGAATTCTAAATTTTAATTCCATTTTACGCAGTACTGCAGAAAAGTGGACACTGAAAAATTATCTGACTGGGAGCTTAGCAATAGAAAACCATAAATCATGCTGGCAGTTATACAGTTTTCTTGTGAGGTAGTGCTTATGGGAGTAGCTATTAACTAACAGAAGCACACACTGGGCACTGGTGCCTTTTAGAGCCTTCAGTCAGTAGGTGCAGTGACTATTGATTTGACTGAGGTGAGGTGTTCAGGTCCTGTAGTTACAGACTTGTCCCAAGAGACAGAGAAGCAGACATAAAGCTCTGTCACTTCCAAAGGTCATTTTGGGACCCAGAAAAGGATTTAGGGATTGAACCCTCTGTGAGAAAAATAATTGTGAGGGTTAGAAGGGACCTCTGGAGATCATCCAGTCCCACCCCCACTGCTAAAGCAGGATCAGCCACAGCAGGTTGCCCTGAATTCCAATGTGCAGCTGGTTTGGAATCTCTCTAGAGGAGACTCCACAGCCTTTCTGGGCAGTCTGATCCAGGAGTTCAGCACTCTCACAGAAAAGTTTTCCCTCATCTTCAGATGGAACATCCCAGGTTCTAGTTTGTGCCTCTTATACCCTGTTCTCTCACTGGGCACCACTGCAAAGAGCCTAGCTCCATTCACTTGCTTCCCACCCTTTAGCTTGCTGAGCACTAAGATCCCCTCTCAGGCTGCTCTTCTCCAGGTTGAACATCCCCAGCCCTTTCAGCCTTTCCTCCTCACAGAGATGCTACACCCACCTCAGCATCTTTGTAGCCTCCACTGGACTCTCTCCAGTAGTTCCCTGTCTCCCTTAAACTAGGGAACCCAGAACTGGATATGATACTCCACTGATGGCCTCACTGTAGCAGAGTAGAGGGGAAGGAAAACCTTCCTTAACCTGCTGGTCACACTCTTCTTAATGCATCCCAAAAGACTACTGGCATACTTGTCCTTGAAGGCACATTGTCAATTTACTGGCCACCAGGCCCCACAGATCCTTCTCTGTAGATCTGCTTTCCAGCAGATCACCCCTTCACCTGTACTGATGCAGGGGTTTCTTCCTTCCCAGGTGCAGGACTCTGCACTTGCCCTTGCTGAACTTCCTAAGGTTCTTCTGCACCCAACTGTAGCCTGCTGAAGTCTCACAGAATGGCAGCACAGCCTGACAGAGTGTCAGCAATAACACACACGCAAAAAAAATCTACAAGCCAGAAGTAACAAGCAGCAGGAATACAAAGAAATTGCTTATTGTTAATTAATTCTGCAGTAAGCACAATGACGGGAAAAGATAGAAATTAATTCATTGTCTGTATAACAAATTAAACTAATGGATGTCTGGGGAGTTTCTGACAGCAAAGAGAAAAAACAACAAAACAAACCAAAAACCCCAAGTGAAGCAGCAAATTAAGACTTCTCCAGACTCTACAAGACTCCATTAGGCAGAACAATTAGTAAATATTTCAATAAATAAAAACAGAGGAGCTTGTGGTCACACTGTCAGATTTTACCTCAAAAATCACTTTGTGTGTGTTATCTGAGTCTCACAGAGGATTTTGCTGGGTATATTCCCAACTGGACTAACTGATAGAGCTCAATGGAACTGAAACAATTCATCCAAGCTCATTTATAATGCTACAAACAATATCTGGCTTTATAAAATCATTTTGGTAGGAAGAGTCCTTTAAGATGATCAAAGAACCACAGAATAGTTTGGGTTAGAAGGGACCTTCATGGGCAGGGACACCTTCTTCTAGACCTTGAACACCTTCAGGGAGGAGGCAGCCACAACCTCCCTGGGCAACCTGCTATAGTGTCTCACCCTCACTGTAAAGAATTTCTTCCTATAATCCTGCCCAAATCTGCCCTCCTCACCTTCAAAGCCATTCCATCCCATCCTATCACAACAAGGCCTTGTAAGTCCAAAGTTTATGAACAGATCCCTAAAAGATGAGTTTGTTTCAAACTTGTGAAAGATCTTCAGTTGTGAGTCAAGAGGAGCAAGCAGAGTGTCCTGCAAAGATATCGAAGCCCGATTTAAAACAAGAACGAAGATACCTAACTCTCAATTTAAGGAGTTACTAGCTGAAATATTTATTTTCCCAACAAATCAATAGCTACAAATCCACAAATCCAAACAGGTAAAACTAGAGAGAGAAAAGTAGTCTCCGCTTTCAAGCCACTAAAGATGCTTGAGTTGTGCAGCTTAGATTTAATCCCAAACCATTAAATGCAAGCAGAAACACATCAATACTGGAATATCTCACAACTACCACCATATAAACCTTGTGTTTGTCAAGTTAACTGGCTTGCTAATTACCTACCAGGAAAAAAAAAAAAAGAAAAGGAGCTAAGCATGTAGGTGGGAAAATATTTCAAGAGATACCTGAGGGAGGAGGGAAATAAAATTATTTGAGCATTTTGCATATTAATACTGCTCTTACTGTTCTGACTGCTCTTACATTTAATTGCAGAGGTTTCAACCACATCAGGATAATCAATCATGACTTTAAAATGTAATTAACTCCTGCAAGAAACTGTTCATGAAGGGAATTAAGAAATTTACTCTCCGAAGCTAAATTTGGGGTTACTTATAGGTTTCTTCTACTTATAGAATAGTCTAACACTGACACATTATCTTTTAGAGCTACAAGTGTAGCTCTGGTTCTCTTTCTTCTGAAGATAGGGAGAACTGGACACTAGCAGGAAACATAGGATAAAAGGAAAGATATTTTGTGGGATTTCAGGGGTTTTTTTAAGTCTTCGAGAGGGATTTTCTTAAGGGGAGAGAGAGAGGTGAAGGCAGATTTTCATTACTCTCTGGAGATATTAATGATTTATTTTACAGTATATATTCTGTATCCTCTAAAAGAAAAAACAGAGGACACACTTAAGTCGATAATGAAACTGCTCCATGAAGAGGCAGATTTCATTGTTGTGTTAATACATCAGTGTGTTCTGTGTTTTGACACTTACACTCCCCACCAATCCCCAAATGACCCAGCCTTTATCTGTGTCACCAACTTAAAATCATAGAATAGTTTAATCTGGAAAATCATTGAGTCCAACTGTCAACCTAACACAATCGTGGCCATTAATCCATGTCCCAAATTGTCATGTTCACATATTTCTCCATCACCTCCAGGCAGAGTGACTCCACCAACTCCCTGCTCCAGGGTCCAGGCTGTTCCAGTGCCTGACTGCTCTTGCAGGAAAGAAATTCTTCCTAAACTCCAATGTAAACCTCCCCTGGCACAATTTCAGGCCATTTCTTCTCATTCTATCATCTGATACTAAGAAGAAAAGACCAACCCTCACCTCATTACAACCTCCTTTGAGGGAGTTGTAGAGAGTCTCAGCCTCTTCTCCAAGCTAAACAACCCCAGTTCTCTCAGGTGCTCCTCACCAGACCTGTTCTCCAGACTCTCCACCAGCTTCATTGCCCTTCTCTAGTCAAACATACTTGATGTGCAGCATCTTCCAATTGGAAAACTGCAAATCACTTTCCATTCATTGCTACATAACACACCAAGCCAGCTGACCTATTTGGAATAAGTATCATCTTTTCACCTGTAGATGGACTAGAGATGCCATTCTTTACAGATTCCTAAAACCAAATCAGAAGCTCAGTTTGCTCTTTTTATTTTTTTCCAGAGAAATAAAATCCAGGTGAAATCAGGTACATAAATCATAACAAGAAGATATCCACTGCACTGCATCCTCATCAGCTTTCATTGTGCTCTGACATATGATTTAAATGAGAGTTAAAATACAAACATTCACCGGTTATTTGATTTTATTAAAGAAGTCCTAAAAATATGCTTGATAGACACTTTGAATGAGACCTTTGCTTTGCAGCTGTCTGAACTTTGTCATTTACCATGCAAATAACAATAAAAACAAGGGAAACAATCTGCAAATGGATGGAAAAATAAACATTCCTGCCCTCTAGCTTTGTCTTAAACAGAAGTAGACTACTAACAAAAACAAAAATCAATGTGTCTTTACCTGAGTTTCAGCAGCTAACTGGAAGCTTTACCTGCTGTCACAACACAGTTGGCCCCAGTGAGGATGGTGTTCATGAGAAACTATCTCAGGCAAAGAATCATAGAATCATAGAATCATAGAATGATTTAGGTTGGAAGGGACCTCAAGGATCATCCAGCTCCAACCGCCTGCCATAGGCAGGGACACCTCCCACTAGAGCAGGCTGCTCAAGGCCTCATCCAGCCTGGCTTTAAATGCCTCCAGGGAGGAAGCATCCACAACCTCCCTGGGCAACTCATTCCAGTGTCTTACCACCCTCACTGTAAAGAACTTCCTCCTAACATCCAGTCTAAATCTCCCCTCTTCCAGCTTAAACCCATTCCCCCTCGTCCTAACATTACTAGACCGTGTAAATAGTCCCTCCCCAGCTTTCCTGTAGGCTCCCTTCAAATACTGGAAGGCCACTATAAGGTCTCCTCGAAGCCTTCTCCTCTCCAGGCTGAAGAGCCCCAACTCTCTCAGCCTGTCCTCATAGCAGAGGTGCTCCAGCCCTCTGATCATCTTCGTGGCTCTCCTTTGGACCCGCTCCAGCAGTTCCATGTCCTTCTTGTATTGGGGGCTCCAGAACTGCACACAGTACTCCAGGTGGGGTCTGACGAGAGCAGAGTAAAGGGGGAGAATCACCTCCCTTGCCCTGCTGGCCACACTTCTCTTGATGCAGCCCAGCACTCGGTTGGCTGTCTGGGCTGCATGTGCACACTGCCGGCTCATGTTGAGCTTCTCGTCGACCCAGACCCCCAGGTCCTTCTCCTCAGGGCTGCTCTCCAGCCATTCATCACCCAGCCTGTATCTGTGCCTGGGATTGCACCGACCCAGGTGCAGGACCTTACACTTGGCCTTGTTAAACGTCATGAGGTTGGCCTGGGCCCACCTCTCCAGCCTGTCCAGGTCCCTCTGGATGGCATCCCTGCCCTCCAGCAAGTCAGCTGTGCCACACAGCTTGGTGTCATCTGCAAACTTGCTGAGGGTGCACTCAATTCCTCTGTCCATATCACTCACAAAGATGTTAAAGAGCACTGGTCCCAGCAGCAGCTCTGGTTTCAGCCACACCCAATGGCCAAAGGCGAGCTGAAAAATCATCCCAACAGGGAGGGTCTTGAAAGTCCTTGTACAAAAAAAAAAAAAAAAAAAAAAAAAGCCCAACCACACTATTTTCATTGTTGGCTTACAAATGGCCATGCTTGTTACACAGAGATGTTTCAGCAGATGGAGCAAACAGCTGGAAGTTCAATACTCCTTTCCCTATAGCTGGACACATACAGAGCTCTATTAAATTTTAAATTTTAATCAGAGAATATCAAGTTCAAAATTAGAGTTAAGCCTTTGGTTTTAAGGTCTGAAGAGTGAAATATATTATCAGTCATAAATGTCCTTTATTTGAAGGAGAGGGAGTGTCATTCTTGTTTTAAAAAACAGGCACACAGGCAAATCATCTCCCCTCTGACCCTCAACAAACACAGGAGTTTCACTTAAAAGTGGGATAAATAGCAAAACAGCATTATACAGACAAATATGTGGGTATTACTGGCAGTGAGTCACCAGCTCAGACCCTGAGTAAACCTCTCCAATAGGTGTCAGATGTTATTCCAGGTGGGATGGACTATGTTGTTTTCGTTAAAACCAGACGAGCTATAGCCCAAGTGACATTTTTTGGTAGGTTTGTAACATCCTAGCTCCACTTAACACATATAAAATCTGTGCTGGATACACAGGTAGCACAGTGGAGTAGAATCACTGAGGTTGGAAAAGATGTCTAAGATCATCGAGTCCAACTATCAATCCAACATGACTATAGCCTCTAAACCATGTCTCCAAATGCAATGTCCATACGTTTCTTGACTATGTCCAGGGACAGTGACTCCACCATCTCCCTGCGCAGCCTGTTCCAATGTCTGAACACTCTTGCAGGAAGTAATTTTTTCCTAATATCCAATCTAAACATCCCTTGGCATAGCTTGAGGCCATTTCCTCCCATCCCATCACTAGTTACTTGGACTTACTTATTAGGCATATAGGAAAACTCTGTGGTCACTATCCAGATAGACACAGCTTTTACAGATAAAGTAAGTCCGGCTTTTCACTCACCTGCTAGGTAGGATCAGAAACCCTGTGGAGACTAAAGAAACTCAAAAATCCCACTCTGAGCCCTGGCACAATCCTACTACACCCTGCCAAGCCCGGGTTCTTCAGGATTTGACACAGGGACAAGTTAGATGTGTCTATCCAACAGGGAATATGCTCTGATCATATACCAGCTGGCCTTGAAGCCAGCAAAAGCTGTTTTGTACAAGGCAAATGCAGTTGTGTTTTTATTACACAGATAAACAGATTGGGAGAGGATCCACCTCAACACTTAGTTATAGTCTTATCATAAAAGTTTACAATGAGCACTGGTCTCGATTTACATGATCTGCCTTTCAATTTATCAGTGAAGGGCAAGGATGCAAGTTATAATTACTCATATATTACATTTAGTGCTAATAAAACAGTGGGGTTTTTTCCCCACATGTCACTTAGTGAAGACTTTGATGATTAAAAGAACCTTTCACAACAAAACCTGTCATTTAACCTCAAAATACACCTTCCTCATACAAATCCTATTAAAAGAGGAAGCAAGCCAAGGAATGAGCTTAAGCTGTCATTTTTCCCTACCCTCTACACCATTAAATAAACAGATAGACAGACTTGGGTCACTCCACTCAAGTCTTTTCTCCAACTCATTTTGTCAGCAATAGTCCTCCTCCAGCATTCAAGCCTGGGGGGTAGCAAGGTTTATTTGAGCACAGCACACGCGCCAGTCCACCTTCCTATTCATCACACCCTGGCATGAAGTCTCCTGGTAGTTTTTGTTCATTTGTCCACAGACTCAAAAAAAACCCATGGAAAGCCTGAAACAGAGATCAGGAAAGGTTAATTGGTTTTGTGGACCATCTGTTTGTGCTGTGAATAGATGCTGAGAATAATGTGTAACAAATAACATCTACAAGGATTAAATAAATCAATTGTGGGGATTAGAAATAACCTCTGGACGGTGTTAATGGAGCAGGAAGTGTGTAACAAAAACAGCCTTACTGAGATGCTGAGTTTGTGACCTTTAGGGAAAAGAGAACCAAGGCTTCCTAGAAAGCCTGAGGTGAAATAGGATTATGCAGCAATTAGTTGGCCAAGTAAAACCTAAGCAAATGTCTCCAAGAGTACACACGGAGGACAAAGACTGGTCCCATCTGATTCCTAAAAAGCAGCAACAAATCTACAATCTACAATCTCTTCTAGTTTATTCACTTTTTGTTCCAGCAGTATTTAAGTACTCTTATAGTGGCAAATCAATAGTTTCAGATTTTAATGCTACACTTCCCTCTCTTTTCTTATCCCTCCAATTCTGAAAGAGTTCAATGAACCTCACTGAACAGACTCCACCCCACTGCAGACCATCACCTTTGTAACCCACAATCACCCAGACATCACCTGAAACAAAACCTTGATTGATAACCCACTGTGCACTTGAGCTACTGGACAACAGAAACATTTTCAAGACATCTAAACACAACTCCTGTGAGGAAAGACTGAGGGAACTGAGATTGTTCAGTCTGGAGAAAAGGAGATTGAGGGGGGATCTTCTGGATCTCTTCAACTCCCTGAAAGGAGCTTGTAACGAGGTGGGCATTAGCCTCTTATACCAGGTAACAAGTGACAGGACAAGAGGAAATGGCCTCAAGTTGCACCAGGAGAGGTTTAAATTGGAGACTAGGAAACATTTCAGAAACAGGGGTCAGACTTTGGAACAGGCTGCCCAAGGAGGTGATGGAGTCACCATCCCTGGAAGTGTTCAAAACACATGTAGACATGATGATTTGAACATGGTTTAGTGGCCATGGTGGTGTTGTGTTGACAGCTGGACTTGATGATTTTAGAGGTCTTTTCCAACCTTAACAGTTCTGTGATTCTCTCTCTGTCTTAAGGTTAAGAAAATCAAAAGGTTATGGAACAGATTACAGTAGTTTCTACCTGAACTAAGCATTGAAAGGGTCACTGGGCACTGAAACAAGCTGCCTGGGGAAGTGACGGAGTCATCATCCTTAGAAGGGTTTAAAAGAGTTTTGGATGAGGAGCATAGGGATATTGTGTAACAGTTGTGGGCAGGAAGGTGTTAAATTACGGCAGGGCTCAATGACCTTATGATCCTTTCCATAAGGCAATTCTATGACTTTAAGGTCTAGGCTCTGGTAGACATATTCCAGGTTAACTTCCTATTCTAGTGGGTACCACAAAAATCTCTTACTAACTGCAGTATTAAATATCCCTTCTGTTCTAACTACGTGATAATACCACATCAACAGCTTCAATCAGCCCCACTGGACATGACACAAACAGGGGAAAATTAAGTAAAGTAGAATTTATCTTCAGCGATTGGCAAGCCTTTTCTCTTGAGCTTCCTCAGGATTTACAGTTGGCATGAATGGCTGCACTGTTAGGGTTAAAATTTATTCATATAGAAGAAATCTTATAAAATTAAGAGGAGGAAATAATTCAAGTATATTGGAAAAAGCTCAAGGAAAACCAGCAAGCAAAAATCCTAAGGGGAAAGAGAAGAAATTTTATACTGACAGGATTCATATTAGAGAGCTTTCAAAGTCTATTATTTTAGCTGAACTCCCATTGCTAATGCAGATACAGGAAAAAAGCTCAGCAGAGATGGATGTTCTGCCAGAGCCACAAATGAGTTACAACAGGTTTTAAAATACATCCTGTTTCCTTGTAATAGACTGTTCCTGTACCCAAAACCACCTTGAGTCACAGCACGGGCATGGGGAGTGAGAGAGCCCCAACTGCTCCCCTATGAATTCCATTCTCAAAATCATAAATATCACTCAAAAGAAATAGTATTTTCATATGAATTGAACAGAACAATTCATGGAAATTGAATGGGGAGGGGGGTTTAAATCAAAAGACTTCATTAGGGGAGTCCAAGCACAGCAGAAATTAGATGTAAAATATTGCTCAAAAACCATACCTGGTAGCATAACTGCAAAATAAGGGAAAAGAAAATAGGTAACATCCAATTTCTTCCAAACAAATGAAACATTGGATTTTGGACCTTTCCCCAAAAGTTTAACAGGATTTTAATAAATAAATAAATCGTAGAATCAACCAGGTCGGAAGAGATCTCCAAGACCATCCAGGCCAAGCTATCACCCAGCCCTGTCCATTCAACTAGATCATGACACTAAGTGCCTCATCCAGTCTTTTTTTGAACACCTCCAGGGATGGCAACTCCACCACCTTTCTTCAGCCTCCCCTCAGGTATTTGTAGACAGCAATGAGATCACCTATAGGACAGCAATAAGCCTCCTCTTCTCCAGGCTAAACACCCCCAGCTCCCTCAGCCTCTCCTCACAGGGCTGTGTTCCAGGCCATTCATCAGCTTTGTCACCCTTCTCTGGACATGCTCCAGTATCTCAACATCTCTCTTGAATTGAGGAGCCCAGAACAAATAAATAATTCCAAACTCAAAAAGGTTTTGTTTTGGTGCCTGGATGAAAGCTGTGGCACTCAGCATGTAGATGTAGATAGCAAGAGCAAGCAAATAAATAAATAAATTTAAATAAAATAAAATCAAGTAAAATAGACTAAAATAATATTTTACTTGGGAGATAGTCCTCTAGGATGGGCCAGACTTACTACGAAGAGATTATATCAATCTTGGTAGAATTCTGAGTCACCCTTGGATGGTTTTATTCACCAGAAAAAGATGGAAGAACATTTGAAACACAATATCTATATGAGAACCTGGTGAGATAGTCTGGTACAGTGTCAGGTGGTTGATTCAGTTCAGCAGATTTTGTTTAAAAATAAAATTTAAAAAGAAATGTTTTGTTCGATATTTTCATAGAAAATTCCACACCAGGCCTTGAAAAATGTTAACAGGAAAAGATGAATTTAATAGAAGCCACTTTACAAGTTAAAGTGACAGGCTCAGCTATCTGATACAACTGTATCAAGAACCATTAGCTGCAAAATAGGTACAAATACAGGGTAAACACGTTCTGAACATCAACAATGATTGATGATTAATGATCAGCTTATTAGATGTGACGGCAGCTAATGTAGTGTCTCTAGCTCATGCATTGCTCAAAACACTGTAATTCCACTGTAAACATGAGGAAAAAAATATTTGCTAGGTCTCAGGATTTTGCCCTTGAGAGAACTCAACTTTCAGGGCATCTCTCAAGCTCTACATGAACCATCAGGGACCATAAGCCCTTAGGAAGGCTTTGCTCTACCAGGCCACTTCCATGCCCAAAAAATTTCCTCTTGGCAACCCTTTTGGCACACTTGGCTCAGGCCCACACTGCAGATAGCTGAGAGCCCTTATTTCACAGATGCAAAGATTGAATCAGCTTGAAAAGGACACTCAAAGGTCATCTTGGCCAACCTCTCTGCAGTCAGCATGGACACCTCCAACTAGATCAGACTGCTCAGGGTTTCATCAAGTCTGATATTGAATGTCCCCAAGGACAGGGCCTCAACCATATCCCTGGGCAACCTGTGCCAGTATTTTACCACTCTCATTGTAAAGAACTTCCTCCTTATGTTCAACTTAACCTCCCACTTTATAGTTCGCAGCTCATAATTAACCAAACACCCATGGCAGTAGCTTCAGAATAACCTTGATATGAGCACATCATGTTCTGCTGCAAATCTAGAGATCAGTCACATCCTGTTCATGCATAGAAAACTCCACTCCATGTCAGAAAGTTGAGATTTACTTATTCCTTGTCCATAGTTGTGCCAGAATTATGGATCCCAGGAGTGACTTTAACCTTTGGAAACTAAAGAGAATCTCAAAGAGCTAGAAGCCCAAGAAATCCAGCATGATGGTAGAGTCTGTTTCCAAGTGCATATAAAAATGCATTGACCTTAAATCTAACAACATCCTTTTGCCCCAGCAATGAATCAGTAGAAGCTCTATCTCTGGAAACAGAGCCTGTCCCTGACTTTCTGGTGTTTTAAGAGTGCCTTGAACGAGCTACTCAAAGACCATGAGAACACAAGATGTTTACCAATATCTACAGGGTGGGAAGCAAGAGAATGGGGGCAGACTCTTTTCAATGGGGCCCAGTGATAGGATGAAGGGAACAAACTGGAACCCAGAAGGGTCCATCTAAACACAAGGGAAAACATTTTTCTTGTGAGGGTGCTGTAGCAGGCTGGCCAGAGGGGCTGTGGAGTCTCTTTCTGTGGAGTCTCTTTCTGTGGAGAGATTCCAAACCCACCTTGACATTGTGATCCCGGGTAACCTGCTGTGAGTGGCTTTGCTTTAGCAGAGGGGTTGGACTGGATGATCTCCAGAGGTCCTTTCCAACCCTCACCACACTGGGATTCTGTCCTTTTTCACCCAGAAAGTTAAAACAATTTCACAAGTTATGCTGGGAAAACCTCTAGCTATGCATGGCACTCCACACAGCCTGTTGAAAACAAGTGTCAGTGCAGATCCATGTTTGAGCTGCAATAAGAAGATAAAATAAATCTGCATAACCAAAAATGATGGGATTTTTTCTTAGGAATGAACCGAAAGAAATAAACTGTGACAGAAAACACTGTATCTTAGGTGCCTTTAACACAGATTCTTGAGGATTTATTATTTATTTGTGTTAAAAAAGGAACAACCTAGAAAGTGATCTCATGTTTGATTTCAGCACCTGGCAAAGAAAGATGATGTCTGATAACCCCAGTTCAGGTGAAATGTTGGTGTGAATGATGAGAAGTGTCTAATCTTTTGCAGTTATCTGGAGAACCTAATAGTTGGATGTTAACTGTGCTGATGTTCGATGGTACCTCACAAAGGAGTGCTCATCTGCCTCCATCCTGCACTCCAGTTAACTCGCTAATTGCCATCACTTTGACCACTCTTCTCCCTGTTTCTGTGGCTGCGGAATAATGCTGTCCAGAACACGTAAATTATTCAGTGGCTCCTTAAAGCAAAGACAAACCGCAGCCTTAATATTTGCACCAGATGAAACAGCAAAATCTCCAAGGATTCCCATATTCACACAGTTCCTGTCTGATTTAATCTTATTTACACACTAGCTTAAACCTCTCTGCCCTCATCAAATTGCTTTTGCTGATACCTGAGGAAGCCCTAAAGCACGTGGTCATCTCTTAAAGCAAAAACCTATTTTTGAGCTGGATATGTACACCCTGGAAAACCGCACTTGTATTTATCCTAACTGGAATCAGTAGCATCACATCCCACAAAGTCAGTGTCACCTGTTTATTCCATCTCTTTGCTTAATTATGCAACCTGCAGAATTATAGGTGTAAGTTAATATCTCCCAACCTCACCCTCCTTTGATACAAAGCCTGGGACCATTGCAGCCACACAGGAATAGACCAAATTTTCTATTTCCCCTGTGTGTCAATGTAAGTTAAATGCCTTCTTTCCATTTATGAGTTTCAATTTTATTTTTTCCCCCTCTTTGTCCTTTGCCCTTTGGAAACATGACCACTCAACCAGAAAATTGCATTAAAATTATCCATAAGGTTTGAGTTAATAAACTGATGTTCTTGGAGTTCAAATGTCGGCTCCCAAACATTCAGATTTTGAAGCAAGAGGGAACAAGCTGCTTCCGGAGCGTGTAAATTGCCAGCCCAGCCCCTTCCAAAAGGACTTGTTCCAAAAGTTCTCTTCCAAAATTTGTTTTCCTCTCCTGGCAATCACATGATTCCTTTATATTTTGCCCACAATTTATCAAAGTTAAATAAAGACATAATTTGCATCTGTTCTTCATACACATAACTAGTTATGTGTCACTATCATGCCATCTGTGTTAGTTCTAAAGAGAGCCTACACCACCGAGCCCTTCCCCACTGGCACTCTGGATCAAAGAGAAGACCTTCTTCCCTGCCAAATCCTAACAAAGTAAGTTGAGACCACAAATGTGGCTTCCCAAGTTCCTCATGGTCCTGAACAGAGGAACGTGTCTTATTTGGCAGACTTCAGTATTCAAACCTATCAGGTAAACTCTCCTTCCTAACAACCATGAAAGACAGTCCCTTTTAGAAACCCCTTGGTTCTTAGTCTGTTCCTACCAAATCCAGTCTTTGGGATTTTGAGCACATGGTACACAAGAGCAGGCTAAATTGTACTTAGCAAAAGAAAACCTGATGTAATCAGAGTTCTTGTCCACTTTGAATCACCATACAGAGTCACAGATGTGAGCAACAAGCATGTCACCCATGTTTGCCATCATATTTGCTACTTTTGCCTTAGAATCCATTTCATTTCAGTCTTACCTCCTTTAACTCCTCTGAGCTCAGGAAGCAGCACTTTGGATGGTAGCATTTGCTGTGAGCCCACCACAGCAAGATCTATTTGGTTTCTTCATTTCCTGGAAGTTGTTTTAAATTTCTTTCCATTAGATAAACCCTATGGTTGCATTTGGTCTTTTCCAACCAAAACAATTATTTCATTCTATGAAACCTGTTTCAACTTCTGCCATGACAAGATATAACAAGAGACTGAAACAGTGCACTACAAGCCAGAGAAGCAGGTGCATAACCACAGAGATTTGCCCACTACCTAGGACATCCGAGTTTAAGTTTGCAGAAGAAATACCCTTTTCTGGAGCAGATCACAGGGTCCAGGGGAAGGGAATGGAAGATGGCATTGCAGGGAGATAAGCAAGACCAAAGCTGTGCAACCTGCTCTGGGCAACCCTGATAAGGCAGGGGGGTTGGACTGGATGATCTCCAGATGTCCCTTATGACCCCCACCATTGTTGTGAAAGCTCAGGTTATATAGCTTAAGGATAACACTAAACCTATATTCTTTAACCCCTGGCTGAGGCAACTGGTGTCTACAGAGGGATGGAGAGGAGTGGGAGAGGGTAAAATCAGCTACTTCCAATTTTTATGTTTCTGTACAAGTTCTATTCAAAGGTCCAGGCTAAACTTGATCTTGTCAAGAGTCCTCTCAAGGGTAGCATTCACAGGATTAAATCAAGTCATGTTTAAACAGCAATATTTGTTTCAACTCGAATTTCCAAAGTAATTTCTTCTAATGGAACTTGAATATGTGTAAAACAAAGATTTAAATATTCTGCCTGCAGATCACATTGTACAAACCCCCTCACATTTATCTTGCATAATGAAGTTTTTTTAAAATAATAAAAAAATCCATCTCTATCTCCCATGGAGAAGAGATTTCACACATGCTTTCCACATATGTCAAAAACTGTGAAAGGATGGAGATTTTTTTTTTCCTTATCCTGTGTATTATTAAACATAATAGTCAGCCACCTCTAGAGCCCATCATTGATTGAGATAAATGAAGCTATTTGGAGAAAAGGGAAAAAAAAGAAAAGCCTAATGAAGTCTCGGTGCCTCTGAAACTCAGCAGTAAAGATAAATGAGAAACAATTCCTTGATATCCATTATTTTAAATTACAGATATCAGCCCTGATGCTCCTCTCAAGGTTTATTGAATTTTCATAGAATTTCATCAACTTCTACATTCCACACATGTAATTGAAACCCCAAGCTGACATGGTTTTCTCTGGTATGAAGTTTAAAAGGTGGATGGAGATCACCTCTGCCACAGCAGGACCTCACAGGAAGGTAATGTGATACCACAGCTGATGTGACACCACAGCAGAACTGCCAGGGGACATTATATGACAGAGCTTCACTTCTGCTCTTGCTTTTTATTTGCCACCTCAAGTATCCAGCAATGATCATTACAGATTGAGCTTTGTCATAAACTTTCAATGGAGAATGAATTTAGCCCAGTGCTTAAGTAGCCAGTCTGGCAAATGATTTTTGGTTAACACTGGAAAAAAATAGTACAAATTTAAAAGAGAAGGGGAGAAAAGAGATAAAGAAAACAAAAAAATAAGACATTTACAAGTCAGGGCTTCAAAATTATGCTACTGAGTTAAAATTCAACCTATTTTTCATCTGTTGGCTCTGCAATTTATTTGGTCCTCATTCTCCTCTCCTCAGAAGACTATCAATATAAACAAACCACAGGCTTCTCTCTTCAGACTTTGGATCAAATCAGTTCTATTTGGTTCAGACACATCAAACCCAAGGCAAAGGTCTCAATATTTCCAGCTGCTTTGGCTCTGCCCATGAAGGAAGAGGCATAGTGTGGCAATGCCCATCTCATGGGGGAGCAGTGAGGTGGAAGTCCATTGCAGGGATATGCTCAGAATCAATGGCTTTTGTGGGCAGAGCCTGGCTCCCACTCAGGTTTAGAAATATTCTCAAGTATGTAATTCAAAACAGAGATCCTAATTTAATCCATAAAGTCACTTCAGGTTCTCTTTTTCCAAGGATTTTTTATAAAGAGCCAGCAAGCAACATTCAGGACAAGGAGTTCTGCCTCACACCCACTGGGTTCTGGCTTTGGGACAACACAAAGGTAAATCCTTACCTTGTGACTGTCCTGCTTCTCTCCTGGCAACCCACAACATGTTCTGCTGCTGCCCCCAGCTTAAAAGCATCCTTGTTTTTCCTTCTCTGTATTGTAGACACGGAGAAAGACTTGCAAATATCTCAGCAACTGGGAGAAAAGTTAATGACACAGCAGGAGGATGCTGCTGGGTTCATCTCTTACAGTTTTAGTATTTGCTTTATTACATTGGTATGGGGGATAGCAGAGCTGCTAGTGAGTAATTTACATTTAATCATTTATTTTGACACTTTTAACTAGAATGCCAAAAATACCTGCAACTGAGAAGCAGCACTTCATTGTAAGCTGCCATAAATCTACATTACTAAAAAAATGCTCTTCTTTAGTCTACTTTGATTTATCTTTGAGTAAGAGTTATCCAGGATTGCGTAACCAAATATAATACTCCGTACATTTAATACGGCATTTTATCTATAAACTGGAAAAGGACCTAAAAATCATCATTATAATATCTGAAAAATGATGATTTTTTTTAACTTCACAGCATTTTATAAGAACTTGAGAAATAAGAACTTAACCAGGGCAAAGCTAGGGTTCAGGACTCCACCATACGGAATCTTTTGGATCAAAAGTTCTTCCACATGGTAGAAAATAAAATGCTGTTCTATTAAAAGTAACCTATTCCTTAATATTATCCAATATTTTGCTAGGTCTGTTTGAATGATGGTTCAAACTTACTTTCTTTTCTAATCCTTGCATACCCAGCTGCCTATCTGCTGCTTCTGGCATAACCCTCCCAAAGCTCATCTCATTTTGGAAGTTAAACCCTGGATAGAGGTTTCTTTAGTTACTTAAGCTCCAAAGGCTGGTACTCTGAACCACTGACAGCTGTTTCATCTCCTGTCTTTTAATTGCACAGACTGCTTGGAGATCTCAGATGAGATAAAAGCAGAACAGCACCTTCCAGAGCAGTTCCTGCCACAACAGTTGACAGAAGCAGCACACCGTGACCGCAGCAGTTTCTATTGTTTCCAGTGTACTAGAACATATGGACCTGATACCCAGGAGCACTGGAAACATGCTGTCATAACTCTATCAACTTCCAGTGTTACAGTTAGAGACTGACAGATTTTTCTGTCCTGCCTATTGGCACATTCAACCTACATACTCGACCTGGCAGTGCTGGGTTAATGGTTAGACTTGATGATCTTAAAGGTCTTTTCTAACCAAAACGATTCTATGGCTCTGTACTGAGGAATTTAAAATATGTTAAGGTTGTAGTAGCAGAGTCTATGTGGGGAAAGAATAAAACAATATTGACAGTTCACTGTGGATATTTGTCAAGATCTATTCCTAGAAGGAACCTTGACAAGGAATTAGCCACTAACATATTTTATAATAGACTAATTCCTTCAGTGCAGGTTTCAGTCTCCCTTTTTAGCGGTTTACTCTACTTCTGCACAATACTCAGCTGAAAGAACTTGTTGGGGGTGTGTGCTCTCAGATATGGTGCATGACATCCAGTTTCTTCCATTTCTGCTTCCTATCATAGAAGGGTTTGGTTTAGAAGGGACTTTTAAAGCCCCAGAAACACAGAAACATCTACAACTAGAGCAGGCTGCTCAGAGCCACAAACAACCTGACCTGGAATGGTTCCAAGGATGGGGCATTTCACATCTCTCTAGACAACCTTGACCAGGGCCTTGCAGAAAAATGTCTTCCTTCTGTAGTCTAAATCTCCCTCTTTTAGTTTAAACCATCATCTCTTGTCCTGTCACAACAGGCCCTGCTAAAAAGTCTGTCCCAAACTCTCTCATCAGCTGCTTTAAGCACTGATAGGCTATCAGAAGGTCTCCCTGATTGTCTTCTCCTTGTCTTCTCCAGGCTAAACAACCCCAACTCTCTCAGCCTGTCCTCACAGCGGAGGTGTTCCAGCCTTTGGATCATTGTTGTGGCCCACTCTGGACCCACTCCAACAGGTCTACATCCTACCTGTGGTGATAATTCCAGAGACTTCTTGGAAAGGTTTCATACATCTACTCACCCTACAGGCCACACTACTCTTGAAAAAAGATCTCTTTATACTGAGTAATTTTCTAGTAGCTTAATCCCAAAGCACCTAGGATGATCTTGAAAAGCAGTGTGGTTATATATGCTAGATGGGTTTCTGAATGCTGAGTAAAACGAAAACCAAACAAACCCAACTCCCTCTCCCAACACATCACATGCAATCTCCTATTTGTGTAAAAACTGCCAGAGCAGTGACTTTCCATATTACCAAGATTTCACACACAAAAGATTGTATTAATCTGGCAGTTTTATGGTGACAGAAGAAATCTAAATTGTTTGTCTTTCAGTGCTCCATTTATGTCAGTGAAGTGGTTAATGTATTAAGAAAAAGCAATCACTAACTGTGAGTTTATAACCTCCTGTTTGCTCCATCTGCTGGAGATGCACAGGGTGGGAACCAGCTCAGCATTTAAGCAGAGGAGCTCTCACCCCACCACAGGAAACTTAAATGCTTCCAGCACGGGAAGGACCCATTGATTTTCCTCGGTGGATTGCCTCTACTTATCAGCACTTTATCAAGGGATTTGCTTTATTCCCCCCTCCTCCTTTTAGTTATTAAAGAGCCATGTGATTTTTTTCAAGTCCAGTGACATAAGCAGGAAAGATTAGCACTGAATAGAGGCAATGTGCCTGTGGCATCCATCACCCAGGAGGGCTTTAGGATGTACTGAAGAAGAGATGAACACCAGGAAAGCAAGAGACCTTGAGAGGGTCCAACTCCTTCCTAACTCAGACGGGCCTTGGGGCGACCTCTCTGCAAATCTCCCTTGCTACTGGGAACAGAGACACTCAAGGTTTCATATCCTGTCCTCTGCCATCCCAGAGTTATTCCCTCCTTACAAATGAAACACTTCAATATAAGATGAAAAGACCACTAACACACTCTGTAAGGAAGGGAAAGCTTTGTATGTTTTACTACAGCTTGTAATTTTGGCAGCCCCAAGTGACCTGGGCTGGCTGGGCACTGGGGCTCAGCAGTCCCTGGACATCATGATGAGGAGCAAATGAGCTCCTGAGATATCCAACATCAATTGAAAGTTTCCTGTTGACTTTGGTGAGCTTTAATTAAGCATACACAGTAGCATAAGAAAATATAAAACCCCAGGCTCTTCAATCTCAAGAATTTACCAGCCTTTGACATAAAATAATATAGACCTGCATTTTAAGGAAGAACAGAACAAACAAGAAATTGATGTCCAGGTGGCCAGGAGAGCCAATGGAATCCAGGCCTGGACAAGGAACAGTGTGGCCAGCAGGACAAGGGAAGTTATTCTTCCCCTGTACTCAGCACTGGTCAGGCCACACCTTGAGTACTGTGTCCAGTTCTGGGCTCCTCAATTCACGAGAGATGTTGAGGTACTGGAACGTGTCCAGAAAAGGGCGATGAAGCTGGTGAGGGGCCTGGAACACAGCCCTGTGAGGAGAGGCTGAGGGAGCTGGGATTGTTTAGCCTGGAGACGTGGAGGCTCAGGGGTGATCTCATTGCTGTCTACAACTACCTGAAGGGAGGCTGTAGCCAGGCAACCAGCAACAGAACAAGAGGACACAGTCTCAAGTTGTGCCAGGGGAGGTATAGGCTGGATGTTAGGAGGAAGTTTTTCCCAGAGAGAGTGATTGGCATTGGAATGGGCTGCCCAGGGAGGTGGTGGAGTTGCCGTCCCTGGAGGTGTTCAAAAAAAGCCTGCATGAGGCACTTAGTGCCATGGTCTGGTTGATTGGCTAGGGCTGGGTGCTAGGTTGGACTGGATGATCTTGGAGGTCTCTTCCAACCTGGTTGGTTCTATGATTCTATGATTGTTATCAGATTATGAAATGTTCATCCATGTTACAGTATCTTGCAAATCCTAGATCTCTGAAACTATGTCATGAGCAGAAACAAATCCAAACCCCAGTAATCAGCTGCTGAATTTCCTTCCTGGACTGTTTAGAACTAAGTAATTAGGAGAGAGACACAACTTACAGCAAATGGAAATATCTGTCTCCATTGAGAGATTTTTTTTTTGTATTTGCATCCCAGAAACAAAATATATCACACAATGTCCTTAACCGGTGTAATGTGAGGCTGTCTCACTGATTTGAGTAAAGCACAGAAGCCTAAAGACTCTGGGCCCTTTGGCATAATCCTTTCATTTAAAGTCGGTAAATCACAATAAGCTCCACTGATTTCTGGAGTCACTGTGTAAGTTAGAGGAAAGCCAGGAACTCCCTTCCAGAGGGATTATCACTGCCTCATAATTCACACTAAATCATCATCAGGATGAAGACTTTAGCATGATCTGCAGAGAACAGAAATACTTCCTCTCTCCAATTCTTCTTTTCTCAGGTGCATGCTGTCCTCACAACCATATGCTGCTGATCCAGACACTCAGCAAATGCTCCACTCACTTCCCATGACTCTCCATCTCCCTCACCTTCACTGCCAGCTTCTTCCCCGGGGGCCAGCTTCATGAAGGAATCAAATTTTGACATTTTTTTTCTGGATCTATGTTTCCCTAGATCCCTACCCATGATATATCACTGCTAATCAAGCTGCTGCCTGCCTTCTATGACTCTTTGGAGAAGTTATTACCCTTCTCATTCATCACTGAGTCGAGTTAATTCAGGCAATCTTCCTGATCCATGGCCCTGCACACTCAATTGCGATATTTCATGTGATATGATATTTCCCTATAATAATAGTTTCACCCTTTGAAGATTCAGGCAAAGGACACCAAGACATTTTCAGTAATTAGTGCTACAGTAAGATTCAACATCATTTCTCAGTAGCCAGGAAGAGAAGAGCTGCTCCATCAACACAATCTTTGACACCCAGGGATTGAAGGGGCAATGTGGAGGGGAAACAAATCAGAATTTATATTTGGCTTCTCTGTATTCAAGTGCTTTGAACCTAAGGCAAAATGAGGTTGACTGTTTTGTTTTCTGGAAATATTGCCTGTGATGAAAGCAGAGTTGGGAACACTCCACAGGAAATCTTATCCATCTTTCTGTGCCAGTTGGAGAAGGTCATTTCACCTGATACATCCTTGGATTTCTGCATGGGTAGGGTGAGGGAGTGAGGAAGGAGAGTGAAAAAAACTAAAAAGCTGAACTTGAGCACTCTTGGCACTCAAATCCTTTTAAAGCAACCAGAAAGCTTTGTGGTTTTGGGGAGGTACATAGTGTGTTCTAACATTTGGATCAAAATGTATTTAGGGCAAAAAATAACCAGTATTCAAATGAATATTAAGTTAATTGAAGGAAATGTAGGCTACTCGATCTGCCTAGAAAAAGAGACAGTCTCCAAATCCATTTACAGTGACACAACATTTTCACTGCCGACAGTTATGCAGTAGACCAAGGTTTTAAGTCTTATGGAAATGTGAACATGCTACAAAATTCCATTTGGGGAAAAAAGCCCTACAAGATCTCAGAGATGTTTTCAACAGCAAGAGACACGACAGCATGAGTCACAGTCTTCTGGTAAGCATATACTCGAAATTAAAAAAAAAAATCAAAGCAGTTCACAGAATCATAGGACAGTCTGGGTTGGAAGGGACCTCCAAAGGTCATCTAGGCCAATCCCTTCTGCAGTAAGATCATAGGATCATAAACTGGTTTGAGTTGTTAAGGACCATTAAAGGTCATTTAATCCAAATCTCTGCAATCAGCAGGGACACCTGCATCTACAGCAGGTTGCTTAGAGTCCCAATCAACCTGACCTGGAATGGTTCTAAAGATGGAGCATATACCACTTCTCTGGGCAACCTGGGCCAGTGCTTCACTACTCTCAGTGCAGACAATTCTTCCATCTAGCTTACATCTTCTTCTTTTAGCTTAAACCATCACCTCTTGTCCTGTCATAATGGGCCCTGCAAATAAGTTTGTTCCCATCATACCCTTTAGCAAAAGTCAATAAACAGATATCTGAGTTTTTGAAAACCATACAGCAAAGTGAACAGCTGCCAATGAGATGCCTTCATGAAACACTTATGCTTACCATAGTTCCCTGTCACATCTGAGCTTGAGTGCATGTTAGAGACTATGTGGAATTAAGTTACATTCTACCTAGATGTGAGGAGAAATTTCTTTGCACCAAGGGAGCCCTGGAGAAGGCTGCTCAGAGAGGTTGTGGAGTCTTTGCTGGAGAGATTCCAAACCCACCTGGACATTGTGATCTTGGGCAAGCTGCTGTGGGTGACCCTGGTTTAGCAGGAGGTTGGACCACATGATCTCCAGAGGTCCCTTTCAAGCCCCACCATGCTTGGATTCTGAACATAATACACAAGAGAGCTAAAAAGAGAGGCCATATTTGGATAGAAATTCAATTAACCATGGTAACAGGTAAGAGGAGAGAATCAGAATTAAATTACATGCCCATTTATCCAGTTTCCTGCCCTCTGCCCATCCTCAGCATTTTCTCCTTCCTCCAACATCAGCACTTTCCTTCTGTAGGGCTGAAGAAAGAGAGGCCAGCCACTAAACCCAGATTTATATCCAAGCCAGCAAATAAAACAGGCTCTCTGGCAAGCACTGGAATTGCCAGAAATGGCCCCAGCTTGTCTATTTGCTGTCTTAAGAGCGATGCTGATGAAGGCAACGCAGGAGATCACCTCCTGCATCCCAGCACCCAGCATTACTTTTGTAAATTACAAAAGGACACAGTGGCTAATAGGATCAGGACCTGGAGTGCAATAGAAGAAGAGAAAGGACAAATGAATGATGCTTAATAGAAAGTGCAGTTTTGTTTGCTCTTCACCACCTGAAGGCAGCTAGCTCCTTCACAATATTGCCTGCATTTATAAGGTCACAGGGTTCTCTCCTAACATGGTTACAAGAGTGCAGTTGTCATTAATTTCAATAGAAGGCTCAAACATGCAGCAACAGCAAAATAAGGTCTTAAAATTCCACCTGTCCTGCAAGATATTTATTGTCCTAGAGGATGAAATCCACTGCAACATGCAGTTATTCTTAAAAGCCAAGACCAGGGGAAGAGGTTCTGCATTATCTAGCAAAACAGGTAGAAATGTGGCTTTCCTGTACTATAGAATGTAGGGTTTAGTGAGCATCGTGCCACCTTCGAGTTAATTCAACCTGAAAATCACATCACCTTTTTTCAAGGGTCAGGATTGGGCTAGCCACCACACGAGGGTCAGAGGTTCTCTATGAACTCCTCCGCTTTCCAGAGGGAAGAAGGGAGAGAGATTGATAGAGCAGGGAAGAAACAAAGTCAGGTGGCATGGAAAGAAGAAATGGAGACAAAGAGATACAAAGTAATATGTGACCCAGCCCCTGATGGCAATGACATCACCAATGACACCCACTGATGCTGGAGGAAGGCACTGGAAAAGTTCCAGATTAGACTCAGCAGCAGATGAGAAATGGGTTCAGGAAAACACGAATCAGGACCAGAGGCAGAAGGGGCAGAGTCTTCCTGGGACACTGGCCAGTGAAGAAAAAGCTTGAACCTGGTGATCCTTCAGCTTTCTCCTGAAGAGGCCATCCATGGCATGCAATCCCTTGTTAGGCAGTTGAGGGTCAACTGTCCTGTCTGATTTTTCCTGGGGGTGTCACCTCTGACTTCTTGCCCCACAAGGAGGGGCACAAGCTGTGGCAGTGCCCTTGGTCTGCACAGGAGCAAGTCTAAGGCAGAGCCTTTCTGCAGCCCAGCCCTTGGCAGGAGCATTCTCACTGCTGCCAGCAGCCACTGGCTGTGTAAACTTACCCTGAACTTCAGAAAGTGCCTCAATGAGCAGAGATTGAGCTGAGAAGTGACATCATTGAACAGATTTAGCTCCATTTCAGCTCAGACTGGGACGACCAGCTGCAACTGGGAAGATGCAGTTCACAGGGAAAACCTAACCCAGGCAAACCAAACCCCAGGCAAAGGGTTTGTTGTCAGCAAGACATCACAAAGCCTGTCCTAGGCAATGGCAACACAAAATTCAGATAGACTGCCCGTTTCCCTGTACACAGGAAAATCACTCCAGCTCCATTATTCATGCACTTAGGCTCATTTGTCAAGACTTAAAAAAGAGTTTAAGCCCAAGAAAACCTCCAGCATTTTTATGGTAATGCTGGTAAGTCTGTGGGATGGAAGATTAGACTGCACACTGTGCTTCTTCCCAGAAAATCCCTCCCCACCATTTTTGATTATTTTAAATCAAAACAAGGAGAGAAAAATGAGCTGTTTAAAATATCAGTAAACAAACAAAGGACTCTTACAAGTGGGCCTTTATCCTCAATTTATGTTGCTTTTATATTTTGTTTCATATGAAAATTTAGTGCCTTTAGCCCTCCAATCTTCTGTTGCTGCTTTTAACACTTTTACCCATCCCAACAGGCATTTATTTTCCATTTCCTCTTTGTTTTCAATTTGAGATGAATTCATTCTGTTATCGGTTATTTATTTAGGATTTCAGTAAATTGATTTTTTTCCCCTTAGATGTGCACTGCACAGCTAAAATATTCCAAGAGATGAATTTCATTCTGCTCATTGGTTTGATTTTTGTCCCTCTACTCATCTGAGTTTCCAGATTCTCATCTGGCAGCTCTCCTGCAGCACATCCTGATGCTCCCAGGATTCCAATGCCACACAGTGCCAACCCAGTCATAGAGAAATAGAATGCTTCAGGTTGGAAAAGACTCTTTAAGGTCATCTTGTCCAACTCCCCCTGAAGCAAGCAGGGATATCTTTAACCAGATAAGGTTGCTCAGGACCCTATCAAGTTTGATTCTGAATGTCTTCAGTGATGAGACCATCGCCACAACCTTTTAGGTACCATTCTAGTAGCAATAAGCTGTAGCAATGGAGAAGGTGGATGAAATTAAACCTACACATAACAGTGTAAATATTTGACCTTATCACACCTGGGATGTTTAGAGTGTTAAAAAAGCCCACAGAGCCCATGTATCCAAAAGGATGTCCAGTCCAAGTCTTCTTCCACCTTTGTTTGAAGGTACCCCAAAAACTCAAAGATCAAAGCACTAAAAGGGATTCTCCCAGTCCCTACAAAATCTTCTCTTTGCCATCCCACAGCAAAATAAAAGTGCTATTTTGCAGCCTTTTTTCCTACCCATTACCAATGCAAATACATATGTGCTCATCTCTCTGCTTTCATCTCCCCAAGCCTGGCACGTACCCAGAAGACCATGAGGAGAGACTTGCCTGGCATGCTGGAGGGGAAAAAATAAGTGCATTAAAGAAAGGCTGTAATAAATCCACACCTGTCAGAGAAAGGTGCCCATGGAAACAAATCACACACGAGCAGACTGTTTCAGTCAGTTTTACAAAACTTGCCCCAAAGTGATGGAAAATGTGATAGAGACAGGCAAATTACACAGAGAAACTGGAATGAAAATGTCCTGACACAATTCTGCTCCTAAGTTCTCCTCTATATTTTCTCTACAGCATCAGAAGAGCTTCAGCAAAGAGATGCTGCTTTCTTCTCCTTTTATCAGCTCCTACACAGGGTCAAGCAAAGAAGTTTCCGAAATGATGCAAAGACCTGATGGAAGACAAAGAATCTTTATTGATTATCCTGGAGAAAAGTAGGCTGAAGTGAGATCTTTTTGCTCTCTACAGCTCTCTGTGAGAGGTTGGAATCAGGTGGGTGTCAATCTGTCCTTCCAAGTAGCAAGTGACAAGATGAAACAGCCTCAAGTTGCACCAGGCAAGGTTTATGTTGGATGTGAGAAACAATTTCTTCCCCAAAAGGATCGTCAAACCCTGGAGCAGGCTGTCCAGGGCAGCAGTGGAGTTGCCTTGCCTAGAGTGGTTTAAAAGTTGTGTAAATGTGCTGCTGAAGGACATAGGTTAGTGTGAACCAGGCAGTACTGAGTTAATGGTTGGACCTGGTGAACTTCAAGGTCTTTTTCAGCCTAAACAATTCTATGAACACCAAACTGAAAAACAGAAACTCCTCTACTTGGCATGCACATGTTGCACCAGGTAGAGGTGACCTTCATGTCTCTCACTTCTTCACCACAACAGTTTAAATGAATGCCCATGTCTTAGCAAAAGCAGCATGTTGTCCACAGCATTCAGCATTCAGCATCTAGAAAGCCAGTAGCGTGTAATCATAGAATCACAGAATGGTTTAGGTTGGAAGAGACCTCAAGGATCATCCAGGTCCAATCCCCCTGCCATAGTGTGCTTGGCAAAATCATAAAGTCACTGTAAAAATCCCTTTCATAATTTTCCCCATTGAGGAGCTTAAGTCTCTTCATTCTGTTTTAATGGAGTAATTTATCACCCAATCCCTTTTAAAAGTAACTAATATAGATAGATTAGATAAGTAAGATGTGGTACATAAAGAATAATAGACCATTATTAATAATAAGTTTCCAATATATTATAATTTTGTGTGATTGATTAGAAAGTCCATTGTTTTATTCTAACATCTTTTTAAACATATCTCAATACCAGTTCAAGATTAAAAAGTTAAAGGGAGCTTAATCATCAGGTCTAAATGTAACTTGGGAGATTGTTGGCCAGGAGGACTTGAAATTGTCATCTGGTTTCTTGAACAAAGGGGGAAGCAGTTTATTCCACTCTCCCCATTTCAGTATCACTGCATCCCAGTTGTTTAGTCACTGCAAAAGCCCTTCCCAAGGAAGTGAAGAAAGAATCAGGTTACAAGTTAAACAGGTAGGACAGATGCAGATGCTTCATTACTCTTTAATAAACAGCATATCCCCATTAATTTGAGTAGAGGTTTGCTCTTATAGAGAGCCAGCAGTCTAGTGAATAGATATTCCTAAAGCACACATTCCATCAACATCTAAGCAGTATTCCTTCTCCAGCAGAAAAACATGTGACAATCAGTGAATCACAGTCAGGAAGAATGGGAAAAATGAGAGGTGAGTCTAGGAAATGGGGGGGTGGGGAAGAAGAGAGATAAAAAGTACACTATCAATAGATAAATTTACACCAAAACACAGTCCCCTTGTCTATAACAGAGCTACTGTCCAGGTACTCAGTTCAGTTCTGGGCTCCTCAGTTCAAGAGAGACAAGGAACTGCTAGAGAGAGTCCAGTGGAGGCTACAAAGATGTTGAGGTACCTGGAGCATCTCTGTGACAAGGAAAGGCTGAGGGGGCTGGGGCTGTTTAGCTTTGAGAAGAGCAGCAGGAGAGGGGATCTGATCAATGCTCATCAAGAGAGAAAGGCTGGGAGAGCAGGAGGATGGGGTCAAACTTTGCTGAGTGGTGCCCAGTAATAGGACAAGAGGCAACAAGAACCAAATGGAACTCTTCTTTGAGGAGATTTCAAATGTGCCTGGACATTGTGATCCTGGACAACCTGCTGTGGGTGACCCTTCTTTAGCAGAATGCTTGAACTAGATGATCTCCAGAGGTTGCTTCCAATCCCCACCATGCTGGGATTCTGGGATTCTACGAGTCCAGAACTGCAGTTTTTCAGCATCCTACAGAAAGTTACTTGTTTATTACGGTGCAATAAGTCAACCCCTGTGACGTGTCAGCCCAGATATTCAGCACGTGCTGCACATCTGTGTGAAATACATTGCAGCAATTTCTGCTTCCAAACACAGAAATTGTGAATAAATTCAGCTGTGTTGTAGTTCTCATGTCCTTGATTAAACCTGAAGGAAATTGGTTCTCCAGTGAAACTAAACATGTATTACCAGAAGTAGTTTTTTAACCTCTATTCGAATTCAGGCACTTTTAAATTTCAGCCTGAAAACCATCTCCAGACTCTTTCATGAATGATATTTCAGAGGGATAACACTGCAAAAACAATCCCGCACCTGGATGTGATTATCCCTCTGAAAAGGACATTTTCAACCAACACCATACAATAAAATCTAAGCTGTAAATCATGGAGCAGACGGTAGTTTAAGGTCAGAAACTTTGGATACATTATTTATATAAAAAGTAGCAGTAGGCTGACTGCAGACACCTCCTCTCCTTTCCAGTGCACGACCCTCTTGCACCAAATTGCAAACCTCTGGGATTGCTGAGAGGCCAAGGGTGGCCTCCAGCCAAAATACCAACAGGAATAATCAGTTGTTTGTCTTCCCTTCTCTGCAGGGGTGAGGAATTGATCTTCCTGAGTTTCTGGAACCTGCACACATGTGCACAGAGCCACTACCCAGGGCAGCAGCAGAAAATGAGTTCATGCTTCAAACAATGAAATTAATACACTGGCAATAGAATATGCAATTTCTTTGTTTACTGCCTTTCAAGTCAAACCCATTGCAAGAGGATGTAATTTTAACAACATGAAGAAAATTAATTTGACAGAATTTTAAAGTGGCCCTGTTAAGTCACAGACACCTCTTGGCTCCACTGCTGAATCCCAGGGGATGGGGATTCCTTTTCCATCATTGTCAACCGTCTTCTGGGGTGCATCCCCAGAGCATGGGCAGCAGGTGGATGGAGGCGATTCTGCACCTCTGCTCTGCTGAGACCCCACCTGCAGTGCTGGGACCAGCTCTGGAGTTCTCAGCACAGGAGAAACACAGACCTGTTGAAACAGGGCCAGAGGAGGCCACGACAATGATACCAGGGCTGGAAACCCTCTGCTGTGTGGCCAGGCTGAAAGAGTTTGGGTTGTTCAGCCTGGAGAAGACTCCAGGGAAACCTTCTAGTGGCCTTTTAGTGCTAAAGGGGCTGATCAGAAAGATGGTGACAGATTTTTTTATCAGAGCCTCTTGTGACAGGACAAAGGTTATGGGCTTATAATACTACTGAGGGTAGCAAGACACTGTCCCAGGTTGCTCAGATAGGTGGAAGATGCCTCATCCTTGAAACCACCCGAGGTTAGGCTGTGTTGTGGCTGAGCAATCTGTTCTAGTTACAGATGTTCCTGCTGACTGCAGAAGAGTTGGACTAGACGACCTTTCAAGGCCTCTTTGTCCTGTCTCTAGCTGCAGCCCCTTTCCTTGGACAACAAACAGAGACCATGGGGAGCTGTGGCAAAAGTAGGCCTTAAGGCAGGGAAACTCTAATGTGACTGAAAAATATTTGTTTTTCAGTCTCATGATAATCTACCAGATTTCTCTGCTGTCAAAGAACAAACAGAAATATTGTTTGCCATCAGAATGTCTCTTTTAGTTCCTCTGATTTAAAAGAAAAATCTATATTCTGACTAGCTTTATGCTCAAATCACACTTTTGGAGCCAAAGAGAGAAACACTTCATTTTGGAAATGTCAAAACAAGATGTACATTATTATCGTAAGACATATATTATAAATGATGTATTAAATATTTCAATAGTCTCCACTTTGGCATCAATTCATAATTTCATCCAAGACTAACTTCACTCTGGAACAGCACAGCAGAGATGCATATGACCTGTCTGCACACATAGATCAGCATCACAGCACCTCTTTCAATATTAACACTCAATTCAATCAACTCAAGAAAGTGCTCATTAGCACCAAATAAATCCAAGCCATGGCTCAGCTGCTCCCCAGGTTCCATGTCCTCTTACAGTCCCCATCCCAGGCAGCTATCAGCAGCTGTTAGAAGAAGGGCACAGCTGGACCAGAGTGCTGTGTCTCAAATCAATGGCTAGATAAAGAAGTGCCCTTTCTTTTCTGATAAGGGCACAGATTACATTTCCATCCTTCTAATTAGCAAGGAGAAAAGAAAAGGAGTATTTGGGCAACAAATGCCTGCTGAGGAACAGGATGAGCTTAATCAATAGCCAAGCACAAAATTATCTCAGCAGATTTCAGCTCATTTCCATAGAAAATGCAGATTCTGCAAAACCCAAATAAATAAATAAAGAAAACATGCTTCTCTCTGCCAGCTTGGTGGGGAGAGGGCTCTGGACCACCTGCTCCCCTGCCTTAGCACAGGCAGACTCTGCTCAAAGCTGCTCGGGTTGGCAATCCAACATCAAAGCTTCTGTGGGGGAAAAAACAAAAAAACCCCAGAAAACCACCAAACCAAACAACCACAAAACCAAAAAAAAAAAAAAGAAAAAAATATTGAGATGAAAGCTTCATCTTGAAGAAAGCATCCTGCAGCATTTCTGGCCTGGATTGAACATATTACATCTAGGCTTTATTCTGCTCTCAGTCATGTGTTGTCAATTTGGAGCAACTTGGGTAAGTCATTAGCTGTACGCTAAACAGGGCTTCTTCACCTGCTGTCTTCTTTCAGCTGGACTTGACAGACACTGGTTCAGGTATATTTGTGATTTTTTTTTCCACTTTAGAAACCACTGTAGTTTGTTTTAATGTCGTTTCCTACATGCAAAGCAATCCTGTTCAACATTTAACGCTATTTCTCTATATCTAGAGTAAAAAACATACAAGTGCTACACAAACTCTGTGATCATTATTGATAAACACCAGGGAGGTCTAGAAACAACCAGTGAGTGCAAATCCACCATTAGGGATGATGAGTTTCCTGACCTGACTGCATTCTCTGTACACAAAACCTTGGTAGCAGCCATGAACAGCAGCAGTGCCCACTGCAGTTGCAAACACTTCCCCGTCCCCACTCCAAATGTTTAGTCTTGGATCTACATTGCCAGATCTCAGGCTACTCTTCTTTCCTATTTTAGTGCTGTTCACCAATTGCACTGGGTTGGAAGGGATCCTCAAAATCATCTTGGCCAATCTCCCTGCAGTC
The DNA here is from genome assembly GCA_013400475.1 of Tricholaema leucomelas. Lineage (NCBI taxonomy): Eukaryota > Metazoa > Chordata > Aves > Piciformes > Lybiidae > Tricholaema lacrymosa > Tricholaema leucomelas. The sequence continues at coordinate 1,095,780 of WAAF01002160.1, forward strand.
AGCAGGGATACCTCCAACTAGATCAGGCTGCCCAGGACCATATCAAGTTTGACCTTGAATGACTCCAGGGATGAGGCCTCAACCACATCCCTTGCAACCTGTCCCAGTATCTCACCAGTCTCACAGTAAAGAACTTCTTCCTGATGTCCAACCTAGATCTACCCTGCTCCAGTTTCAAACTATTGTCCCAAGCCCTTCTAAACAGTCGCTTCCCAGCCTTCCTGTAGGTCTCCTTCAGATACTGAAATGCATATGAATCCATCTGTATTTAAACCAGAAAACTCCATCTGGAACATAACTTGAGATACAGGGCAATATTTTTCCTGTTGGTGATCCTGCTCAGCATGCATCTGTATCAACATACTGCTCTTCATTACAAAAACAATAAAACCCAAACACTGAGAGAGCCAAGAGCAGGGGTTGCTGTTCCTTATCAAAAGCTGAGCTTGGCCATAATACTATTCATATGAAAACTGATATAAAACCTCCTGGGTATCGTGATGTTCTTTATATTACAGTAAGTTCAATATATTAAGGATGCAGAAAAAACTCATTTGGGACTGCAAAGCAGCCAGGACTCCTTGCAGATTCCCCAGGAGCTGAAACAACAGCAAATCACAGCAGCTCTCCCAAGTGGTGCAGAAGTAAAATAACCCTGCATATCAGCATCAGCATTCATCCAAGGCAGCACAGAGTGCTTTATAAATTCTGGTAAGTGTAAACCTTATCAATCTCTCCAGTTTTACAGGTGGTTTGTCATTACCATTCCTCACAGAGACATATGCAGTGCTGCACATCTGGATGTAACTTCACCCTGTTCCAGACATGTCACCCTCCATGGGGATGCAGGAGCACAGTCAGGTCACAACCCAGCACAAAGCTCCTGTGCCAGCTACACAGATCTCTCATCTCTGCAGGGCCAGCAAGATCTCCAACAGAGACAGCATGTAGTCCAACAATCTCTTTGCAGAGCAGCTCAAGACCACAGCAACAATCTCACGCCAGGATCCTCTTTGCTAAAGCAAACACAACAAGGGTGAGGACATGTAGCCTGTTACCTAGCCAAAGAAATGTGCAGAACTCCATGTTCAGCTTTCATTCTGTCATTCCATAATATTTCATCATCTGTACACAACAGGCATGTAAATAACTTTCAGCAGTGCATGGAGGTCTATGCTGCCAAACAGGAGCATTTGTCCTTGTTCCCTGCACCCACATCTCAGAGAAAGCAGGGTAAGGACCCCATCATCCCACTATCCATGCTGCAGAGATGCTCAAGACTCACAATAACTCTACTGTTTGAGATTTGTCCATCTTAGCACGAATTAGGAAGCCCAGGAAAGAGGCTTACTGACTGAACAACAAATCCAGAACTGGCTGAGGCAAGTTCTGCCACAAGATTCCTTAAACCACCTGGCTTTCCTGAGGCTTTGCAAATCAACCAAACTCCCACCAGCTCCTCTCATCATTTCATCCACAGCAGAGAAACTGCATCAGTGTCTCTTCAGGTCTCTGCTGTATGAGTGAGCACTGGTGCTTGGCCTCTTGCTGCTGGTGGGGAACGGGAACCCCTTTCCATGGAGCTCCAGTGTATGGCTGCCAGAGATGGCTTCAGCTACAACAGGTTTTTCTTTAAGATACTGTATTTCTTTGCCTCAGCCCTGGAAGCATTCAGGGCCAGGTTGGATGAGGGCTTGAGTGCACAGGTCTAGCAGGAATTGTCCTTGCCCATGGCAGGGGGGTTAGAACTACATGATCTTTAAGGTCGCTTCCAACCCAAACCACTTTATGATTCCACAAATTATCTCCAGGCAGAAGGAGATCCTGGGAAGAGGCCTACCTAAGGAAGAGGCTCAGCATATCCCTGCAGGAAGAAGTAGTCCCTTAATAGTCTTAGCATGATATTAGCACAGATTCCAGCATCTTCCTCCACTGCAGGTACAAGCCCATGGAACTAGAGAGCTGTTAGATCTGGCACAAAGAAGGTAGAACAACTCTCTAAGGAGATGTCATGAAATCCCTAGATGTTGTTATCATTTTGTTTTAGAATATCAGCATAAGATTTATTTCCCATTCCACTCCAGCAAAGACAAACCATTTATCTGTCACACATTCAGATGGCATGAGCCCATTGCACCAGTTATTGCCCATCAGGTACACAAGCTGTATTAGGAACTTGATGTGGTAGCAACAGCATCACTTCAGATGCAACACGACACAGACCACATTGTGTACAGAGCTGGAGGGGAGAAGGGGAATGTTTCCCACCATTTCCATCCTCAGAAAGAGTCCTGAAGAAATTGATGAGCCCTCTAAGGGCATGTGGGTCAATGAAACCTGACTCTAAAGCAGCTGATGCCACCACCAAGAACCGTCCACTAAGCATGCTTTGCCTCCATTTTCCAGACATTCAAAGGCACAGAGAGCTGTCAAAAGCATCCCAGCCAAGCACAACTACCATCATTATCTACAAGGAGACACAGTGGAGGGTGAAAGCTTCTTTGCTTCTTTGAAGTTTATTTATTCCAGTGAAAATGTTATCAGAAAAGACCAATTTTCAAGCCAGCAGGAGCAGCTCCTCCCCTCCACTTCCCACCCCTCCCCCCAAAACCACACATAGCTCTTCTCTGGACTATAAAACACTAAGATTCAGAGCAAGATCTTAAACCTCAGCAACCCATAGCTCAAGTGACAGCCAGTTCCTGCCTCAGATTCAAGTTGCGCCATCTTTATGTGCTTCATAGAGAAAATGATCTTAACATCTTAGTGTTCAGACTCATTGGGACAGCAGAGTCACACTGTGAGCTGCATCAGACAGCTGCCACCTCCTCATTTAGTGACCCACTATAGATTTCTCATTTTACTACTATTTTTTTGCCTTCATCGATAAAAAGAAACTCATCTAGAAGCAGGGCACATATCCAGGAACACCCACAACAGCTCAGCCACAAAACCAACAGGCTGTAAAGTGAAGGCATTAATGACCTAATGCAGTACAAAGCTTGCTGTGTAATAATGCTGTGGATAAATAACAGACTGCAGAGATCATTAAAGCCAATCAAAAGTATGGATTAGCCCATAAAATCTCTTTAACATCTCCAATATTCTGATACATGGAAAGAGCAACTCCAGGCAGCAAGTGGATGCAGCAATGTTGGGCTTTGTGTCTCTGCCATAGATGTTTGCTTCCACTATTACATTATCACAGAAATCTTTTCACATAGGAGTCCTCCACATGAAGGCATGTAGCTGGTTATTGAGGCCATATTTCTGCCATATGATTCCAAAGAGGCCAAATCCAGCACAGCTGCTTTGCCAAACTTATTCTCAGAACCCCAGTCCCATTCTGTGACTCTACCAGCACATCCTGGCATCTCTATGCAGACTTCACCTACCACTCCTGGAGGGCATATGGAGCAGCAATAGGTATGGACACACAGCTCAGAAACCCATCATGGTGGGTGTTGAAGGGGACCTCTCGTGATCATCCAGTCCAACCCCACTGTTAAAACAGGGTCACCCAGATCAGGTTGTCCAGGATCACATGTAGGTGGAGTTTGAACCTCTTCAGAGAAGGAGACTCCCCACATGTACAACTCCACACTTGCCCTAGCTGAAGTTTAGGAGGTTCTCCTCTGCCTAACTCTGCAGCCTGTCCAGGTTTCACTGAACAGCAGCACAGCCTCCTACATCCACAAAACCTGCTAATACTAACAGACATTATGTCTGCTAAAGGGCAGACATCAAATTCCAACTCAAAGAGTGTGTTTGTGGTCTGTCTTCCCATTCATGTGCCAAGGGAGATTCAGGTTATGTATTAGGAAAAAATCCTTCACAGGAAGAGTTGTCAGGCATTGGAACAGGCCCAGGGAGGTGGTAGAGTTTAAAAATGTGTGAATGTGGTGCTGAGGGACATAATTTAGTGGTAGTAGCTTAACTGTAGTGGTGGGGTTGTGAGTTCTAGGCAAGTGGTTGGACTTGATCTCAAAGGTCTCTTCCAACAGCAACAGTTCTATGATTCTATGATTTCACAGGAGAGCAAGCTTTAGAGCCCAGCAAGCTATATTCTATGCTCATATATTCTCTAGATGAAGAACAGGATTGGTTTGCCTACTGTCTTTTAGGAGAGATGCACTAGCAAGGAAGCTAAAATGAGACTCTTCCAGGAAAGACTTCATTTTACCTTGCAGAAGATCAGCTCATTTAAGTCACTTTGCAGATGTTAATAAAAGCAATTCCTTAAGTTGCTCTTTAGTATAAGAGGTGTCTGGTAGAGCAAGTAAATTCAGCAATTAATATTAGCCATAACCTTAATGCAACAATTTTTCTTAAAGAATTTTTTTCTTTTAAGGACCACAACTTGTGCTGAAAGCACATTTCCATTTTATTACCCCTAAATGCTCAACTACCATAACTAATGCTTGATTAATAAATAGCTTTCTACTGCTGCTGCTTTAAACCTCACAATTTATATGCAATTCTCTCTTAACATTAAGTATTGCTCCTTCTTCAGCAGTAACATCAGAATAAAAGGATCAAAATAAGAAAAAAAAAAGTTTAATTCATGGTGTCTCATAAGCCACAGTTTATTGTTCCAGCCAAGCTCATTAAATGCTGGGTAAAGCCATAAAGTTTATAGATCTGATTTAAAACTGAATTTGGGGGACAAAAGAAACTTAGGAGTTCCATTTGGCCAATATTCCACATCTCTGCTGGACACATCCATATCAGAGAAAAAAAATATTCATGCTAGTGGGATATCCTGACCTTATCCCACCTCTAGAACCTCAAATCAACCTCAGGGTGACAGTGTTTGGGGAGAGCTGCTTTGTTTTTTTCCTGCTGTTGGGCTTTGTGTTTTGTTTGGTTTTGAATTCTGGGAGGGTAGTTTAATTGTTTTCTTTCTTTTGTGGTATGGATTTTGTGGGTTTTGGTTTTGAGGACGTTTGGTTGTGGGGGTTTTGGAGTGAGATTTTGATTGTTGGGGGGTTTGTGGTTTGAGGGTTTGGATTGTTGAGGTTTTTTGTAGGTTTGGAGTTTGAAGGCTTTTGGTTGTATTTTCATGTGGATTTGCAGTTGAGGGTATTTGGTCGGTGGGGGTTTTTGTGGGTTTTGGGGTAGATTTTGTTGGGATTCCTATTTGGGTTTTCTTGGGGTTTTTGGGGGTGATTTTTTTGTGTTTTTTTGGGGGATTAATTAGCACTCAGACACTATTTTTCCCTCTTTTTATTACTTAGATTTTGAACACGCCAGTAACTCACCAAGTTTGTAGCTATTGAAGCATGAAAGCTTTGGGACTTACTTGAATTCAAATGAAACATGGTGTATAATATTTGTTTGCTTCCAGGCCTTCACAATGGAGCCTTCAGGGGGGAAAAAATTGCAAAAGAAAATACAAATTGAACTTCAAAGCTATTAAAAACAGATTCTGGCTAGAGGCCTTACCTGAGGTGGCTGCTTTTTCAAATGCAAATATCTGACACATTTAACTGTGGATGAAGCAAACCTCAAGTTCTTTCTCTTGCTTCAAACATTCTCTCCTCAAATCCCATTTCCTAAACTCTTATGCTTTTCAGGTGGCAGCTGATTTAGCAGCTCCAGCTTGGGTTTCTTTTTTGAGATAAGCAATGCTCAGGCTGGGAGCTGCAGTACCACTCCCCAGAATCACCTTTTTTGCTCTCCAGCTTCACACTTGTGGTGGTCCACAAAACTCAAGAAGTTAAATCTTGCCTGGCCCCAATTGTGCACATTGCACCAGAGGTCAAAGTAAACAAATTTGGTTTTCAGTTGAAATTATTTCAGCAGAGCTCAGATTGTGTGATAACACAATGGCAGAAACTCACTAATGGACAGAATAAGAGTCTTCCAGTTTGGCTGGTTTTAAAGCACAATACTGCAGTCAATGGATATCTGAGTGCAGCCAAAGGAAGGAAGGCAGAACTGACAGTGAAGAATCAACTCCTGTTCTGTTTCTTCAAGATGTCAGAGGTTAGAACCTACTGCACAGCAACTGTGGACCCAGCTCTCAATTTGGATTTAATTTTGTAATACCTTCTTCTGAGTTATGCTTCAAAACCGATTAGGAACAAGCTATTCTTCTGCAAATGCTTATAACACGAAATGCTTTCTCACAAGTCACAGAGCCTTATAACCCTTTGGCTAGATGTAGAGATACATCATAAAAATTAAAAAATAAAAAAATCCACCCTCATAATCACAGTCTTTTTATCTTGGCAGGTTCTACCCAAGTGCTCAGCAGTCTGAATTCTCCACTGCTATCAATAGTGTTAACAACTAATAGTCTGTAATTTTTCAGAACTCCTTTCAAGCCTTTCAAGAACTTACTTGTATGAAATATTAACAAGAAAAATGTTGTGAAGTACTAATAAATTTGCCTCTCTCCAAACTCTAACAGAGATAAAGAAGCTGTGCAGCAAGTTTTCAAGTTTCTCTTTTGATTCTGCTGGTCTCCAGGATATTGCTTGGTAACAGCATCTCACAATTCAGCAGCTCAATTACACTAACATCCTGCAAAGCAATAGCATCTGGGCAGACCTTCAGACATCTCAAATCACAAGCATCCTCCATGGCCATAACCAGGTGTACCACAGAATCACAGTCACAGAATGGTAAGTGATGGTCAAGTCCTACTCCCCTGCCAAAGCAGGATCATCTAAGGCACATCACACAGGACACATCCAGACGGGTCTTTCAAGTCTCTAGAAGAGACTCCACAACCTCTCTGGGCAGTCTGCTCCAGCACTTCAGCACTCTCACAGTAAAGTTTTAACTCATGTTGTGGTGGAACTTCCTGGGTTCCAGTTTGTATCCAATGACCCTTATCCTACGACAGGAAACCACAGAAAAGAGTCTGTCCCCTCCTTCTTGACACTCACCCTGCAGATATATATAAATATTAATAAGATCTCCTCTCAGTCTTCTCCAGACTAAACAGTCCCAGATCTCTCAACCTTTCCTCATGTGAGAGATGTTCTAGTCCATTAATCATCCTTGTAACCCATAGCCATTCACAGAATCACAGGTAGTGGGGGCTGGAGGCAACCTCTGAAGATCATCTAATCCAACACTCTGATAGAGGAGAATTACCTAGAGTGAATCACACAGAAACATGTCCTAGGTGACCCTGATTTAGCAGAGGGGTTGCACTAGATGATTCTCAGAGGTTCCTACCAACCCCCATTGCTCTAAGACTCTGTGTAAGCAGTTAGCCACTTCCCAAAGACAAGCAGTCAACTTGATGAATGTATTGAGCTGCCTAAAGATGCAGAAAAGTACCCAATGAGAGCTGTTGAAATCCTTTGAGTAACTCAAATTTAGTCTCTCATCTACATACCCAAGTCTCCTGCAAGTCCTGCACATCTGGCAACAGAACTGGTCCAAAAGCAAGTGAAAAAAAGAGCATTTCTGCTAGTGCAAAATGTTCTCTTTCTACTGCAGGGCACCTTTGCTCAAGGTTAAAAAAGCAGTTCCATATGCAGGCAATGCACCTTCAGTCATAAGCATGCAATAATAGAGAACATCCATTTTCCATCGACAAGCACACAAAACTAAGGTGTCTGCACATTTAATTGAGATTATGGAGGAAATTAATTATAAGATTAACAATTCCCTAAAGTGATGTGACAGAGCAATACCCATAACTGCAGTACAGGCTTGACAGAACTTTAAGGTCATCAAAAAAAAAAGTGAAATGAAAGCACATGTGAATGAAAAGTAAGTGACATGTGAAACTCCTGGAATGAGATAGTCATCAAATAGGTTTCTGGCTACCAGAAGTCCTACAATTTAAGTGATGTTTCAAAATGTGTACAAATAAAGCAGCAGACTGAGATTAACCTCAGGTAGGCAGAAGCAAGGAAAGGGAAGGACTCATCAGGTGGGTGAAGAGCTAATCCTACAAGAGCTGTAAAATAAATAATCCAAATTGCTCACTGTTATCTGTAGGTTGCCTGTTGTAATTCAGTATAAGTTCTTATACTGCAAAATTTGAGGAGAGAAAAATCCATTACAGGTCTTCTGTATATCCTGCTCCAAGGGTTCTTTGTCTAAGAGAACCATATTTTCATATAATTGCTCAATGTTTTCAATATAGTCTTTTAATACAAGGTTGTGTTGAGAAAGTCAGATGGAGAGAAAGGTTTGGGCACTATTTCTACAGTCCAGTTCTTCAGCTTTTCTGCCTACACAGATGAGATGACACAGCAAGGGAAGATAATCCTTCCATACAAAGTGTTAATAAACTTTTAATCATAAAATGTTTCTCCAGGCATCAAATCTTGCCCCACTGAGGACAAAGGAGTTACCATTAACTTTAGTGGAACTGAGACAAAGCCTCCAGCTATATATTTTGTAAAAATTACATTACTATTAGAGTTGACTCCCAACAGAAATTACATTCCTACAAGCGCCTATCCAATACTCACGACCTCCAAAACACTTCCAGATATTTTCTTCTTGCTTCCACTCACAAGAACAGAGAGTTTATTCTCTCCAGGTGCTATAGCAATTAAGACAAATAATTGAGATTATTTCTTCTTCCTGTAGGCTTACATCAGGAGTTGCACACAGGGGCTCTATTTTAAAAGCAAACCTTCGATCATTCCAAACTTGGCATCTCCAGACACAAATCCTGGTGCAGTAAGGTGCAGAGTTGCACTGGAGAGGCCAGATTTAGCCTGGAGCATCCCTTCTTGGAAGCAGCTGAGCACATCATCAACTGGCTTGATATCAAGTGGAGTTAGCTCCTGTTTCAAAAAAAAGCACTAAAGAGGGTGTTTTGTGCTCAGAGATGAAGCACATAAATCATACTTCAGTTCTACCTACATGCCAGGAAGACCTGATTTCCCCTCCCCAACCCTGTGCTTTCGCTGTGCCCAACTTACAGGCAGCCTGGGGAAGGAAGAGTTCCAGCAAACATTGAGTTTGAAACCACCTAATAAAACATTATGCAATTCTATATCACATGCACCACACAAGTGCAGCCACATTAAATGCAGCAGGTATGACTTGTCTAAGACAATGGCCACATACATGGCTTTCAGTCTAAGTCATCATCCAATACAGTTAAGGGACTTTTAGTACCAGACTCGGTAGTTAGGTAATGGTTAGACTCAGTCTTAAAGGGTCTTTTTCAACTGAAATGATTCTGATTCAGTGTAATGAAATCTCTTTGATGCCTGATAACTGTTGAAAGCAGCCATGCACAGGTTTTGCAAGACCAAGGAGCATGTCCAGCTTATCCTCATTGAGCTTCAAAGCCAAAAGACATTTTTAGACTTTTTTAATTGAATGGAATGCTAGGTCTACCCAAAAAAGAAAGTCAGGAATCATGATCAAGATTTGCCATAATAGTCTCCCATCTCTCTGATGCTGCCTGGTGAAATACCAACCATTCAGACTGTGGTACAAGTAAATTTGGGTAATGTATCATTAGAATATAGTTTTCCTCAAGAACTGTTACTTTTAGGTGAATCCTAGCCCTCTGGCAAGCCCAGTATCTCCTTTTACCATAAACCAAAACCTTTGGTCTGTTATCCTGAGTTTATATCCAGCTCACACAAAGATTACATCTGGAAAAAAAAAAAATGAAAACCAGCTGCCCAGCAACACAGCAATCAGCTTTTTCCATAGAAAATTCACTTTTCTTTTGCATTTCTAAACCCCACTTTCCTCAGTCAGCCAAAGCCATGTTCCACGTATCTCCAATATTGAGTGGTTATTCATCAAAGAACCCAAGGGCAGGAGGGAGTTAGGCAGCATATCTATATTGCAAGATGCTTGAGTTATCCAAAGCAGCTTCAAACAAGAGTCCAAACACTAAAAACAGTGAATTAACCATGTTAGGTTCTCTGTTCTATGAGCTAGACAGATGATTTAAAGCTATTACCCTACACAGCAGACAGCAGAAGGTACATTTTTCACAACTCACCCAGAAAAGTCCTACCTAATTCTGTTCTAATTAATATTTGCTTTGCCTTTTGTTTAGGGCTTTACACATTAAGTGGTAGAAAATCAAAAGGGTGCACACAGCAGTGAGTTGCTCCTCCAGCTTATGTCACTGTGCTAACATAGAAGTGTTTCTGTGCCTAACTAAAAAAAAAAAAACATTAAGAAAGAGCACTAGATTTTTAAATGCCAGCTAGAGACACTGTGGTCTGCAGACATTTCTGTTATTTACAAGCAAGGAGTCATCTAATTTCTTCTGCTTTTTAGCTAATCTGTCCCTCTTCCCAAAGATCTGCATTCCCATAGCTGACAGTTTCTTAGTGCTGTGACTTCTAGCACCTTGGGCCTTACCTGACACCCCTCAGAATCACTTTTATTGTGCCACAGGCTGGGCTACGCTGACATGCATAACCTGGATGTGACACAGATAAACTACAAATTAATCCAAATCATCAGATTGGTCTTTTCCACCTGCTGCCTCTTGACTCTTGCAGATGCAATGCTGGCATTCAGACACTCAGTGAGACCTGTGGACAAGCAGGACATCTCTTTTGCTATCATGAAGTCTGGGGTATGCACAGAACAAGCAAGGAAACAAATCTGGGGGGGGGAATTTTTTTGCCTACGCAGCTCAAAGGCACCAACTGGGACAACCTGCCGACTCAAACAGAAGTGGAATCCTCATTTCCCCCTCCTAAGGCTGCTTTGCTCTCTCATGCAGGACACACCTTTTTGTGCAATGTGTCCCTGGGGGCTGTGATGATGGGTTAGCCAATTACACAGGGAGAAGAGGAATTTGATGAATGGATCATTTTTGGTGCACTCTGCACTTTTGACTCATAAATTCCACTGAAAACAAGGTAAATGGAGCATAACTTATTAATGAACAGAGCTCTAAATATCAAATGATCTGCTGTGAATCATCAGCTGGAATTGTAGAGCCTTCATATCACGCTAGTTATAGCATGCTGCAGTGGTTCAGCAATGGACAAACTCCCCAGCTCCATGGCAAGTCTCACAGGATAATCTAGGAAATAACACCCTGCTGTATTTAAAACAAGGCACAGCAAGGAGCTTGCAAAACCTTCAAACTGCGACTTCTGGAAAGGGTGATCTTGCAAGCTTCACCTTGCATTGCAAGCCTGAAAGCACCACTAAGCCCATGATGGATCATGAGCCTTGCAAGAGGCACATGCACCTTAAATCTCACCCAGAAGCTAGGGGAAATTCAGACAGTTCCAAAGGACTAAAAAAAATGCTCCATACAGTGAGGTAACTTGGAAGCAAGAGCTGCATCACTTCTAATCCTTCACTGGTGGGTAAAATGATACCAGGTTAGGGTGTCTGCTAAGAGACAGATTAAACCTGATGCACAATATTGACTATTCTGAGAGGGCATCTCAGAGCAAGGCAAAGAACATGACAGACCTCCATTTTCCACCTTTCTAATGTTTTATATTAAAGTTGGAAAAGCAACACAAAAGAATGTTGGACACACTCTTCTTAATGTCCTCCAGGACACCACTGGCCTTCTTGGCCTTGAGGGCACATTGCTGGTTCATGGGGAACTTGTCCATCAGCACTCCCAGGTCCTTCTCCACAGTGCCATTTTGCAGCAGCTCAGCCCCTCACCTGTATTGCTACAGGAGGTTATTACTTCCCAGAAGCAGGACTCTACATTTACCCTTGTTGAACTTCATGAGATTCTCATCCACCCCAACTCTCCAGTTTGTCCAGGTCTTTTCTACCTAATCTATTGTTGTGGCTTTTAAAGAGAGCAGACAGAAATGAAGCTCTCAAACGAAATTGGAGAAAAAACTCAGAATTATATTTGGAGAGAGATACAGAGAAGACATTACAAAGCAATTACCGCATCCCTGGCAACCCCTCTTGAATTTTCCCCCAAGACAAAAACTAAATCTATAATCCCAAGTGCTCCAATCCTCCCCCCCTGCCCAATGCCTCTGCCATCCGAAAGGCCTAAACACAAGCCTCTGGAGGCCCCAAAACAGGCCTACTGCTTACATGTTTTTCCCGATAAAGTGGCTTCTGCCAGACACAGGGCAGGAGGAGGAGGAAAGGGGAACGAGCTGGCCTCGCTGCTAAGTTTATAAAGAGATAGCAGAATTATGAGATTGAATAATAATTTTCTAGTCCCCAGAGGATTATTTTTAACCTTATAGTCTCAACCTGGGACATCTATTCTAAAGTGTTCTTAATCAGTCAGCTACAACTTTGCCTCTTGGTACCAAGCTCCACTTAGCCGTGTGCTATAAAAATATCTTTAAAGAACGTTTTCCTTTCCTCTGTTTTGACAGAAGCAATAATAATAGTGCCCATTTACATTCTAAGAGCCCTTTCTTCCTACATGTATAGGAATATGTCATCTTTCAAGTGGCATCCCTCTAAACAGGCTTGAAGTAAGTTTACCCTGCAAACTTATCTCTTCCTGCAGCAATACCCTCTCTGTATTCTCCCTTTCTCCCTGCCCTTGTGCACATAATTTTTTCAAATCCAATGCCTGCAAAAATTTCAACTAGTGGACAGCAATTAGAACATAAAAGCAAAATAAACTACCAGAGCTTGATGCTGGGTCATAGGCAGGAATGTCAATAGAAAGTTTCTTTAGGTGAAATTGATATTTAAAATACACCTATTAGACTGTTTTTGCAGAAAGCTCTGAGACTACCCTCTTATCAACCACTCATAAGGCTTCAACCTCACCTGCCATGCAGAGCAAGTTTCTAGAGACTGCTACATAAAGCAAAAATAACCAAAGAGGTTATTGCAATCTGACTGAAAAAGCAACTGAAGAAAATAAATAAAATTGTCCGCTGCTGTGAGCAGAGAGAAAAACTTCCTATCAGCAAGACAGGAAGTGGTGGAGTCACTGCCCCAGAGGTAGTCAAGAAGTGTGTGGACATGGCACTTTGGGACATGATTAGTGGTCATAGTGGTCTTTGATTCAATGTTGGATTCAATGACCTTAGACTTCTTTCCAACACAAACAATTCTACGATTCTACAATTCTAACTCTTCAAAGACCCATCTGGATGCATTCCTGTGTGACCTCTGCTAGATTCTATGGTCATACTCTGGCAGGGGGGTTGGACTCAACGATCTATGAAGGTCCCTTCAAACCCCTAACATCCTGTGCTCCTGTGAACTGCCATCAAAGGGAGCTGGGAATCACCTTCCCAAGTCAACAAGGGAATGGAGCTACTGAGGCAAATCAATATTTACCGCTTACTGATATTATGACATATTAATGAGTAATAATTAAAGCTAATAATTCAGAGATCAGCAGGATTTAACTCTTTACTGCTTGACCTTGCTATTTTTATACAACTTCAACTTCAGAACTTCAGGTAGATCTTTCTGGAGGTACTGTCACTGCTAAATGGAAAAAGGGCCTACTCATTTTGTCATCTTCAAATGATTCTTTCATAAGTGCCCTGAGACAACACAGTGTCCATTTAGTTAACACTGGCTTCTAATTCCCAGTGCTGATGTGCAGAAAGTGTTTTCTGCTGGAGACAGAAGGGAGCAGGGTAAGGATGAAATTACCCATCTATTTGAGTAATGTGAATGCTTTACTGTGGTGTCCCCTTCCACAATTGTCCCTGCCTCCAGCAGTAGCACCTTGACAGGAGGGAAAATAGTGTTAATGCCTTAAATTGAAGAGCGAGGTTACATGGACTGCCTCCCCCAGACAAAGTGTATTAACTACTGAGAAACCCCACTTCTCTACAAAATGAGAATTAAAAAGTCACTAGCCACTACCAGCAGAAAACAAATGACATCCCTAGAGCCATCCAGTACCTGCACTTTGTCCACAGATGCTGCTGAGAGCCAAAGCCACACGTGAGAAATTAGATCTCACAAGCAGCTATTTCATTTGCAAAGATGCAGGGAGACAAAGTACTCTCAACCCTGGCCAAGAAACCTCTGTTACATCACCTGTCTCACTCCAATCGATCCCTTTCCTCTCACCTAAGGGAGAGATACATTCATTCAATGTAAAAGTACAAGAGAAAAGGAGACAGAATACCATGATGAAAACAAAACAAAACAAAACCAGCCAAACAAAACACACACACAAAACCAAACAAACAAAGAAACAAATCCAAAACAATAAAGCTAAACCCTCAAAACACAAATGAACTCATCACAAGTAAGCAATCATCTTAAAGATCTCTTTGGAGGTGCTAAATTACCAGAGATGGTATCAGGGAGAATTTACCAACTCTCCTTATGTATATTTTGGTGATTTCAGGAGTGGTCACTTGTGCCAAAATAAGTCTTTCTAGTCCATTCCAAAGACTGTCTCATTCTTCATCTGTTGGATCATGTCTAACACAGAAAAATGCAGCTTCCCATAGCAGCAGCAGGAGGTGCTATGTGGATAGCTGGTGAAAGCATTCCTAACACAGGAACTCCCCACTTCCCTCCAATACCATCAAGTGTTTTGCACAGCACCACTTGACAGTGCTGTGCTGCTACAAACACAACAAATAGACTCTGAAAAAACAGAAATTCTTTTTCTTTCCCTTTTTGTGTTTAGAATAATGGCTTCTCAACAAGCTGAATGGAAAGCTGTATTAATGTGTTTCCATGGGCAAAGCTGGAGAAGGCTGTAAATTGCTTTGCTTAATGGACTCAGGAATTCAGTTATCCATTTGGAAATTCCAGACCTTTAAGCGAGACCGACTTAAATGGCCCCCAAGAAATGCAGGCACATGGTTCCACAGCTCTGTGGAGATCACTGTTTATGTCTGTTGAATTTGATGGAGCAAATGCCTTTTGGAACAGAGGAACACCAGCATTTCCCAGCCCTCTGGCATAAAGGCAACAACAGCCCTCCTCCCACCAAGGCATTCTGAAGCCTTTCCATCCTTCAGGGCTCCACATCATTTCTATACGCACGGAAAACAACAACAATCGGAAGAATCAGCAGGCATCCACATCTGGCTCTAAATGCAGGGTAATGACCAACAGCTTGAGTGGTTTGGTGGGTTTTTAAAAGATATTTAGGGGGAAATCAACTCACTGGGTTGTTTTCCCTGCCACAAGCTGTGACTGCCCAGGAGGAGGTGAGGGACAGAACCGTCCATGCCAGGCCACCACCTTCCATGCCTACAAAGCCACCATGGAGCCTGATGAAAGCAGACGTTGTGCTGGGTGTGGGGAATGCAACATCTGCAGAGGAGTGTTCACTGGTATGTGCTACCTCTCACCATGCACTGAGCTGTGTTTGCTTGGGAGGGAAAAGCCTAGGCCAGAGCCTGGTCTCCAGAACAGGCTGGCAGAGGCACACAGCCCTGGCTCCTATGGGCAGCATCCATCAGTCACAGGTGATGGGGCTTGCATACATGAACTGGAGATGAAAAATTCAGTCTGCTGTGTCTGCTCTGGTGTTCACAGGCCAAAGGTGATGCCCATTTTTCTACTGCAATTAACTAGCTCCACTTGGATTCATATTTTTAAACATCCAAGTTAAAGTGCTAACGTAAGTGTGGTGATCTTGGCTGGCCTGGCTGCCAACTCAGATTAGATCATCTCATCTGTGAGCAGATTAGAAGATGAGGGTAGGAACTGATGTGAAAGCTGCTTTCCAGCCCCCTCAACTTACTGCTTCGTATGCTGAGGCACAAAAAGAGATGTAACATCATGTAACATCTCTGTCTCACCATGGGACAGCGAGGCATGTGCCAACCCCAAATCTCAACCCATCAAACCCTGACTGTGAAATAAATACATCCAAGAGGCACATTGCCTGCCCGTACCAGTGGGCTACAAACTGCTTCCACACCAAACAATTTGGATAGAAAAGGGAGATTTAACCTACATCTAAGAAAGAAATCTTTTATGCTGATGGTGGTAAAACCCTGGCCTAGGTTGCACAGCCCTTTCTCAACTAGATTTTGGGATCCTGCAAATGGTGCAGGATAAACAAAGACTATTTGTTCTGAACAGATGCATCCTATGAGGAAAGAAGTATAAATAAATGAGGAAAAAAACCAACAGGTGACATAAAGTTATTTTCAGTTTTTGTAAAGTATAAACCATGCCAGAAAGGACAAGTTCTAGGTCTGATTACTGCTAATTTACAGAAATGTGCAAACACACACCCTGATACCAATAATAAAACACACATATTCACAGCTATGACCTAAACCAGGTCTAAAACACACTGAAAAGACTTAATCCTTCTCTCTCCTGTGCTCACAGGGATTTTATTTAATTTTTTTTTCCTGTGAAAATTTAAAGGGGGGGCAGGGGGAACCAAAATCAATTCCAGGATTAGATCCTGAAAACCAGATTCCAGCTGGGAGCTTGGGCACCTGCAGAGCAGCATTTATAAATGAAAGCACTGACATGACTTTAAACACAGTGTCATCAGAAACTTAATTATACAGCAGCAAGTCTCTAATTGGAAGTCACAGAGCAATATATTGGCTGTGTCATGTTGTTTGACACTCTCCAAACTGCTTTCCCAGGGTTGTTTGTGTTATCTGTCTCAGGTTTGAACAGTGGTGTTTGTTTGCAGGCTGTGGTGGGATTAGCCCTATTTATCTTCATGGGCTTTGTTTCCTTGAACACAGATTCAATTCACATGGATTTGTTTCAGTGTGCCAGGAAAAGCCTTTTCCCAGTCCAGAAGCAGCCTCCTCCCTGGCCAAGAGCATGTTTGCACTGGGCTAAGCAGTGTACCTTGAGCATCAAAAAAATCCTACCATGAGCTTAGAAACACCAGCTTTCATAGAATCATAGAACTGTTGAGGTTGGAAGAGACCTTTGAGATGATCAAGTCAAACTGCTCGCCTATGGCTCACAATCCTACCATTATTGCTAAGCTTTGACCCCAAACACTTCAGTGCTCCAAGCTGCAGGGCAGCTGCAAGCACAGGCTAAGCATTGCCAAGAAGAAAAGCAGGCTAAAGAGAAATGAGTTGCTTAATATCTCCATTAGAGGGCCTGGGGAGCTCATTTTTACTTCCCAGTTACCTTTGTGTGTACCCACACACTATATTCCTTGATTTTATTCTACTTCATTAAACATGCTCTTCAGTAGCTTCTCCAATTTACCTGTCTGGAAGCTGCTGAGTCCTGACTTAAGATACCCTATGGCATCTCTGCAAAACTAAGACTGAGAATGAGGGGCAATTGAGGTTTCCTTTGTAAGGATTTAATATTCAACTCCCAATTGCTTAAAGCACACCCATATTCTGACTCTGTCATCTTTCGTGCTGTACTGTGGAGGATATCTCCTCTGGTTTCTAACTGATCACATCACACAGCAGCCGTTGTCCTTATCTTTATGTCCTTTAACAGCTGGGACCTCTAAAAAAAACCATTTTCATAGCTACATATTGTGAGAGGCTTAGTCTAAAGAAAGCTGGCATAAAATTAATAGTTTGGAGACTCTTTAAAATACCATTAATTAAACAGTGAGAATATATGCAGTGCTATTGCATAGTGATCCTGCAATGGAAACAGTCCTGTAGGGGTGGAAATAAATCATGTTTCACTTCAAGTCTGTAGAAACCCATACAATGAGCAGGTGGGATGCAGGAGAGGCCTGGAAGTGTACATGAAAGAGAAATGTTTAGAGGGAGGAAAGCCTGTGTTGGAGAAACATCTACCTCTGATAAATCAATTTGAAAGGTTTAAATGCAATGTGGTGCGGTAGAAATTAATAACTGTTATGAATTATGACTATCATTTTCTGTATGAATTTTCATTAATATTCAAAAATTCAGGAAAATTCCCCAAGATTCTTTGGATTTTCAGTCAACAGGAAGTAGCTGCACAAAGGGTATGTATGAACACAGAATTAAACAGTTTAAACAATCAGAACTTGGAAAAATAAGAATGCAAAACCAGGAAGAGTCTAAGTATGTTTATGGAGTCTTAGCATTAACTCCAGCACATGTACTCATGACACTTCAGTCCCTGAGTAAGTATCCTGCACGAAGATACTTCCAAAACTCATGATAATGATCCCAGAGTAAAATACAAAATATTCTAGGCAGAAGGGAGGAGAGAAGAACTGAGTTGCTGCTGCTGAGCTGCCAATGCAGGCTGCAAACACGTAGCTGCCGTGAGCTGCAAATGGAGTGCTGCTCTCTGTGGAGGGTCAGTGCAGAAAGGTGGTTTCTAAATCACTCCCTATTCAATACATCATTTTGAAAATCAAACTGGCCAATAGGCACTAGCACCACTGTTCTGGCCAATGAATTCAAAGCTTCGTGCCTCATGTGACCACTTGTCATGTGACCGCTTGTCACTCATGTGACCACTGAGGGACAGCACAAGACACCTGACACGTGGTGCTGAGGCCCTAGCCCTCAAGGCTTTGCTGCTCCATTGTTTGCTCATCTACTCAACTCCTGGACCAGCAACAGGAAGAACAGAGCAAGGGTTAAAATCCTGGCAGGATTTATGCCCTACCAGGACATGTGGTTTTATGCCAAACTGTTAAATTAGTTCATGTAATTAAAATTAAATATTCAATAACAATGTCAAGTGTTATTTCAAACCTAAAAATAATAATAAATGCTTCTAAAGAAAAGCCCTGAAGCAACCTGATCTGGTGAAAGATGTCCCTACTAAATGCAGGGCAGTTGAGCTAGATGACTTTTAAAGGTTCCTTCCAATCCAAACCATTTGGTAATTCTATGAAATTAAAGAACTAAGGGTAAATCCTCTTTGTCCTTTCCACACAGTCATATTTTCACTTGCTTGAACCTCTGTAGACACAGTAATGCAACCTCGCTGTCCTTGGGGCGCTCTTTTGGCTGCTGAACTGCTCTGTCTTAAAAGCACAGACAGCAGCTTGTGACCAGTTACTTCACTTTCAGATCTTCTGATTCATTCTTTAAACTAAACAAGTGTGATTTAAACATTGGTCCTCTTTCCCTGACTTGTGTTTTCTTAACCTAGGTATCCTGTTGGCGCCAATGATAAGATACAAGTATTCCAGATTGAGCCTCTCCTTGAAAACATTTTCTTGCTTTCCTCATCACTGCCTCATTCACACCAAAGTCTCCAGAGATTCTCTATTAACTGAAGTAAAGTCACAATAACGTTAATCACCATTGTATTAATCTTGCATCTCATTCTGTGGTTGTTTAGCCTGATGAACCTCCCACCTGGGACATGCTCCCAACATTTCTCCTTTTTTTGGCCAGCCTTTGCCTCCTATCTTGCTCACCCCACAGCAGATCCAACCCATTAAGATCCAGATATTCCCATAACGTCTGGTATCTGCAACATCAAATTCTGAAGCAGGAGACTACAGAACTCTAATTACTTGAGCTGGAAGCTTTCAGCCTAACTGATTTGTCCTGTCATTTAAAAATCTGCTTGTTTCCAAACACAGTTGGGAAAGCTATAAACACACAACCCTTTGGCACAGGTCCAGCCAGTGCTGACAGCACTGTGTTGCACACAGCATCGCAAAAGAGATTATCCGTGGCTTAAAAAAAAAAAGATAACAGTGCAATTGATATCATGTCTTAACCCAGGGGTTAGGAAAAAACGAGACAATAAATCCACTCAACTTCAGATAGCCTAAAGAAATGTGACCTTTTCTCTGCTGTTTATAACCCATAAGGCTGCAATGAGCACACAATCCAGTTATGTTATATTTTTATTTACTTAATCTACCAGCAGACAGCCTTTAACCTTGCCTAATTTTGGAGACCTACTCAGACCTGGCAGCATGAGTCACATCTCCCCAGGGGGGAAGTTTCTGATGACAGTCTTGTGCAAGCCATCACCTGGTTATTGCCTTTCCAGGTCTCTGCTGATCAGACCCTTCCCTTGTAAGCAGACACATCTATTTTCTTTGTCTTCTTTGAATTATGAGATGTTTAAGGCAGGTATCATCTTTCTGAGCTATGATTCTTTGGTATCTTACACAACCAGAGCCTAACTCTTGGCTGGAGCTCCTAATCACTACAGTAATGGAAGTATTTCATTTTCCTTTTGCAAATTGAAGACCCAGTTCTCAACTGGGATAACCAAAGGATAAATACCTAAAGCACAGCAAAAATACAGTTAAAAAAGTATGTAATTTAAACTGAACAAAATATGCTTTTATCGCTTATGTGTAACATTGAATGAAACTACATTCCCTTCATTTGTCAGCTCTACTGAGCTCATGGAAAGGTTCAAGCTCACATATCCAATTTGAAACAGTTCCTTTGGTTTCCTTTTTTCCAGTTCTTGAGGAACATTTTTGGATGTGATCCCTTGCCTTGCTCCAAACCAAAACACTCTCTACTGCCAAGGGCAGCTCAGATACATCCCCTCTTCCAGCTGCAGCATCTTGAGCAGCTTAAACCACCCACAGCATTGTAGCCTCCACTTCATACTGGACAGAAGATACCAAATACCCAGAAAAAGATGAAATATGGCACCAGCATGTGCTCACGATTCACTAAAGTTATTGAAGCTCCACTTTATTAACTGGATATAGAGCAGAAGTGCCTGCAGAGACCAAGGATGAACATTTTCTGTTTAATGGTGGTTACAGCTGAACAAGCCACAAACTCCATCTCCATTTGCTTCCAACTTAATCTCCTTGGGAAACACTCTCACAAAGTGCATCTGAAAAAGGGAAAACCACCTAACCTGTGGACAGATGGTGGCACAGGAGTATTGCATCTTCTCCCAAAACACACTGATATCCTTCACTAGTCCTTGTTGTGTAGAAACTGAAGCACTGACAAAATAAGTGGCTAGAAAAGAGTCTGAGGAATTGGGAATGAGCATTGCAACTGGAAAAGCAGATCAGGAAAGCACAAGTTCATGAAGCTAAATCTTTGAAACCTGTTGGCTCAGATGTGCCAACACCTTTCCCATCCCATGAGAGATTTGAATACCCACTAAACTACTGAGACCAGTTCAGATGTTTGTGTGAGTACAGCCTGTCTGCAACAGCCACTCATGGGGGACACCTTCACCCTCCACCCTGGTTTGCATAGCCCAGACATCTCTAAGGATTGCTCAGTGACACTGCAGAGGATGAGCAGGTCAATCACTTTTTCCAGACTGAGACTGAAAGAAAGAGACCCTACAAGTAAAATACAGACTTCAAACAATCCGTATTTGCATAAATATGTGGTTTCCATAACCACAAAATGTTATATAAATTACTTGTAGACACTTTCCCCTTTTCCTTGCCTTTTAGCAGAGCAAACTATGATTTACATTCTGTTTGCAGGCAAATCAAGTGAGATGCTTAATTATAAATAGCACTTGTAAATATAATCCTTTCAGCTGGAGTATTTGTATAATGAAAATGAGCGTGACCTTAATAATGATTTCAGTTACAAAACTTAATTAGGCTTGTTTCTCATTCTGGTGTAAATTTGCACTTACTTGATGGGGCCATGAAACATCCAGGAGCAAAGCCTTGGTAGATACAAGGCATCCAAACTCCACCAGCAACAGTGACAACTAGCACTAGCTGAGGATCTATCCCCAGAGAGATACAGGTGATCCTAAAAATTAAAATTAGGCCCATTATTGTTATTTATGTGGAGCTGAAATACACACTTTCTATGTGCATTCTGTCTGTGTTCAGCAGATGAAATATTTGTATATCTTGCCACCAAGGTTACAGAAAGGTGGCAGAGAATGTACATCAATGTTGATAGGATCCCCCTCCCCAGATATATTTACTAGGATAGGTTATCTTCTGCAGGCAATAAGGTACAAGATACTATTTTTCTGCTTGGTTTAATTGGTTTGACACCATGAGGTGCTACCAAGTTGGAAAGCACTAACTTTACCAATCAACCCGCAGCCTTGATGCCACCCAAAACTGCTAGATGATACAAAGGTGGAACTAGAAATTAAAAATTATGTTCAAGAGGCAATAAGACTCCACGATAAAGAACTGAAAACATTTCAATCAGGAAAGAGGTTTTTTACAACATTTACTGTGCCAGGGACTGGCCATCCAAGGGAATCTCAAGTGCAAATGACACAAAGAGAAGAGAAAACATTTTGTGCAGCCAGCTCTTTCTTTAAATTACCTTTTGAAGTTTCATTTGTTTTGAAGAGTTCATTCCTCCTCTTTGCTCTTTGGGTGAAGCCCTTTGCTTGCCAGCAGAGGTCTATGTATGATAATGAATGCAATATCATACACAGAATTATTCTGACACGAGGCTGAGAATAAATCAAACCAGTGTTTGCACGAATTCTCTTAAGAAAATAAGAGACTTTTATTTTCATGACACTGTCCCTTTTCATAAAAGAAAATTATAAATAAACAACTAGATATGCTAAAAAAAAATCCCTGTGTAGATGCCAAACCAAATCTTTACAAATCATTACAGGCTCCAGACAGGAGATGTCGAAGAGCCTGACTGCATCCCCTCATTCATGCAAACAAAGTTCACCTGGGCAAGCAACTACTGTGCAGTTCCACCTCTCTTCTAAATGTGGCATGAAAACTCAAAGAATTGGTGAACAGAAATTAGAAAAATATTTTAAAAGCTTGGGAATTCAACCATTTGTTGCAGTTTACTCCCAATGAGGCTCAAGCACTCCTGAAAATCCAGCTAGGCAAGTGTCTTCAAAGTACAAACCTTTATCCTTTCTCCTAATAAAAGCAGTACAGGTGGAAGGCACACAGAAGTATCTCAGGCTACAACAAGGTAATCTAAATTTCCTGGATTTACAAGGATGTTTTTATCCTCATAGGCAACAAAGCTGTCCTAATCTTCCCAAGGCATGGAGCGGGAACTTCCTGAAGGCTTCTCTCCATCTCCTCTGAACTGTCAGAACTGTACTTGACTTATCCACAAGAAGGGAAAATCTCAGCCCTGACAGCATTTAGAGTCAAAAGTATTAACTTCAATGTAAGCAATACCTTTGGAATATCTCCCTTGATTAACTCATACCTAAGGGTGGGCAGAGGCTTGCATCCTGCTAAAGCTGTATCATATTACGTAGGACATGAAAGTGTTAAAGATGCACTGAATCAAAGATACCTCATGATTTCACAAGACCAAAGACAGCTTAAACTGGCAAACTCAAAATGCAGCCAACACATTTACAGCAACACAAACTAATTCCAGATTCAGATGCAGCATACTGAGGGGCTTGTCCTGAAAAGCAGCCTTGAGCACCTATGGACAGATTGTTTCACCAAGACTTTGTGGAAAAAGGGATCAATGTATTGCCTTAAATACAACTGCTAAAGTGATTCTCATAAAGGACAAGAGATGCCATGGCTTGGCTTGGGAGCTTTGCTGAAGCAAAGCTCCGTTCAACTTGCACAATCTTTAAACACCTCATAATACCCAGCGGCTTTAAATACACATTTATGTTTCAGCAAACAAAGTAATGGAGACAAATGCTATTAAAAGATTTTTTAAGTGTTGTTTCTGTCCATTAGACCGACATATTTCTTAAACAGCCAGATAAGAAGAGTGAAGGTAAACAAACAGAGAGACCTTTGATGACCTAGAACAAAACTCTACCACACAGCGATTACACAGTTGATTAATTTTCAGGAGAAACTTCAACTTTTTATTAAGAAAAAGGAATGCAATTATAAATTTGGCATTAAACAATTTATCCCATACTTGGTATTTCTTCCTCATTGTCAGTTTAATGCCTCAAAATTCTTTATCTTATTATTTATCTCTGTTTGTTTTTGAAGGACATCTTTTTGTGCCTGCGAGCCACTTTATTCATTAGTTTTTCAGAGTTCATGTCCTGTTTCATTATGTTTTAATCTTTACAGTTGTTAATTTGCATTTCATTTCCTGTTGTACCAAAAAAAAATTACTAACAAAAAGTTATTGTAAATATTAATACAAGTCAGCTCATAATCATCCATGAAGGCTATTTGCAGCAACAATAATTACCTATGTCTAAGGCAGAAAACAGCAATTCAAGTACTAACAGAGACAAAACACCTTCTCAAAAGCACAGACTGGGCCATCACAAAGCAGCACCATAATTAACAATAGCTTGCCTCAAAGAGAAACTGGCTGGAGAAAGAGCAAGAGCTGTTCGGTAAGCAGCTATCTAAAGCCCATCAGAAGCTGGGCCACTTTAGCCTCTCCACAGCACCTACTAAATGCAAGCTAAATGCCATGGCCATGACACTGACCTACAGAAACTCGGAAAACAGTGAAACAACACAAAAAAATCCTATACCAGAAGAACTAACCAGGCAAATAAGGCTTCCCTCTCCACACCTTCAGTGCTCAAAACAGCTTAAGCAAGGAAAATTCTTTTAACTTACCCTGATCTGGACCATCATCCTGTAGCTCTGAGTTTTGCTTCTGCTGCCCCAGCTCAGTTCACCACCAGGCTGCTCCACAGACACCAGTCAAAAAGAAATCATGTTCCCTACCTCCAGAACATTTTGAGCGGACTCATAGAGTCATACAATGGTTTAGGCTGGAAGAAATCTTAAAGATCATCTAGTTTTGTGGCCCCTGTCGTGGGCAGGGACACCTTCTGCTAGGCTGAATCACTCAAGGCCTCATCCAGCCTATCCTTGAGCACTTCAGGGAGGAGACGTTCACAACCTCCCTAGGAAACCTGTTGCAATGTTTCACTACCCTCACTGTAAAGAATTTCTTATATCCAGTGTAAATCTCCTCTCCTCAAGCTCCAATCCATTTCTTCTTGTTCTATCACTACAAGCCCTTGTGAAAAATCCCTTCTCTGCTTTCTTGTAGGCCCCTTCAGGTACTAGAAGGCCTCTATAAGGTCTCCTCAGAGCCTTTGTTCCTCTAGGCTGAGCAGGCCCAAGTCTTGCAGTCTGTCCCCACAGGCGAGGTGCTCCAGGCCTCTGATCATCTTCATGGCCTTCTCTGGACCTGCTCTTATGCTAGAGACACGAGAACTAGACACAGTGCTCCAGGTGGAGTCTCATGAGAGCAGAGGAGCAGAATTACCTCTCTCATCTTGGTGATCGCATTGCTTTTGATGCAGCCCAGCACACGGCTGCCTTCTGGCAACCATTGCAACCATTGCTGGCTCACGTTGAGTTTTTCACTGGCACCCCCAAGTCCATCTTCTCAAGGCTGCCCTCAAGCCACTCCTGACCCAGCCTCTAGTTGTGCTTGGAATTGCCCTGACCCAGGTGTAGGACCTTGCATTTGTTGTTTGTTTGTTTCCCACTTCAGTTCCACAGCTTTTCTGCAATTCCACAATTGTGACAGGCACCAGCCCTCCACCACCCACACAGACCTGTGTGACTCTTGGCAGATGCAGCAGCAGACCAAAGGAGCTGTGTTTAGGACAAAATGACCAAACTAAACTTCTGAGAACCTTCCAGGATTCTTGCAATAAAAAATAGAGAGCTTCAACTTGGAAAAATAGAGCCTTCCTTAAAGTGAGACCTCAGATAATTTATTCATTAACTTGGAAATTCCTTGGAGCTGACCTTTTAGATAAGCACAGTCTTCATGGAGCTGCCTTTTGCAGGACGAAGAGAGTGTAGGAGGTCATGAAGTCCTGCTGTCCTGCAAACCCATGGAGAATCACAAACCTGCTGTGCTCTGCCAGTGGTGCAATTTCCCAAAGAACTGGGAAGAACCATGCTAACCCAACCTTCCATCAGAAGAGCACATGAGAAGTTTAGAGGAAGAATGACTTCCAGTCAAATAACAAAGCACCCAGGAATTACCTGGAATTTGCAGCTGAGCAAAGTCAGCCTCACATCTGCTACCTTCCTCCAGATAATATTCCCTGCTTCAGAAGAATAACCCATACACATCTTCTAGCTGTTCTCTCTGGTTTGTTGTTTACTACTGCAGCCTATGCTAAGCACCAGTTGTCACCCAGCTTCATTTTCACTAGCCTTGTCCTGTGGGTGACCACGTGTGGGAAGAGTCTCAGCAGCTTCAGTGAATGTTCACATTCCCTAAACCAAATTGCTTGCTCCTTTCCAGAGGAACAGGCCAAATTCTGTTCTCCCTAGGTAAAGTCTCTAACAACCTCTTTACAGTCGCTTGAGGTTTGATGGGTTTTAAGTGATGTAGCTGGAAGCAGGGAGGCTTTACCTGACAGATAAACAATGTTTGGCAAAGCCATCCCAGATTCTGCAGCAGCTGCTCAGATTTATAAGTGAGAAAATACACAAGAAAAGTTGAATCAAAAAAGGTAAACGTGTTGAACAAGATGAAGGAAAGACTGAAATAACAGAAGCTCCCATCCAAGGGTTTGGCAGCAAACAGTCCCACCCCTGCTTTATGATCTCTAATCCAAGATGAGTTAATTCTCCTTCTCCCTCTTCCCAAACTCATTCAAGAAAATTTGGCACAAGGGATGATTTTATAGTGTCATGCACAAACCCAGTACTGAGCACAAAGCCAAAGTCCCCATTCTGACCAGCTTAAATGTTAAGCAAAGGCACAATACCCATCTTAACCACCCTCATGTTTTCTTCCTTCCTGCTTTCCTCTCTTTTATCCTCTCCATCAAAGCCATCTCCATGGATTCTGAAAACCTTGGAAACAGCTTAGTTTTTTAAGCTGTTGAGACAAGTCCAAATCCTTCTTACCCTTTTTCTGCCTTTCCTGCTGGACCCAATTCCGTCCCTGCCTGGTTGTTGCCCCTTGAATTGTTAACTGCAGGCTCTCCAAAGTTACTTTCCCAGACTTATACTGGACTTAGTGGAGTGTTGGATCATGATCAAGGCTCTGAAACACTACAGGAATCTCAACTAGAAATTTCTTCAATCATCACTTTGGGGACAAAAAGCATCTATTTTATAACCATCATGAAATTCTCCTTTTTCATTTGTGGCTGCCTTGACACTATCACAGTACAGAATTACAATCGCTAATCTTCCCTCCTCTGGGTCAAACTCAAAGTGGTTCAGGAAGATGACTTGTCTTTGAATCATCTTCCCTTTAAAGTGGTAGAATGGCGTTCATGATCTTAGAATTGGAGATGTTTTTTTGGTTGGAAAAGACGTCTAAGATCGAGTCTAAGCATTGACCTGACACCAGCACAATCATCAAACCATGTCTCAAAATGCCATTTCTACGTATTTTTTGAGCGCCTCTAGGGATGGCGACTCCATCACTTCCCTGGGCAGTCTGTTCCAATGCCTGTACACTCCTGTAGGAAAGAATTTTTTCCTAATGTCCAATCTAAACTTCTCCTGGTTCAACTTGAGGCCATTTCCCCTCATTTTATCACTTGAGAGTCGGGAGAAGAGACCAACACCCGCCTCACTACAACTTCCTTTCAGGTAGTTGTAGAGAGCAATAAGGTCTCCTTCAGCCTCCGCTTGTTCAAGGTAGCCAACATGGTCATTAAGGTGGTAAGAAGCAGACTGCAGTTCCCTCCCCATGAATAACAGCCAAGCACATGGCTCAGCTTTGGCTCCTGAAATGATCATTAGTAATGATGCATCAAAAAGGTTTTGATGAGTGAATGATAAAAGTAAACAGGACACAGTAATAATCAGGTGATATTTATAGCCAGGTAAACCACCACTGTTGTCAATTTTCCAAAGTGACTTTGAGGGAACTTTTTAAAGGGGATGTTGAGAACATTTCTCCCCTCCCACCTGCACACAACCATAACCATTATTGATGGCATTCCTCAAATGGCAGGTATAGAGAAACAGACCCTGTTAGTTTGTGTCAAAATTGGTTTATGGCACCATATTTTTCTCTTGTTTAAGGCAGCACCACTCATTTACAACATTAAACAATGTGATTTATGCACTTTAGCAGGGCTTACTACATTTAAATGTTTTAGGCATTTCATTTTTACAACATACCTTGTTCCAATATAATCAATGTGTCTTTTTTTTTTGCTGGGGCTGTGATAGGAATGCAGTTTGTGGTTTATAGCAAAATCAATGTAAGAATTAATGGGTGACGAACAAAGTAAATTGTAAAAAGTACAGAGAGGTTGTGAGATCTCTTTTACTGCATCGATTCCATTAGCATTAGGTTGCCCAGTTGTGCAGAGTCTCATATTTGAGAAGCAAGCAGCAGACTTCATATTCTGCAGAAAACAAAATGGGGGAAGTTCAGCACTGAAAGAATCATGCCAAAGTCGTTGAGGTTAAAGTAAGAATGTAGAGAAGCCAAGGTGGACGCTGAAACAAAATGAGCTTCAGGAACAGTGTGGTGGAAATTAATAACTGGTTATGAATATTAACTTATGAATAATAATTTTATTAATAATAGCCAAAATTCAGGGAAATTCCCTGAGATTCTTTGGATTTTCAGTCAACAGGAAGTAGCTGCACAAAGGGTATCTATGAACATGGAATTAAACAGTTTAAACAACCAGAACTTGGAAAAGTAGGCACGCAAAACCAGGACAATTCTAACTATGCTTATCGAGTCATAGCATTAACTCCAGCATATGTACTCATGACACTTTGGTCCCTGAGTAAGCTTCCTGTACAAAGACACTTCCAAAACTCACGATAATGATCCCAGGGTAAAATACAAAATATTCTAAGCAGAAGGGAAAAGAGAACCGAGTTGCTGCGGCTGAGCTGCCAGTGCAGGCTGCAAACATGTGGCTGCCGTGATTCCCAGTTAACAACCTGCAAATGAAGGTGCTGCTCCCAGTGGAGGGTCAGTGCAGAAAGGCGGTTTCTAAATCACCCCCCATTAAATACATCATTTAGAAAACGGAACTGGCCAATAGGCATTGGCACCACTGTTCTGGCCAATGAATTCAAAGCTTTGTGCCTCGTGTGAGCACGCAGGCATATTGAAGGGCAGCACGAGGCACCTGACACGTGGTGCTAAGCCTCTAGCCCTCAAAGCTTTGCTGGGGCCAAACCCTTCCTTGTTTGCTCATCTACTCCTGGACCTGCAACAGGAGGAGAGCAAAAGTAAAACCAGCCTGGCAGAATTTATGCCCTACCAGGACCAGCAGAGTCCATAAACACAGGATGGTCAGGAATGAGGCCACTCTAACTTTTATTAAAGGCTGTGACACTGGAGAGATAACATTCCCATCAGGTTGGTACTGATGGGTTATCTAGGCTATAATTAATTCAAAACAATGATCAGATGAGAATGTGAGTCCCAAGTTTTCCTGCAACTATTTTTGTTAAATGCTTGCAATCCAAATTTCTTGTTTGAGACACAGAGGGAGGAGCTCCGGCAAGCTACAAGCAATGTAACCTGAGAAACTTTTCTTTCACAAAATCCTAGAATGGTGGGGGTTAGAACTCACTTCTGGAGATCATCTAATCCAACACCCCTGCTAAAGCAGGGTCACTCACAGCAGCTTGCCAAGGAACATAGTGTCCAAGCGGGTTTGGAATCTCTGCAGAGGAGACTCCACAACCTCTCTGGACAGCCTGCTCTAGGGTTCCAACACCTTCACAGCAAAGAAGTTTCTCCTCATATTCAGATGGCTATCTGCTGCCCCTGCAATATTCACACACTTGGATTTATGGAAAGCAAACAGATTTGGAGCAAATATGTTCATAGACACCTTTCCAAAAGTCCAGTTATCTCTAATGATTACTTCACACTGACTCCTATTTCTGCTTCACAGCTGGTATCACCAAATCACAGTGGTGACCTCCCAACACTTAGAAGCATCTCTGATTATTATTCTAAATAACAGATGAGATGCATCTGTTCATTTTGCCACTTTACTTTTCAAAGCTATGACCCAATAAAGCAATTCCTGTTCAAATCAGCCTCTAGGTATCTTCCGTGGCCAAAGGTAAAGTTATATGCTGTAGCATCTGTTACTATTTTCATCCTCTGTTTTTCCTTTGGGAACATCCTTTTCATAGAATCATCTAGGTTGGAAAAGACCTTCAAGATCATTAAGTCCAACCATTCCATAACCATCAAGGAGTTTCAAAAGATGGCAGCAAACAGCTCCAAGACTAGTAGCCATGACATTTTCAGCAAGAATATTATCCTCCAGATGTTCAAAATCACCTTCATGTGGCACCTTTTGTTCCCTTTGTTAGCTGAAAGTAGAAAGTTTATTGCTCCTCAGGATGCACTTGGAGTAAAAAAATTTAATTATATCCTATTTCAAAACAAATTGTTGATATAGCCTCAAAGTGTCAGTAATTAGATAATTTCACAGTGCACGTTCTATTATCACTGTCATATTGTTGATTTACATACTTCTTAGCTGAAGAGTCCTCCTAAGGCTCCAGCTACCCCAGCACTGAATATAATAATAGATGGTGTGATTGGCAAGGGTCACCCATTGCTCTCAGATTTAAAGCTCTGGAGAAATTCCTGCTCAAATGCAGAGATTTAGATGGCAAGGATTAAAATGCTGGCCTTAATGAAATTGGTAATAAAATACTCATTGACTTCCCAGGGTTTAAATGTAATCAGCTCCTTGCAAATAAAGATGATTAGTGACATAAACTAAATATTAAATAAACAATTATGATGAGCTCTAGCCTGACTTAGAGGGCCAAAAGGGCTAATGCAGAAAACCTGTTTATTCACACATGAACCCCTTAACCCAGTTAAAAGCTACACACACCAAATCTGCATAAGAGCACTTCATAGACAGCCCTTCATTGCTCTGAGTCATGCCCACTTCCAACCACCTGGAGAAGAGGATGGGCTTCAATGGCCATACCTACTTTGGGAAGACAGGAGGCAGGAGCAGAAATATTCTACCACATCTTCCACCACTTCCATTATTGTCAGGCAAAGAGCAAACCCTACATGGGAAGTGTGTTGATACCCCAGTGTGAGTTTCTGATAGGGCATGACAAAAGGCTGGCCAGGAAGTCCCACTCCCCTTCCTTGCTCCTGAGCTTCTCACCTGCTTTAGACCTAAAGGCACAGGGATTTGGGGTCATTATTATTATTTTGGGGTGATGATATTAGCTCTAATGTACACCTGGCTTGTGTCAGCAATAGTGTGGCCAGCAGGACCAGAGCAGGGATTGTCTCTGGTGAGGCCACACCTCAATTACTGAGTTCAGATTTGGGTCTCTCTCTACAAGGACATCAAAGTGTTGTAGAGGGACTAAAGAAGGATAAGGAAGCTGATAAAGGGTCTAGAATGCAAGTCTTGTGAGGAGCAGCTGAGGGAACTTGTTCAGCATGGAGGAGGCTGAGGGGAGACTTCAGCACAAGAAATCCTGCAGCACTTTGATTTAACAGAGACAGGATTTTTTTAAAAAGAGCATTTTCTGCCTTTTTTTTTCAGAGAGCAAGACATGCAGATAATATAATGAATTTTTAATGATTCTATTAAAACACTGCATAATTATCTTTTTGTCATAAGTGATTTTGATTCCTTTTTAGGTTGTTGATGATTTGAGACACACAAAGTACTGCTTAAACCACACACCGCCAAGCATAGTGATTGCTAACCTTATAGTTTAGGATTTTATGATTCCACAGTTATTTGAGGAAGACATGGACTAAATTGAAGCTTGCTTAGTAAGGAAGTACCAGATATGCAGTGATCTTAGCCCCTAGCAGTTGGAGCATTGGAAGGAAAATGCAAGTGTCATTGTGAGACAGCTGTTGAAGACAGCCAGCTGTCAACACATTCAGCTTAGAAAAGGGTTGGGTAAACAGAATTTTCTGTTAAGTGAAGTGGTAAGCTACATCTGGAAATTAGAGGGAGCTCCATAAAAAGTTCTAGCTTTAGTGCACTTACCATAGTGGAAGAGGAGCCAAGGTCTTCATAGTAAATAGGATGACTGAAGGAAGTTGTTACTATTTATTAACAGTGAGATACCTTTTATCTCATTATCAGATTCAGGTGAGGTTACTCAAGGCATTCAAAAGTGGGTGGGCAGGAGGTGGATGGCAATGGAGGAAGGCAAGAAGAGCACCCTTATAGTATCAGGTGATAGAAAGAGAGGAAGTAGCTTGAAATTATGTCAGGGGAGGTTTAGGTAGGGTATTAGGAAAAAAATTCTTCCATGCAAGAGTGGTCAGGCATTGGAACAGGCTGCCCAGGTGGAGTTCCCAGCCCTGGAGATGTTCAAGAATCACATGGGCATGGCACTTGTGGCCATGTTTTAATGGCCATGGTGGCATTGGGTTGACTGTTGGACTCAATGGTCTCAGAGGTCTTTCCAACCAAAGCAATTCTGTGAATCTATAACCCTCATTTCCTTAAAAAATAATAGGCCTTCAAAGAATAAAAAATGAAATACATAGAGGAGCACTGCACATTGCAGTAAGAGCTATCTGAATATGCAAGATGTCATCCATCCTCCTTCTCCCTTAAGTAAAGAAACTGTCAGATAATAGCCAAATAAATCAGTCGGCCTTAGTAGCCACAGCTGCTGCCCATGCCTGTCAAGTGCAGCTTAAGCTCTGCCCCAAGACTTATGGAGCACTCCAAACTTCAGATTGTTCTCCATGAGGCGTGCTGAGATCTGGATATCGTAGTTCACTTTTTAATGAAAATGTATTTCTTGCTCCCCATCTACAGAAGGAAAAACAACATAAAAGTAATTGAGACTTCACGTTTCACGTGTCAAACCATGATAGCTTTTCTTACATGCTGGCATGCCAGATAAGTACTTACAACAAGATTCACCATCAAAAGCAAAGCATCCCCCTTTCCAAGGATGACGGAATCAGGCTTAGATAAAATAGGAATCAGCTCATGCTCAAAATGAATCCCGGTGTCAGGCTGCTGCACCTTTGCAAAGTCCTTCATCTCTTTAAAACCTGCCATACTTCATTATAGTATATGGTGAAAGGCACCAGCCTCTCCAGGCATTTCACAAAAATTACCTACTAAAGCAGACAGTATTCAGAAATTAATGCCTTGAGTACCCATGAGCAGGACTGAGTCATATATTGCAGGCTGTAATTTCAAGGTCTTGTTCATTCCTCTCTGGTATCAAGCATTTTGTTGTAACCTTTTTGTGGTGAGCTTTTATTTCTATGGGTTTCTCTGTTGCTAATACACCAGTAAAAGGAAAAGCATAACAAGCACCCAAAGAGAAGAAAAAAAAGTGTTTTCTGCACTTGGAAAGCACAGTTGATTGGAAGGGATATGAAACAATAGGCTATGTCTCTGGCAACTAGTCTCTGAAGATGAGGGACCATTCCTGTGGCATAGGAGGATTGTGGTTCTCAAAAGGCATGTAGTGATAGGAGAAGGTATAATGGTTTTAAACTGGAAGAGGGGATATTTAGATCAGATATCAGGAAGAAATTCTTCACTGTGAGAGTGGTGAAACACTGGCCCAGGTTTCCCAGAGAGGTGGTAGAGGCCTCATTCACTGAAACATTCAGGGCCAGTTTGGATGGAACTCTGAGCAACCTGGTCTAGTGGAAGGTGTCTCTGCCACAGAGCTGTAAATTAGTGATCTTTAAGGTCCCTTCCAAACCATTCTGTACTTCTTCATTGGGGGCCTGGACAGAAAAACAGGTTTTAAATTGCCCTTTTACACACACACATAAACAACACTAAAAATGGAGCTTCACCAAGTGTTTTTATTCTGATGGGGAGATTTAACAACCCTTCTAGTGCTGGAGGGGTGTGAACTGCCCCCCTGTGATGATCTTCTCTTAAAACAAGCAATGCAAAACTTACTGTAATGTAAAATGTACCTGCCTCTGCGATGATGCCTCCTCAGCTGCAGAGGTAATTTGGCAATATATGCAACTGCAAACCCAGAAAATACAGGGCTGAATGGTGCAGAGATAATGATCAGTGTAGTAAGATCTGGAAGCAACCCGAGATCACTGTTGAGGAATGCCAAATTTGCCCATTACCTCAGCTTAATGGAGCACTTTCAAGTCTAAATAACTAATTTTCCAGAGATTTTCTACAGCTTCCTGAAAAATCAGAGCACAAGCACAAGCTCCCAGCACCAATTCAGTTTCCTCTCCATGATAACTTTTCAATTAGTCTGAGTAGAGTAGGTACAGAAAACAGAGAACTTACAGCAACCTATGTACCTCTGCACAGCTTTTCAAAAACAAGTGGATTCAAGGCAGGATAAATAGTGAAGGAACGTTACTGTGATACATCTAAGACACTAGAAACTACTGCCATTGAATTCTCTTTTTATTTTCATTTGTTAGTTCCACCTCATTTTGGATCCAATCTTTTATTTCTACATTAAATCTGATCAGTTTAGAGCCATGATCTGATCATGCCTAAGGTCCATGGGTAGCTGGGACATCAGACACGAAAGAAAAGTGATTAGAAGCCCCACACTTGTCATGCTGTGTCTCGTATCTACTGAAAGGTTGTTACAGTAAATGCAAAACCAATGTGGCCTGACACTGGGGAAAGTTAGAAGACTAAGAGACATAAAACGCATGAGTTATTTTTTACATTAGGTAGCAAACTGAGTTCTCCTTTAACCACTTAATTACCTTTGGCTGACAGGAAAAAACATTGCAATGAAAATTAGTATTATCTTTATTATGGATGTGTCCCTGAAGATGCTGATGCACTGACTTATATCTATGTACAGGGCCTGGAAGCAATGAAATAATTCTACCTGTGAGCAGATGCAATGGTTTTGTACCATCACCAAGGATTTATTACGTAGTTTAACGGTCATTACTTAGCATCATCTACTCTCTTTATATATTCTCCATCACCATATCCATTTTCCTCCTTCAGTCTTATTATCTTATGTATATGAACAAAGAATATAAAAGGGTGATGGAAATATAAACTGAGCCTAAGTGGCCAGATGAGTCAAGCCTAACTACCCTAAGCTCAGATAGAAGAGCCCCAGGGCTCTTCACAACACAACACAGTGCCCCAGGGAAGGATACTGCTTAAAACTAAACAGGATCTATGTTGCCTTTCTGCTTTGGCGCTACTTTCAGATACCTACATGCTTCTTCCAGCACCTCACTTCTCCACCCATGAAACAAGGGCAATATTCCTGCCATTCTCTGCCAATATCTCCTCTGATTTAACCTACTTAGTTTCCTTCTGAAAACAAAAAAGTCCTTAAATTGAGGCCATGCCCTGAAAGAAACTTGCATTGGGCTATAGTCACAGCAATGTTAAAGTCTACTTTCAGAGAAGCAGATTTCCCAGCACCAGGGGACATCAGCCTAATTTACACTGCACTGAACCAGGACCCTAAATTGAGATGTATAATAAAAAAGA
This sequence comes from Tricholaema leucomelas, assembly GCA_013400475.1. NCBI lineage: Eukaryota > Metazoa > Chordata > Aves > Piciformes > Lybiidae > Tricholaema lacrymosa > Tricholaema leucomelas. The sequence continues at coordinate 1,130,826 of WAAF01002160.1, forward strand.
TTTTAAAAGCCCCGTGTTGGTGGGGAGGGATATTCACTGAACTTATTGCAGAGGCTGCTAACCCTGGACACAAAGGCTTGCATGGGTTCTCCTGCCAGTGATGCATCTCTATAACCACATGAAGTCATGTTGAAGCTACAAGCAGCCAGACAGGTGTGGAAGGATGAGCCAGCTGCAAACTTAAGAGTCATAGAACAGTTTGGGTTGGAAGAGATCTTTAAAAGCCACATATAGTCCAACCCCTCCTGCAGTCAGCAAGGATATCTGCAGCTGGGTTACTCAGAGCCACAAACAACCTGACCTGGAATGGTTCCAAGGATGGAGCACCTACCACTTCTCTGGGCAACCTGGGACAGAATCTCACATTCACTGTAAAAAATGTCTTCCTTCTACCCATCCTAAATCTCTGTCTTTTAGTTTAAACCATCACCCCTTGACCTGTCACAACAGGCCTGGCTGAAAAGTCTGTCCCCAGCTTTCTGATCAGCCTCTGGAAGTAATGAAAGGTCACCAGAAGGTCTCCTTGGAGCCTTCTCCAGGTTGAACAACCCCAACTCTCTCAGACTGTCTTCATAGCAGAGAGGTTCCAGTCTCTTACTTATGAATGAAACAGTTCAACTGAAGCAAATTAGCACAGGGTTAAAGAACATAAAAAAACAATTTCTTTCAAGCATTTAAGCATGTAACCATGTGCTATCACTATAAACCCACCTGAAATTAGAAGCCCAGTGTGTGGAAAGACTGCCTCAGAAACACAAGTGACCATCTAGGAAATGGGAGAAAAGGCATGGGAAGCCCATCAAAAATGGGGTGTCACATACATCTCTCTCAAAGCAGGCCTTTGGGAAAGCAGCCAGCTAGCTACCTTCCATCTCCCATCACCATGATAACGAAGTGATCTTTGTACATTTGAATCTTACTAGGTCTTACTTTTCAATTAATTTCCAGACCCTGCTCTAGAAGGACTAAAACTATTCCTCAGTGCAGGATGTTCACAAGCACAAAGTACAATCAGACCAGATTTTTTAAAATGCTTTGTGATTTGAAGCAGCAGAAATAAAGACTCCTTCTGAATTGTGTAGAATATCACCATGAGTGATTAAATACAGAGAAAAGTTGTTGGACACAGAGCCCTTTACTCTTGCTGCAGACACCTACAACCCACGTGTGTGTAAGATCTTCCTCTACTTTTCAGGGTCAGTCAGACCGAGCTTCGAGCTAGCAGCAAGTGAGCTGTGAGAAAATACACAGAGCTTTTATGTAATAGATATTAATAGTTAGAATAGTGATTATCTGTGGACTGAGTTTCATTTTCTCTGCTTGTCATTTCATTTCCTGTAAAAATGACACTTGTCTAACTTAGTGTCCCTGAATGACACTTTCCTGCTAACACTGGGAAGTCTATGTGTGAGGGTGGGCACAGGGTTACATAATTTCCTTTCCCAGATGAATTCATTCAATACAGCTTTGCTGAAATGTCAACAGAGCAATGCTAAAAACAAATCCAGAGCACTTCTGGTCTGCAAAATATTGAGTAGCTCCATGTCTGCAGAGAAAGTCTTTTGCTGCATGAAAAGTTTTGAAATGGTTTTAAACTGAAGGAGAGGAGATTGAGATATTAGGAGGAAATTCTTCACCATGAAGGTGGTGAGGCACTGGAACAGGTTGCCCAAAGAAGTTGTGCATGTCCCCTCCCTGGAGGTGTTCAAAGGGAACCTTGAGCAGCCTGGTCTAGTGGAAGGTATCCTTTCCCCTGGTGGGTTGGAACTGGGCAATCTTCAAGGTGCCTTCCAATCCAAACCATTTTAAGCATCTGTGAAGTTCAACTTGCCAGGACCATTTTACTAAAGAGTTTCTGCAGGCCCATGAAGGTGAAGTGAAAGCTTTGTGAAGAAGCACACCTCCATCACCTCCTGAACCCATCATGCTCCTTAAACTCCAACAGTGTGGACTAAATACTCACGTAGAGTAGGGACAGCAGCAGCCCAAGGGCTATGAAGATCTGTAAAACAAAGTGGGTTCATCAGGAATCCATGTAAACTTTACAGAGAAAGATAGAGGTGAAGATGTTATCAGCCAAAGGAAATTCCCAGTGTACTAATCCTGAAGGGAAGACAAAGTATCAGAGATTCACCACAATGCCAGGACAAATAATGAAATCCCACCTACAGCTGGCCATTGCCCAGACAATATCTGGTCATTTACATTCATAGATTTTGCTACTCTCAAAGGAGAATCTTTGGTCAGAAGCCTCAAGCTCCTTGGACCACTAAGCCCCTACTTCAAGCCCCTGCTCTGGTGACAGTCTGTGAGTAAACAAAGACAGACCTGAAGCCCTTTTCCAATCAGACATAACACCATCTCCACAAAGCTTGGACCCAGGTCCTTCCTGCACTACCTAATCTACCCCACCTCGAATGGTAAAGAGTTGCAATAAGCCTTCAGGGATACAGCCTAAGAGTCCTTACATTGCCCTTCCTCTAATAAACATGTGGTTGGTTGAGGACAGGACACCTCTTCCTTCTGCATTTCAAGTTTTGACTTTTATGGTGTAGTGGAAAGGCAAAGATAATGTCAGTTACCTCTGGTGATGCATCCTGTTGTTGGTAGGATCCCCTGACCATGGACTTTGCTCCTCAGTTGTCTCCAGGGGCTGGTGTGTTGATGAGCTGGTTGTTTTGGCTCTGCCAGGCATTTTGTCCTCTAAAACCCATGGAAACAGTCACAGTTAAAGTTCAGCCTGTGACAGCAAGTTCTCACAGTATGCCCATGGTCACTGTTGAGCCTACTGCAATAGAAGTGAGATAAAAAGGGGAGAAAAAAACAGAGATTAATCTGAAATAAAAGCATAACTAAATGATGTGTGAAAACTAAATTGCCATCTCACAGCTTAGTACCCAGCCCAGATCTGGGTATTATCAGCACTTATGATACAACAAGCCATTGACTCATCAGCAGCATGACAGTTAACTGCTCTGCTGACAAGCATAAATCTATTCCACCACTATTTTGTATTATTAATTAGGAGAGGGGCGAGCTGCATTTGTAATGTGTGCCAGTGGCTCATCTACTGCCTAATGTGAAAGGTTTTATTTGGCTTGAGAAATCATCTATTTAAATTGTGCATCAAGGTCATAACACACAGGCAGTTTCATTCTCTGTGGCATTTTGATGGTGCAAGTTGTGAGCTTATGTGCCATATCATTATTTCCCAGGCATCGACCAGAGAAGCAAATAAACTTTTGATTCATAATGGAGACACAATGGAAGCAAGCTGAAAACCTGCCCTGAGTAGCTCTAATTAAACACATTAGGAGTTAAGGTACAAGCTCACAGAGGGATAGCAATACAAATCTACTTAGTCTCTACAGAAGTATTTATCACTACCCCCCAATATTGGTACCTGTGTATATGTTTGATCAATACACAGCATTGCCTCCACTCTAGGCAGTCTGTGCCATATGCTAAATTAGCTTTTTCTATTACCTTATCAAAGGCATGGTTAAAATTGAACATCTCTGTAATTTAGCTGAAATTACAGGCAGACCAGGTCTGTCTTGATCAGTTTGCAAAAGTCTCCACATTAATCACGTTAAAGACACTGCAGATGAACAAATCAGCAATACAGGCAGAAAAATTGCCACACTGGAGAATTGCCTCACATGTTCCTGCCTCTGGAGACACAGATGCCTACCAGCCACTGCGGATGGCTGTGAGCTCTGATAACACCTCACCCACCAAGTCCATCCCCTACCCCAGTCTCCCAGCGCCCAGCAATGTTTCATCATCACCAAAGCATCATCCAGACCCTAAAGGCTGGTGGCAGTGACACCCACACTAGATGTGATTAGAAAAATAACATGACTTCCCCCAGATTATCCAGCAATTAACTTTTACAGATATCTGTCATCAGCTGAAGATGTGTGGCATTTTGCAGATGGCTTCAGACATGCAGGATTGGCTGTAGCTCAGACCCAGTATGTCAGTAGCCCAAACGACCTGGACATGGATGGCTGGGAGAGCCAGTGGCAGGAGTTACCATGCATCCAGCTGAACTCAAGCAGCACCTACCCTCCAAGAATGAAGCTGTTGCAATCAATGCCCTTTCTAACCCAAATAGATGTTTGGTTCCTGCTTCTGGTTTTTGCTAAGAACAGGAGCTCTTATCTTTGTCTTCTCCAACGCCTCCACCCTTTGCTGCCCACCTCCTGCTTGGCCTCAAAGCATTTATTGTTTAGTAGCATTTTGTCTTTTTTTTCTTTTGGTGACTTGCTTTCATTCAAGATCTTTCTTTCTGATTTTGACAATTTTGAAAACATGTCCTTAAAATAAACCTCACAATCAGCAATATATAAATTATAATTTCCTTCTCCACATGCTTCAACTATTATCTCAATCAAGCAATCATGTCACTTCACATATAGCCCTTCATTATCCAAGTCGTGCCCTGTTTGTATCATATCATCCTTATCTGAAGGTACACCAACCCATATGGGAAATCCTCACAGCTGATGTGATCCTGAGTCCTTAACCATTTTCCAGTTGTTCAGCACTGCAAGATCTGATTTCTATCAGTTGGATCTTAGGAAAAAAAATCTTCACTGAGAGGATTACCAAGCTCTGGAACAAGCTGCTCAGAGCAGTCGTTGAATCATCACTCTTGGAGGTATTTACAAGATGTGTGCACATGGTGCTGAGGCACATGGTTTAGCAGTAGGACTTGGTAGCATTGGGTTGATAGTTGGACTCAACGATCTCACAGGTCTTTTCCAGCTTAGAATTCTAAGATTCTATGTGGAGCAATACCCATTAGATCTCTGGGTGATGAGATGATTTTCTTTAACACATCTATCATGTTATCTAACTTTTTAAACAAAACATAAAAGAAGGAAAGTATCATTCTTATCAAGTAACACACAGGATCCCAGCATGGTGGAGATTGGAAGGGACCTCTTGGGATCATGCACTCCAACCCTCCTACTAAAGAAGGGTCTCCCACAACAGCCTGCCCAGGATCACTATGTCCAGGTGGGTTTGAAATCTCTTCAGAGAAGGAGACTCCACAATTTCTCTGGGCAGCCTGATCCAGGGCTCCAGCATCCTCACAACAAAGAAGTTCTCCCTCACATTTAAGCAAAAACTTCTGTGTTTTAATTTGTGCCCATGACTCCTTGTCTTGTTGCTGGGCACAACTGAAAAGAGTCTGGCCCCATTCTCTTGCCCCCCACCCTTTAGCTCTTGCTGAGCATTAAGAAGATCCCTTCTCAGGCTGCCCTTCTCCAGGCTTAAAAGACCTATCTCTCTTAGCCTCTCCTCCTCACAGTCTCTTGGAGACTGGAACATACCTGACTGAAGCAACAGAGACTCCTGGTTCTGCAATCACATCCAACTAGTCAGCCAGCAGCAGAGCTGGCAATCCTTTCCCAGACAGGCACTGCCCAGAAAGAACATCTCTAACGTGGAGACATCCCATTTGTATGCTTGGAGCCAGCCCAGCCGCTCGCCCAGCACCCGGCCTCCTTCTATGCATTATTAATGAGCAACATCAGCCTCCAGTTTTCAGTCAGCTAATTTGTTCCCACAATCATGATTCCAAATATCACATGAATAATTCAGCAAGTTATTTTAACTGTAGTTAGATAAGCCTGTTAGCCACCATAAATTTAAATAAATTATCCCCTTCTCACGCATGGAAGTGCAAAGGCAGAGCACCTCGCCAGGTGAGAAATACCTCTCTGTGTCCCAGCTAACACACAGTGACTCAGATCATAGAATTACAGAATGCATCAGGCTGGAAGGGATCCTTGAAGGTCATCTTTTCCAAACCTCCCTGCCCCTGCAGCGAGTAGGGACATCTTTAACTAGAGAAGGTTGCTCAGGGCCTCATCGATTTTGACCTTGAATGTCTCCAGGGATGGGCCCTCCACCAGGTGGGCAACCTGTTCTAGTATTTCACTACCCTCACTCTAAAGAACTTCTTTCTAATGTCCAACATCTACATGGACGTGTGCCCTGAAGAGCCCTTTCCTAATCTGCAGCAGGGAATGGGGGAGCCAGCCTGGCCACTGCCTTTGCTGCTGTGCTAGGGATGATCTGGGTCACCTCAGATGTATGCAACTGTGAGATTTCACTGTCACAAATATCCCAAGTTGAATGATGAACATACCCAAAAGATGGAGACATTTGGCTTGCTCCTATCCCTCAGAAGCTTTTGGGGTTTGCTCAGAGATCTGATTTACTTTACAGAACCCAACCATCTTCTTCATTGACTTGCTCCACTTCCTGGAAAGAGCAATTTTACAGTAACTTCAGACTTTCACCTTCTATATATTTCTCTGTGTCCTCCCTGAGGCTTCTCGTTGCAGGATCTCATCCAGTGCTTTGAAGTTTTTCCTTCTTCTGTATCTTTGAAAAACAACAAAATGTGTTGCTGCCAACACCCTGGAGCTACAAAACAAGAGGTATGGCCAGGTGGTCTTCTGTCACCATCACTGCTTGCTTTGATCACAGGGACTCCTCTTGCTCTAGGGAAGAGAAATAGCTCCTTGTGACCTTACATTTCTTCAGTCCTATGAGGCTCAGCCTCCCCCAGCAGAAACCAAGAGAAGAGGATGAGATAGCACAAAAAAACCCAACACAAGTCAGGTGAAGTAGCTGTTCTAAACACTGATTTTCATGACCGAAACCGGTGGTGAAGCCACACTCTGCAGATGAAAATTGTTTCAAGGGTCCTGTGAGGAACACCCCTGTGCTGACGCAGTTGTGTGAGGGGATGTCACAGGATGCTACCAAGAGTTCTGTTAGAAAACCACAAAGCTGATGGTTGAAATTGATCTTACAGGTCTTTTCCAAACAAAACAATTGTATGATTCTGTGATTCTATCTGCCTGTGATGGGGCTTTTAGAGCATCTGCTATCCACCACCACATGAGGCAGAGATACCGAATTTGGGTTCACTCAGGCAATCTTTAACATCCTTGCATCTGCACGGCTGCCACTATCTATGGGTGAAAGGTGTATAGCTCTTTAACACCACAGATCTAAAGATGCAGATTTAAACTAAATCAGTACAAGTACAGAAGGAGCTTACTTTCAAATATTGCTTAGGAAGCTTTGAGAATAAAAAGCTAGTTTTCAGTGTAGCTGTCCAACTTCCTTTAAAAAAGCAGCAGTGAATGGTATGAAATCTCTGTGTAAAGGAGCCAGCCTGGAGGTTGGGATTATTCTCATTTCTGAAGCAAACACAGAATGTCAACTGCCTCATATCTCTGAGCTGCACAGACAGATTCAATAGCCTGAGTACGGTGGACTTTCTCCTTCACACTCATTGCTGCATACGACCCATGGCAGATGTGTGCTCACATCAATCACGGCAGTTATTTTTCTTTAGTATATCTCTTCAAGAGGGCAGTGTAGAGGTTTCCTTTCTCAGCAAGGGGCACTACTGGGGTCAAGATCTGTTGCTTTGCCTGGAGCTCCAAGTGCTGCATCAGGGCAGTATGGCAAACACTGCAGAACCTAGGTGGGAAAAGCACTTACACCTCTGTAAAAATAGGGAACGTGCAAGGGAATGACTCTGCCACAGCCACCCACAGAGAGAGGGGCACATGAACTTTTTACAAGTGCTTTCTAATCCTTCCTGCTAACTTGTACTTTCCCACCTTGTTACTTTTGTCCTTCTCTAAATGTCTTTTTCATGACTGTTTCTTGTCACCTTCCAGCTCCTGCCTTTGCTGTTGCCTTCTCACTTGAGTCTGTCCTTCCCTAAACTCTTCTTCTTGCTGTCCTGCCCTTTCTCCTCTGTGACTTTCTGTTCCAAGATAGTTCATTTCACTTCATCTGCCCCAGGAGAGCTGAGAAGTACGGCACCATTTGTTTTTTACCTTGTTCTCCATTTCAGCAACCATTTTATCCGCCACTGTACCTAACTCTACTCACAACTGTGTTTAGCATTGCTGAGCTTCCTCATCTTCACCCTTCTTAGAGACACAGACTCATAGAATCATTTTGGTTGGAAGAAACCTTTAAGAAAGTCCATCCACTAACCCAGCACTGCCAGGTCACCACTGAACCATGGGCCTCAGCACCACATCTACACAGCTTGGAAACCTTCCAGGGATGGGGACTCCACGGCTGTCTGGGGCAACCTGTTCTCCAGACCCCTCACCAGGTTTGTTGCTCTTCCCTGCACACACTCTAGCACCTCAATGTCCTTCTTGGAGAGGAACAAAACTGAATCCAGTATTCAACTGGTGACAGTGCTGAGTAAAAGGGGGAGAATCACTCTCCTGGTCCTACTGGCCACACTTGCTGATCTAAGCCAGGATACTGTTGGCCTTTTTGGCCACTTGGGCACACAGTGGCTCTTAGTCAATCAGTACTGCCAGGCAGCTTTCCAGCCACTCTTCTCCAGCCCTGTAGGCTGCATGGGGTTAACATAAGCACCAGATCCAGAACTTCTCTATCATTCCTGCAGTACTGAAGGCAGAGGAACCCCAATCGTGGAAGCAGCTCTTTTAGCAAACCCTATAGAACCCACAGGATAGCAGTGAAGAGTTGAAAAAGAGGTGCTCATGTTGTCATACAGTAGTCAGAAGGTGAACTCTGTTGTGGACTCACTGCGCAGAGTGAGTTCCTCTGATCTAAAATGAATCTGAGACCCTGCTCAAGACTCAGTTAATAAATACTAGTGAAAGGCAGAGATCCCTGGATGAAAACTGTAGTGGAGGTGTAGACTGCCACGTTTCATTAATTTCTTATTATCTTATAAGGGCTTCAGTGAAGCTTAGAGGACTGCATGAATAGTGCATGAATCTGAAGAGCTTGCTGTCAGCCTCACCTTCAGCCTGGAAATGTGGCTTGTTGGAGTGTGCACCTGAAGGATGGACAAGACAGTCAAAAGATGCCCCTCATCCACTGGGAGGAAGCTGGCCTCTTACTGTCTTGGGGTTCAGCACAATGTAAATAAATCACATTAAGAGGAAAATCCTTCCTGAAGGTGAAAACAGCATGCTACAGTGATGCAGGAAATTGATGGACTGTGCAGGTAAAGCAGGAATGGTCAGACAGAAGGTAGGAGGTGGAAAGGATCCTGCTTTTCAGAGGATACTCCAGTAGACAGCAAAGCAGCACCATAAAAGGTTTCTGCTGTCTTCTTTCTGGTAAAGAAAGGTTCCCAGCTAGCAGGGGAAAGGACTAAATTGGGGGTTTCATATTCTGCAGATCAGGTGGGATCTGGTAGGAAACACAACACTGTCACAATTACAGATGCATCATGCTGAGCAATTAAGTATTCTTTGTTACTGCTTTACAGAGGCTTTCCAACTGCTCCTCTAATCAGCACAAGGTAACAATTTATTTGTATGCACTTCAATACATTGTTCTAAAGGAAAAATATCTCTTTTGTTTAGCTTAGCAGTTTGGAAGCTCATATGGCTGATACATGGGAACAGCTCTCACCCAGTAGCAGCTACACAGGTTCTGAAAAGCGCATTTTAAATCCCCATTGGCTTTTATAAGGATAATAGTTCTGATATCAGCTAATTTGCAAAGCAACTCGGTGCTATGGCAACATTTGCATGGAGAGCATGACACCTGAGTGTCAGCCATCTCACCTCCCTCTCCTGCCAGCTCCAGCATAGGTCTCATAGCCAAACCCACATCCAAACTCTGTACTTTGTGTGGTTTACAGCTGAAACCCAACTCCCTGCAGAACACAGATCTGGCAAAGCAATGAGATAAATGGTTTGGGTTTTTGGGAAAACAGTGAAGTGCAAAGAGACCTGGAAGGAGAATTAATGGAGGCCTAATGAATGAGATTGGTTCCAGGGATCTCCTACAGGTCACATACACCCAGCTCAAACCTCTGCCCCTGCCTTCGCAGCCACTGACCTGCACAAACCACAGCTCATCGTTAGCTGCCACCTACTGAAACACACAGCAGGAGACAAAGGCAAACATCGGCAGCACAGATTCAGAACCTGAGGTGTTTTTGAGGTGACGGTGGCACTGACATCTTGGTTTGGGGCTCGGAAGGGGAGCTGGGTGCAAGAGTGCAAGTGAAGGAGGAGGTACTGCCTCCTTCAGACATCAGCACATAGATGTGACAGCCCTCTTTGTGACCACTAATTCCAGCCAGAAATGTGTGTCCCCCACTGACACAAAGGCCTGTCAGATGTTAATGACTCAAGCACCCTGGGGCTGATCTTGGTTTAAAAGTCTTTTGAGGTTGCTTTCCCTCACTTGGTTGCCTGCTCCTGTGCTCAGCTTCAGTTTTTGGTTTTGGCACTAATGCTGCCCTCCAGTTGCAGGACAGAGCTTTAGAATTTTAATAAACCCAGGGGCTCCCCTACCACTGCAACACAGACATTGTTGAACTTCCAATTTTCTCCCAGACCAGAGGTTGTTATGCCCCTAAAAAAAATCATAGATTTGCCTGGTTGGAAAAGACCTTAAGATCATAAAGTCAAACCATAACCTAACATCTCCCTGTTAGACCATGTCCCTAAGTACCTCATCCAGATGTCTTTTAAATACCTCCAGGGATGGCAGCACCACCACTTCCCTGGGTAGCCTGTTCCAGTGCCCAGTGATCCTTTCAGTGAAGAAGTTTTTCCTAATGTCCAATCTAAACCTTAAACTTCAGTCCATTTCCTCTTGTCCTATCAAGTGTTTCACTCACAGGAGAAGAGAACAACCCCCACCTTGCTCCAACCTCTTTCAGGGAGTTACAGAGCAACGAGGTCTCCCCTTATTATCACTCACGAGAGAACAGACCAATCCCCACCTTGCTCCAACCTCTTTCAGGGACTTACAGAGCAATGAAGTCTCTCCTTAGCCACCCCTTCTCCAGGCTGAACAACCCTATCTCCTTCAGCCACTCCTCATAGGACTTGTGTTCAAGACTCCTCAGCAGCTTTGTTGCCCGCCTCTCGACCCACTCCAGCCCCTCAATATTCTTCTTGTAGTGAGAGGCCCCAAACTGAACCCAGTAATCAAGGTGTGGTCCCACCAGTGCCGAGCGCAGGGCATGATCACTTCCCTGGTCCTGATACAGGCCAGGATGCTGTTTGCCTTCTTGGCCACCAGACAGCACACTGCTAGCTGACAGCTTCAGTCAGCTGTTAACCTGCGCCCCCAGATCTCATTCTGCCAGGCAACTTTCAAGGCACTCTTTCCCCAAGCCTGTAGCTCTACTGTGTGTCAGCAGCACACAGTGGAACTACTCTTCTTCATCTGGCAGAGAGCACTGACTCCAAGAGAAAACATCCCTGGGTAGCACCCACCAGTCTGGTCTCAGTACCAGCCAGAACCCTTCAGCCTATCCCAGCAACTTGACATCAGTGTTGGCACACACAGGATGAACTTGACGCAGTTTGCTTTCTCAGATGACATTGAAATAACTTTGCAGCAAGCAACCCCCAGACACCCTGTGCTCCACTTACCTCCCTCGACACAGAAAGACTGTGCAAAGCACTTTTCTCCATCCAAACATATCATGGAGATGCAGTAAGCATCTTTGCTTCCTAATTGAAATCATACATCACTTACTTAAGTGATACTAAATCAGGCACAAACACTGCTGGCAATTCAAGCATTAACAACCAGTTCCCTGCTCCAGAGACAACAGGTCCTCTGCCAGTATAAACCCCACAGCTCCCCAAGAAATCAGCTTCTGATGCCTTGTCCCACAGACAAGCTGTCACATGAATTTTCATTTTAGAGGCTCAGCATAACAGGAAGATTGCATTTTGCAGCAGTGGCACCTATGCTGGAGAGAAGCCAGCACCTGTCCTTGCTCTCCCCAGCACAATTTGCCCTACATCTCCACCTCAGTTGGTGGTAGGTGCTGGAAGATGGCTGCAGCTGAGCCACGGCACCAGAGGAACAGGGCAATGGCACATGCCTGCTTGCTGTTCCCTGGGACAGGAGATTCTGAGACCTCCTCCCATCAGCTCCAGGGCTGAGCAGACCAAGGCCACCCCAATCAATCATCATGTAAAAGCAGGCTGTAGTCCATCTCAGTAACCTCTTGCTCAGGGGACAGAGCTGTCCCAGATCCCTGTCCCACGCAAACCCCAGCCCCACAGGCCATATCACCTCTAAGGCAACCTTGACTTACAGGAGACATTCAAGATATTTTTATCCAGGACAATGACTTTACAATTGATTTTTTAACTCCTTCTGTGCCAAAGATACACTTTTGTGAGAACCAGAAAGAAGCTTTAACTCAGCTTTTAATGTGATGTTTTCCTGCATCTTCTGGATCTCTCTTGTAATGATTCTTCCTCATCTGTGCTTTCAACAGACTCAAGTTCCTACTCCATGCAAAAGCTCCATAGCTTTAAACAGGAAGGAAAGATAATCTCAGTCCCACAAGAAGCTTTTGCATTGCTTTCTCTATAAATTTAAAAGCCATGTAGATGTGGTGCTGTGGGACATGGTTTAGTGGTGACCTGGCAGGGCTGGGTTAACAGTTTGACTCAGTGGTCTCAAAGGTCTTTTCCAACCAAAATTATTCTATGATTCTATGAATCTGACTTACACCCCAGCAGAAAGAGGAGCCCTGCATGTGGTTATGAATGTAGCTGAGCTAATACGCAGCAAGTAATTAATTTAACAGATCTTTCCTCTTCAAAGAGACCTAATCCCCCCTCAGGCGGCTCAAACCTTGGCTGACAGTTGCTGGAAGAGCTGCCAATTGGAATGGAGTGTTAACATCCCTGTGCTCTCTCCTCCCTCATCCTCTTCAGAACTGCTTATAAAGACAGCTATTTCGTTTACCTGTCCTTTGTGGCTCTACTCAAGCCCCACATCAAGCATAACAATAGCTATTACGAATAATCTGTCAATTAACTAATTACAAAGTTATTCAAAGGGCCTTAAAGCCAAAACTTCATTTGCTCATTGCCAAGCCCACCCAACTGTCCTGCCCCTATGCCAAAGGAAACCCCTCTGCCTAACTTCATCTCTGCTTCAAGCAGTTATTCCCTTTGATTTCCATTTCCCTTTCAGCTATTAGAAGAAACCCATTCATCAAAGCTATAGGTTTTCCCTCTGAAAAACCTTCAGCTTTTAAAAGCTTTTGACTGAAATATAACATATTAATGGAAGCTGTGATTGCACAGCCCTCTGCTGACCTTCCATTGGCTGAAATTGCTTATTTAGCTAAATTTATTTGCCACCCATTTATCAGTCTAAACGTAAGGTGGCTTTAAAGGTCATAAACCAAACAGCCACTGAAATACGATTAAAGAATATGGAAATAAATTACCAACTCATAACGTTATCCCTACCTGTGACTTAGTGGCAAAAGCTTGGATAAAGTATGGGAACTTGTTTAACATCTTCAGTGGCTGAGGATCCATCCACTTTCAGAGGTTTGCTCCAGCTCTTCTAATTCACAGCGGGCTGCTTTTTGCCTACTGAAAGGAGGGAAACTTTGGGTCAGAAGCAAACTAAGAAAAGGCTTTGACCTTCCTTAGAGGGAAAAGTCTCTCCTTGATGAGCAGACAGCATCTATTAACCGGGCTGGTATTTGCTGAGAAGGCTTTTCCCATTGACTAAGCAGTGCAGTCGTTACCATGTGCAGTTCCCAGACCGCCTCCAAAACAATTAATGAAGTGTTAAACTGCCTTAACACAGCAGGATTAGCACCCAGGCAGCTGAAGGTTAGGAAAAAACGGAGCAAATCTTTGTGTTTTCTGTCTAGATGACAGAAGTAAAGGTGACTCTCAACACAAAGCATATAGAGTGTTTTTGGTTCCAGTAAAATAATGACATTTGGAAAGAATTCAGTAGTGAATGCCAGAAAGGAGGAGCTTGTGCACAACTGGAGCTGGGGAGAAGCATCATCACCAAACCATCCTGCATGAGCTGCTTAAGAAGCCTCAAAGGCATCATCAGGTCTTAGACAGCAGCTATTTGGGAGCAATTAGATCTAAGCAGCACAGCAGTGGTCACACTCTTCTCCAGCTGCCACACAGCTGCTATCCATCGTGTCCTCTTACAAATAGCAATGGAACCCAAAGGGCAGCACAGCGAGCTGTGCCCTGGCGTGGGGCAGGGCTTCTTCAATCTGATTCAAGCTTGAAGTTCTCAAGCTTGCACAGACCAAGCCAAAATCTCCATCTCCAAGATGTATTGAAAGAAACAGGCAAATTATATTGGCTGTAAAAACAAGCTGCCTGCTCAGAATTAGGCATTAATTCCTATGTGTCATCAGACCAATTCTGACTTTATTACCAGAAGCTGCAGCAAAACGACTGTGCAGTCACTGATGAATTTTAATTCTTGATGAACCTGTAATTGCTTTGCCCATCAGACTCCAGTAAGTGCCCACACAAATGTCTGCTTCACTGCAAAAAAAAATAATAATAATAAAAGAAAAAAAATCACACAGCAGCTCCAAAAACACAGTGCTGCTTTTGCTCAGGACCAATCGATTTCCCAGGGAACGTTTTGCCATGTAACAAACCTGAACACTTCTTTCTTTTAAAACAGATTTACAATGACAAGCCCCTGGACGTCTCTGGCTGGAGTGTTGCAGGGAGCACTCGCAAACGATGCAGCCTGAGGTGCAAAATATGCACAGCACAGTTCCTAAGCTGTGATCACTTCTGGATGTTGGGGTCTGGTGCCTTTTTGTTTTTCCCCTCCTTTAATCTAAATCCATTAATGAATTATTAATAAAAGCAAGATGTGCATCGTGGATAGGCACTGTTTTGTAAAGGCCTCTTTAGAGACAACAGGATGAAGATAAAAATAAGCAAGGCAGAAAAAAAGGCAGGGTGAAAGCAACCAGCAGCTTTTTGAGTGTGTTAGAAGCAACAATCAACTCAACAGATGAACAGGAGGGAGAGTGACTGCCTGACACAGCCCTGTAAGGCTGCTGCATATATGGATGGCTGAAAATATATGTATATATACATATGTGTGTATACACATATACCCAAAAAGCTATTGCAGACAGAAATACAACCTTGCACACCAGACCAACAACATGAAAAAACAGGCACAGCTGTGATCTCTCAGATATTTCAGGTCTGCATTTACTCCAGGGCAAAGAATCACAAGATAAAATAGAGAATGTGCCACATGTCATAGAACAATTGAATCCCTTGTTGGTCAGTTGAGGGTCATCTCTCCTGTCTGTTCCTCCTCACAGGTGCCACCTCTGACTTCCTGCCCCTCAAGGTGGGGTACAAGCCCTGGCAGTGCCCTTGGCCTGCACAGGAACAAGTCTAAGGCAGAGCCTTTCTGTAGCCTAGCCCTGGGCAGGAACTATCCCCATCAGCATTCTCACGGGTAAAAGCAGTCATCGGCTGTGCAAAGCTGCCCTGAACTTCAGAAAATGCCTCACTGAGCAGAGACTGAGCTGAGAAATGACACTGCTGACCAGAATTAGTTCTGGTCTTGCTCACACCAGGACATTGGTGCTTTGCAAGGAGTTGAGATAACATTTCAACCTTTCCCATAGTCTAAAGCTCTGAGAATGAATTTCTCTGCTGTCTGCTGCCTCTAAATTTGTAGGAATATCATCGCTTCAAAGCCTCTGCTATTGGGAAATGAGGTTAAAATGTGCTAATAGGCTCAGCAGCTGCAGGAAGAAGTGATACACCCTCATGCCAGTATGTGCATTGGCAGCCTGATAACGCTAGGGTCATTTCTTTAGCTAAGAAAATAAATTGGTCCATGTTGTGACCTGTAACACCCATGTCAACTTCTCTCCAGCTTTTAATTTCGCTGCCTACAAATCCAAACTACACATGTGTTATTCTGGGCTTCAGGAATTGGAAAGGGACCAGATATTAGGCAACTGATTGGACTGACATGGATCCAGAGGAATGTTTTGCTGGATGACACCCAACATTCCTAAGATAATTCACCAAATTCTCCAAGTCCAATTAGTAACTGATGTGTAATGCACTGAGAAAGCCTGCAGTTAGAGAGTTTTCCTATTATGTCTCTTATTACCTGCAGAGTTTGACACACTGTCAACTTAAAGGGAACTGTAAAGAACTATATTTTAAACAAGGGGCAAGAGAATGAATAGTCATAAACAGCATTTTATGGCTGTCTGTAATAGAGCCACAGCAATAAAAAATAACTCTGTTAGGAAGAATACACTGCCATTCTGAATTATATCATCACAAAATTATATCTTGATTGACTCTTTGCCTTAATGCTTGTACTGGCTGGCACAGTTGGATGACAAAATTTCTTTTGAATATATTAACATTTATTAAAAAAAAAATATTAGCAATTTTGAGGTTATAAAATGCCTCTGTAATTTACTCCAGTGCAATTTACTGCCAGGAAGCCAACCAATTCTCCCAGCAGACATCCTGATGTGTCATTTCTTTCAATAAAATTGTTTGGGTTTTATAACGCTGCTGCTGGGAGATAGCTGGAGGACATGGGTGAAGGTAGGCAGAAAGATTGCAGTGGCTGTAAGGATGTCACTGGTTCTTAATGCTGGCTCTATAACTAAAATAAAAGATTATCACTGTAAAAGTAGCATAATTAAGTCATTTAGAGGAGGTTCTTTCCCAAAATAGTTTGGACCTGGAACAGGCTGTCCATGGAGCGATTGATTCCCCGTCCCTGGAGGGGTTTCAAAGCTGTGGAGATGTAGTACTGAGGGACGTGGTTTAGTGGCAAGCTGACAGTGCTGGGTTAACACCTGGACTTCATCTTAAATGTCTCCAAAATGATTCTGTCACTCTATGAATTCACAGGGCTCCTGATCAAAGCAGCAGATTGGTTGCTTACTTGATAATGTGCCTTCTTTCAACTGAAATAGCAGCCACGGAATGAAATGTATGTCTTCAGAACATACATGTTTCCAAGACAAGATATCTTCAAACTCACTGCTCAGACTTTTCCAGGCTGTCAGGAATTGGATTGTCAAGATCTCAATAGGAACTGAAAAAATCCATTATTGACACTGTGATCTAGTGCTTACAGCACAGAAGTTCACCTTGCTGGAGAGCTGACAGTAAGAACAAGCACTCATGGGCTCTTCAAAACATCTGGATGGGGAGCTCTGCTCACAGTACCCCACTTCCAGCAGGTGCTACCCTGACAGGTGCTACCCAGCCAATGGGGCATGGGGAGAAACTGGGCAGAGAGAGGAGAGACAGCAAACCGTGTGGTTTTGGGTAGATAACAGCAAGCAACTTACAATGCACATGGCTCTCTGGGCCACACCTTTCTGCAGCTAAACCAGACCATTTAAGTAGCAACAACATTCATCTACTTGCCCTTTAAGAGTGTGCTAAAAATAAGAAGCAACCTTTCCAGTTCTTCAGCTGAAATATATTTAATGTACATTTCTTTCTACATCCCAGAAGTGAAAAAAAAAAAAACAACCCACAACTCAAAACCCAACCAAACAAAAAAAAACCCCAAACCAAAAACCAACCAAACAAAAAACAGAGCAAAAAAACCCTTTTACAGGAACACAGCTTCATCCATTAACCCAGCACATGCTAACATTCCCTTGCATTGTTGGGGTTTTCTCCCTCTATTTTGACCATTTAATGAACAAGAATTAAAGGCTTGATTCCACAGATAAAAGCTACATCTGAGGCAGAGTCTGCTTACCTGACCAGTTGTCTTCAAAATGCCAACCCTGACCGTTTGCCCAGTCTCTCAAAGAAACTTTAAAATGTACTCCAACATGTTCAGGTGAAAAAGGGGAGGAGGTGTTAAATGTCACTGCTCTTCTTAAAAGATATCTAGAGAGCACAGAGGTTACCTCACCCTGATTTTAGTTTCCTTAGCTGTACACACTGAAAACTCCTTTTCACCATGCACCTCTGCCGTGCAGTTCACCTGGCTGTTTTCAGGTGATGACTGTAGCATCAGATTCATGTCTTAGAGGTGTCACTGTTAGACACACACACAGCACTGGGAGATGATCCCAGGAGGCAGCTACCACGCAAGTCTCCCCTAGAGCGTTTGTGTGCCCTTAACTGTACTGACTGCAGACGAGTTCTACATGTTACCTTGCTTGTTACAGTCTCACACAGACGCAAAAATCTCCCAGATCTGAACACACTCCTGAAAATCCTGATACCGACTTCAGTTTCTTCTGTTTCCATTCAACATCACAACCCATGGACTAGAGATTACTAAGGAAGTGCATCCTCTTACCCTTCCCAGCATGCCAGCAGGATCATTTAGAAGGAGGCTGTACCATACCATGAGCTTTGGCTCACTCTAGGCTCTGTGTCAGAGACCCTGCAGAAGACATGACCTGTCGAATACAGGGGGGATCAGTTACCATTCTTTTCTCAGCCAAGCTGCTGTAAATCTCCAAAGCTTGCTTGCCTTTGCTAAGGTGACACTTGACCATAGCCGAAAAGAACGTGCACGTGGTTTGCTCAAAATCAGCACTGCTCAAGTTCTAACTAAACTAACGTAACGGCTGCAATGCTCCTCACATTAATACTTGCAAGTTTAAATATTTTTCATCTCCTCCCTCACCTTCTCCCCACCTCTTCTGCCCCCCCCCCCCCAAGAATTTTCGGGCATTTCAAGCATTCAGGGCATTTACAGGCGAGTGATCACAGACAGGGAGGCAGACGCCGCTGCAGTACTGTAGTGCGGACAATTGAACACCAGGCGGCAGCACTGAGCATTCCCCTGTGTATGGGGAGCAGCTCAGTTGGATCCGTTCAGAGCTTGTTCTATCTAAATTAAACCCCACCAAACAAAAACACACACGAAAGAAAATCCACGGTTCTTAATTTACACATACACAAGTTATATTTATACTTTAAAAGCCTATGTGGACCTACTTAGGAGTATTTCTATATTCTAAAAGCCTTTATATAATAGACAGAGGGGGATCATTCTAAAGTATTTTTGGTATCTCGATTAATACAGTTCTTCAATCCACATTAACACTCACAGTTTTAAATATCTTTCAATCCTCCCCAGGAATTTTCAGGCATTTAAGTGCATTCAGGGTTGCATGGAGGACTGCGAGCACTGTTTTGGCAGGGCTGCCCCATTCCTCACTTACCTGCTCCTCTGCTGCATCATTACCGCCCCCATGTGGCACCGCGGAAGAAAAGACAGAGATGGAAACGGCTGATGGGCTGCGCTTGTTCCTTGCCTCCCACTCGAGCCAGGGACGCGCTCCTTGGCGAGCTTTGCACCTTCAACACACGGCTGAGCTTTTGCTGTGTTTCTGTTCTACACGAGAGCTGTTTCAAAGATTCGCGTCTCTGACTGTGTCGGATGTTCTGCAGGATTTATTACCTTGAGATCACCTTGCAGTCAGTGCATTTATCACTGTCAATCACAAAACTGTTGTGTCTGTTGCTCTGATAAATTAAACCGTTTGATTGTTTTAGATTTCTGGACCTCTGTCAGTACAAGTCCTTGTTGGAGCACTGGAAAAAAAGAAGAGGCAAAAATTATTTGTCAAATCGTTCCAGTAAGAGGTAGAGAGGCAGATATCACAGTATCACAGTCTCACAGTATCACCAAGGTTGGAAGAGACCTCACAGATCATCAAGTCCAACCCTTTACCACAGAGCTCAAGGCTAGACCATGGCACCAAGTGCCACGTCCAACCTTGCCTTGAACAGCTCCAGGGATATAGGCAGCTTGCCCTTAAGATGACATTATCCATGCATTTTAGCAGTGTTCTAAGTATCTGAGGAGCCCTATGAAACACATGTAAGAAAAATCAGGCTGCACTGGCTTTAGAAATAAAGGGTTATTTACTCTTGGCACTAGCTGTATCAATGTTGTCCAACTACAGAGACAAGGCCTGTACCCTTGTCCTGCTAAAAACTGAGAGAAAACTGTGAGGAATATACCCCCTGGAACGGAGTTGTGGCACTCCTAAGTGCTGAGCACAGCTTCAGCACCTACCTGTGCAAAATGAATACAGCATTTTCCATGTCACAGAACAAACAGAAGGATTGCACAATGGAAACATGAAAAACTTTTGCCATCTACATTATTTTCATTGAAGGCTTTCTGCTTATGCAACTGTTCTGTTGGAGTCTAGGCTTGACAGAAACTCCAGGAACTCGGTAAAAGCTTTAATGATTTATATTTCAACCTTTCCCTTATGACCAACATAGGAAAAAACCCTACTTGGAAACTACATAAGCCAAGCAAAAGTAGACCACTCTGTGAGGATGCAGAACAAGGCTGCATCGCAACCAGCGTCTATGCTAAAGGAGTCACTGCAGCAGCCATGGCCCTTGTGCTGATCCTGCTGCTGCTGCACATCTTGCTTGGTTGGTCAATGAAGTGGAAAGTGAAGTGTAAATCTTTTAAAGAGTAAAACGAAAACCAGAACAAATCTCAATTACTCACATTGTAAAGGTGTGAGTATATATATATATATATGTATCAAAAAAACATACTACAACAGCATTTCACTTTCCATTTTGCATTACTTTGACCTGCAGAGCTATGAACTGATACCATTTAAACGATTTACCCCCAAAACACACAGTGAGCACCTGACTGTGAGGTGGTGGAGTTGTCATATACATACAGACAGCTGCCCAGCAACACTGCCCAAGAAAGATGTGACTGAACTGCCAGGGAAATGCACTCTTGAAAGCCACACAGAAATAAAGCACCTCAGAGCACTCCATCAGAAGATGGGGAAGACAACCCACCACACTTGGTTGCCTTTCTTTTTACATATGTAGGACAAATACCAAACTGCTTCAACACACCTGACAAAGGGTTCACTGTTTGGTAGTTGCTGTTTAAACAATGCAAGTCAGTCTGGAAACCACATCATTTTAACTGCTTTGGTAAAGCTTCCTTTATGACAGAAAAAGGATGAGTGAGATCAGAGATCCCTCAGATAGTTTGACATCTGGGGGAAAAAAAAAGGACAAAAAAATGAAATGACAAAAAGGCTCCAGTGCTAAACCTCCCAAAACAGACCGGCATATTTGAAACTTTTGGCCCTGCTGATGCACACAAAGGAACATGATCTCATGACAGCTCATCTGTTACAGCAATGCCATCCACTTTGGGAAGACAGAGACAGGCTGTGTGTGGCTCTTTGGAAGGAATGTGACTTTTTCTTCTATTTTTTTATTTTCCAAGATGTGTCTCAGATCAATATGTGATCCCCTCACCCAAGAGGACAGCGGCTCGCAGGCACCCTGGGCTGCTCAGAAGTCTGCCAGATGCCAAGACTCAGGCTCTCCACATCACACGTTCCTGCAGCTACAACAGATCATTTTAATAGCAATGAAATTCAGTTACCTTTAAGAGTGCACTAAAAATGAGAAGGAACAGCTTTCCACTTCTTCAGTTGAGAGTGGAACAGAATATACACTAAACATAGCCCAGGAGTAAACAAAAAAAACCCCAAACAAAACAAAATCAGAGCCACTTTACAGGAAATCCCATCCTTTAACCCACAGAGCACTGAAATTCCCTTCCCATGTGGTTCCTGTTCGGTCAAGAGCCATGGAACATTAAGCAAGGCACCGGTCTCTGTAGTCACCGAAAACTTTTGCCAGAAGTCTGAAACCTTTCACATCTCAAAGATATAAAAAAAACCCTCAACTTGGATCCCGCATAAAACAAGCAAAACAACATTTCACTGTGAAGAACGCAACAGCCTAACAAGGGAAGTGCCCACCTTTAGTCTCTGGAGATCTTGAGGCTCAGCAGCTCTCTCGGCAGCACTTTCTCATCAAGCCGCCGGACTTTGTCAGTTGTGCCGCATTCATGATCACCCCCGTGGCCGGCCTCTGCCCCAGATTACCTCCCGCGGAACCACGGCGCTCCGCACCGCGCGGGGACAAGCCGACACGGTCCGCATAAGTCCTGCCTACAGCTCCCGGCTCACCTTCGGCCGCGCCCGCATTCCGCTTCAGCGGTCCCCGCCCTAACTGCACTTCCTCAATCCCGTCCGCGCGGCGTTCGGGTCCACCTGACCCCCGCTTGCAGCTCCGCACTTTCCTCGCTGGTACCCAGCACGTGGGAAGGTCGGAGGTTTTCTTACCGGGACACAGCGGAGAGCAGCACAGTAGCAGCACGGCGTAACAACCACACACATGGCAGGGAGCAGTACCTGCCAAAGGCCACACGGCGGCAGTAGCGAGATAACTAAGTATAAGTACGCATGCGCCGAGTCCCTAGCAACGCGCGTGCATGGGCACTGTCCATAGCGCGCGGCTCTGCGGCGCATGCGCAGCGCCCCTAGCAAATCGAGGCTCTATGGCGCATGCGCAGCGTCCATAGCAATGCGCCATGCTCTATAGCGCATGCACAGCGTCCCTAGCAACGCGATGCACTACGGCGCATGCGCAGCGTCCCTAGCAACGCGAGGCTCTATGGTGCATGCGCAGTGTACACAGTAACGCGCCATGCTCTACGGCGCATGCGCAGCGTCCCTAGCAACGCGAGGCTTTATGGCGCATGCGCAGCGTCCATAGCAATGCGCCAGGTTCTATAGCGCATGCGCAGCGTCCCTACCAACGCGAGTCTCTATGGCGCATGCGCAGCGTCCCTAGCAACGCGAGGCTCTATGGCGCATGCGCAGCGCCCATATCGATGCGCCAGGTTCTATGGCTCACGCGCAGCGTCCCTAGCAACGGGAGGTTCTATAGCGCATGCGCAGCGTCCATAGCACTGCGCCATGCTCTGTAGCGCATGCGCAGCGTCCCTAGCAACGCGAAGCTCTATGGCGCATGCGCAATGTCCCTAGCAACGCGCGGCTCTACGGCGCATGCGCAGCGTCTCTAGCAACGCCAGACTCTTTGGCGCATGCCCAGCGTCCCTAGCAATGCGAGGCTCTTTGGCGCATGCGCAGCGTCCCTATCAACGCGAGGCTCTATGGCGCATGCGCAGCGTCCATAGCAGTGCGCCATGCTCTGTAGCGCATGCGCAGCGTCCCTAGCAACGCGTTGCACTACAACGCATGCGCAGCGTCCCTAGCAACGCGAGGCGAGGTACTATGGCGCATGTGCAGCGTCCATAGCAACGCGAGGCTCTATGGCGCATGCGCAGCGTCCCTAGCAACGCGGTGCACTACGGCGCATGCGCAGCGTCCATAGCAATGCGCCAGGTTCTATAGCGCATGCGCAGCGTCCTTAGCAACGCGAGGCGAGGCCCTATGGCGCATGCGCAGTGTCCATAGCGATGCGCCAGGTTCTATAGCGCATGCGCAGCGGCCTTAGCAACGCGAGGCGCGATGGCGCATGCGCAGTGTCCATAGCGATGCGCCAGGTTCTATAGCGCATGCGCAGCGGCCTTAGCAACGCGAGGCGCGATGGCGCATGCGCAGTGTCCATAGCGATGCGCCAGGTTCTATAGCGCATGCGCAGCGGCCTTAGCAACGCGAGGCGCGATGGCGCATGCGCAGTGTCCATAGCGATGCGCCAGGTTCTATAGCGCATGCGCAGCGGCCTTAGCAACGCGAGGCGCGATGGCGCATGCGCAGTGTCCATAGCGATGCGCCAGGTTCTATAGCGCATGCGCAGCGGCCTTAGCAACGCGAGGCGCGATGGCGCATGCGCAGTGTCCATAGCGATGCGCCAGGTTCTATAGCGCATGCGCAGCGGCCTTAGCAACGCGAGGCGCGATGGCGCATGCGCAGTGTCCATAGCAATGCGCCATGCTCTATGGCGCATGCGCAGCGTCCCTAGCAATGCGCCATGCTCTATAGCGCATGTGCAGCGTCCCTAGCAACGCGAAGCACTATGGCGCATGCGCAGCGTCCCTAGCAACTCAAGGCTCTATGGCGCATGCGTAGCGTCCATAGCAATGCGCCATGCTCTATGGCGCATGCGCAGCGTCCCCAGCAACGCGAGGCTTTTTGGCGCATGCGCACCGTCCCTAGCAACGCGCGGCTCTACGGCGCATGCGCAGCGTCTCTAGCAACGCCAGACTCTTTGGCGCATGCCCATTGTCCCGAGCAATGCGAGGCTCTGTGGCGCATGCGCAGTGTCCATAGCACGCGCGGCTCTATGGCGCATGCGCCGCCTCCCTAGCAAGGCGCGGCTCTATGGCGCATGCGGCTCTGCGGCTTGCGATCGTTTTGTGAACCGGTGCCTGTAGGAATCTCCGTTTGGTGCAGTCAGCCCTAAATCTGGATGGACAAAGGGAAAAAGGAGAAGTGAGATCTTCCCCCGCTCCACGAAACGGCAGCAGCTCGCAGGCTCCCAAGGCTGCTCAGTACCCTGCCATACGCGGAGTCTCAGGCTTCCTGGGACCCTTCTACTCCCAAGGCAGAGCAATCCCGAGGGCCTCTGCAGCGTGTGCCCCCCGGACTGCAGAATGGAAGCCTTTCCCAAGCGCGGCAGGGGCGGGACGTGGAAGCCCGACTCGGCTCCGTCTGGCTCCGCTTGGCTTGCTTCGGAGCAGTCTGACTTCGTCCAGCTCGACTCGGCTAGGACCGGCTCCGGCTCTATGGCGCATACGTAGCACAACGCAGTTCTCTATGGCGCATGCACTGACTCCTTAGCAACTCGTCGCTCTACAACACCTGCCCACAGTGTATAGCAACGCGTGGCTCTGGTGCCATAGCTAGGAGGGTTTCTATGGCGCATGTGTCTACTTACTGAAAACACGGGCCTCTATAGCACGCCTTTTATTTTTATATCCTTTTTTAACTATAAACGAGTACAAATTTTTAGTATCTCTATAAAAATAAGATGTTTCTGTCTAATCAATTCCTCACGATAATAATTACATTTTAAATAGTTTCTAATGCTTCCCTCCTAGACATTTTCAGGCTTTACAAGCATTCAGGACATTTAGAAATGAGGCAGCAACACCGAGAACTGCAGGGGCTGCACACGCCTTTGCGGAACTGCAGTGCTGATCTTTGAACACTGGGCGGCAGCACCGAGCACTATCGGAGAGGCATACCTCGCCTCATAACTGCTGTATCGATAATTGAACACACGGTGGCAGCAGTGAGTACCTTCGGGGCGGCGCACGCCGCTCTAGAACTGCTGTACCCACAGCGAAACACGCGGTGGCAGCACTGAGCACTGCCGGAGCGGCACACGCTGCTGCGGAATTGCTGTACTAATAATTAAACACGCGGTGGCAGCACTGAGCGCTGCCGGGGCGGCACGCTCCGCTGCAGAACTGCAGTACCAATAATTGAACACCGGGCGGCGGCACTGAGCACGGCACTGAGCCTTGAGTAAGCTGCCACAAAGCCGCCGCGCGATCCCTCTCCCTCAAGGCCTCTGAGGAGAATGAACTCTGACATTACCGAGCCCCTCTTTTCCTCCTGGGAAGGCTAAGCTGAGCTGTGGCACCGTGCAAAGGGACCTAGAGGACAATCACAGTGAGGCACCCAGAGACAAGGTGAGGCACACACACCCCTGCCTGGACAGCCATCCCTACTCCAGAGCAGGAGAGCAGAGCTTCAGACTGCTCCCTCAGGCCTGTGTGGAGGCCAGCGGGGCCTCAGCACGACAAGGCCTTTCACAAGTGGCCAAGGGGCAGACATTGTGACAACCCCGAGTACAGAGGTCACGCTGGGCAGGTCTTGAGCAGCCAAGGAGCTGGTGGGGCTGCGGAAAGTGCCCTCCCCTGCTTGTAGGAAGGCCTTGAGGCCTAGGGAGCTCCGTTTCCCCCACAGATGCAGAGACATTGGCTTAAAGCCTCCTTACACCCTGCAGCAAAAGGCCAAGGACTGCAAAAGCAGAGATCTAGGTCACCCAGCACAAAGCCAACTAGGACACCCTGGTGACAAAGGTCTTGTGTGACCACAGCCCCAGTGACAGGGAGGTCCCTTCGCCCAGAGTGCTTTTCCTGTGCCCCCTTCAGCCCAACACTGCTTCTCTTCCTGCTCTCTTTTGCCTTGCTGTTCCCCACCAAGCCTCTTCTTTCTTCTGCACCAGCTGCTGCCAAGGAATGTGCCAAAATGGACAATCCAAGTTTAAATCTAAGTTAGTTCCTAAACAAAAAGAGAAAATACATTAGTGAGCAGTGACAGGCTCTGCATGCCTGTCAGATAACTCAATTTCAAATTATATCAGTGATTCCTGACCTAATTTATATGAGGTTGATCTACACTAACTCACTAATGACCTAAGTTAGCCAAGTTTTTAACCATTCTGTTCCTGGGTGCTCTATCATTAAAACAGTATTCTCTATTTAAGTGGCACATTTTTATTTAAGCTGCTGGTTTCATGTGTTAATGTTACAACCAGTCATTCATATAAAAACACTTGGGCATCTAGGGATTGCAGTGTAGCAGAGGCTAGGTGAACTGTATAACAGGATGGAAATATCTAGCATCCTATGATAGGTACTGATTTTTATGAGATTTTAGGGTTTAGAGATGAATTGAATGATAAACAGCACTGTCTCGAGGGACTTTGAGTTGTAGCTTTAAGCACAGGGAACTTGTGGCTTTGCAGTGTTGTTTGTTTACTTTATAACTCTTATTTGCCTGGATTTGTATTTAATTAAAACCTTAGAGAAATGAAACTTCTGTCTGAAATGGCTTTTCTGTAACCTGAGAAAAGGCTCTTGAGCAGGATTGGCTGTTTCATGACACCAGCCTCCAAAATAATGACTGCTGTGCAGTGTTACAGGGCATTTGCCAGCAGGAAAAACTGTCCTTAACAGTGACAGAAAAAAGAAAACCTATGTAGACAGCAGGGATTAGGAATTACACTAGGAAAACTACTACAAAAAAGGTTTCTGTCTGTTCTTAATGTTCCACTGATTTCAGTAGGGCTCCTTAACATTAAGCACAGGCAGAAAAAATTGAAGCATCACTGCATGGGAGTATCTTGATGAGCAGCGAATAAGGATACAGATTGTTCCCTTACATGTATTTTTAAGTTTTGATAGTACCCTCTTGGGATTGCTGTAATTCAGATTGGTATCAAAGAGAGGAACAGTTTCGTTCCAAATCTTTTTATTGAGGTCTAGGAACGAGCAGTGATGGCAATGAGTGCAATCACAGGGGAGGGGACCTGAGCAGATCCCCAGAGCTCCTACCTTAGCTCCAATGTGCACATAGGGTTTGCACTGTAATTGATGGAATTGTTCTGTTGGTAAAAGGCAAAGGAGTGGCTAAAGAGCTTGTACGTTTTACCCTAAAGGAATTTTCTGTGAGCAATTGCTCACAAAAAAAAAAAAAAATGTCCTTGTACAAGGGGGGTTTATTTTGTCTAAGTTCAGTTTCCAGAGGAAGATAGCAGGAAAGGAAGAGTTTGTGAAAACAAAGTGTCCAAATGAAAGCAAAACACATTCCTGCATGTGCCACACTGGTGTGTTACCAACACTCAGCTCCATCAAGGCTGTTTGGGAGCCAGGCACTGAGTGGAACTTGTAGATACTGATCATACACACCAAATCTAACCACTTGGCAGCAGGCAGTACTTGTCTGGGTTTACTCACTGCCTGTGTGCTCTGTAGGAGTATTGCTCATTTCAACCCGACTTCCAAAAGCCTGGAAGAAATACTATGTATCCAGTCAGTGTGATGCCAATGCAGATAACTTATTTGAATCTTTGCTTGCACTTCTGACTTAGCCTCTCT
This sequence comes from Tricholaema leucomelas, assembly GCA_013400475.1. Lineage (NCBI taxonomy): Eukaryota > Metazoa > Chordata > Aves > Piciformes > Lybiidae > Tricholaema lacrymosa > Tricholaema leucomelas. The sequence continues at coordinate 1,158,348 of WAAF01002160.1, forward strand.
TCATTATCTACTCATTGCAGTTAAATGCCCTCCTTCCTCCTTCTGAGAACTGTTTTAGTTCCTCAGAAGAAAATTACAGCTTCTTCAGCTTCTAGAAACCTGATCCATCAAACTGTGGCCACGGGGGCAGTCCACTCTTAAGTGGCTGCATATCCCACAGATCCAGAGACATCAATGTTCAATTAGTGCAGAGAAAGGGAATAGAGCAAGTTAGAAACAAGAAGTTCAGACAAAATGAGGGGAACTCTGGAAACAATAGTTATGGGTCTCTCATAGAGCAAAAGACTCCTTTCCTCCTCTCTCTGGGGTAATGCATGTGGAATTATGTGGAAGTTGGGCAAAAC